>OLMO02000001.1:2065442-2081753 GCA_900291935.2 Cassiopea xamachana | reverse complement strand
CAAGATCGGTGTCATGCTCTGGAAGATGAGATAGAGCAGTATATAATTGCAAAAGACGCATATGAACAGCAACTATCATCAATGGCAAAATCCCTGAGCACCATGGAAGAGCAACTAAGAGAGGCAGCTCAAGAAAAGGTACTTATTTGACTTATTCCAAATGCAATTTGTGTTTTGAAATGAATCTAAGTTGACCCTTAGCAATAATATCAACTGTATTCTTGATGCAGAAAATGTTAGGCAATTCTTAATTGTTACCAAGGTGTGGACGATGTATCTCAAAACTCTTTGATTATGGAGATGGTTTAGAAACAAAGAGTTGTATTTATCGTTTATTGTTTTTCCTTTCTTGCATTCTTGACGTTTGATGTTCAATTTCAAATCTAGCCAGGTTTTTGCTAATTGACGAGTTTTGGCTAAAATTCTGATAAAAGCTATGCTAATTCTAGTCACACTGGCCCTCGCATTCCCCGTAATTCTTTGATAGACTTCTTCTTCGGTTTCCGTTCCTGTTAGTAATTGTGGTGCTTTGCTTATGTCATCGTGCTTTTTTGTGTCGTCATAGGAGTCTATGCAGCAAGATGTGAATGCTGTGAGAGAGTTATGTGTGAAACTTGATCAAGCTAGAGATTCATTAACCAGGCAAATAACAGTCAAAACGGAGGATGAGGCGCAGGTTTGATCTACTTTTGCTTCTAGTTATATCTAATAATATTTTGAATGCCCGCCATTATGCAGCCTAATTGAAGTTCTGACGTAACAGTTGTTACTTTACCTTTTATCAAAACATTATATTTATGTAGCTTTATATTCCTGTGTCTTATCATTTGCTTTTGATATCGTGTGTAAGTAATTTCTAATTTTAGCTATAAAGTGTTAACTGTTTTCAGTGAGTAAGTGAGTGTATGCGTGTTTATATGTGTGTGTATATGCATTATATATACATATTATAAATATATATAAATATATATATATATATATAATATATAAATATACATATATATATATTATTTATATATATATATTATTTATAGATATTATATAAATATATAAGTGTAAACAATCATAAGCTTCAATTAATAAATAGATTCTCATGAAAAATTCCAACTCTTAAAACGTTTCGCCGTATTGATGCTAATGAAACTACGACGAAACGTTTTAGGACATATATGAACTCATTTAGCAAGCGACTAACCAGGATTTCTCCTATTTAGGCGCAAACTATAGCAATATTAGATCATCAGAAAAGTTAAACGAAATGAAAACATGCCACCGCCTTTATAAATTTACCCATGAAATGCTATGTAGTATTTTGCTCTTACTTGATACAAATTCCACATTTTAAATTCTTTGGTACTCCTTTTAGTTGCAGAATTTACTTAGTGAAGCAAGAAATGAATCAGAGAGTCTTCGGCGCCAGGTGACTTTAAAGCATTTTCTTTTATTGGGTTCATGACAGTATGGTCATTCTGACCAAAGTAAGGATTGACCCATCAAAAGTAAAGTGATCTACTGTTGTATTTCTGAGGGGATGGATAGCTCTTTCCATAAGCAGAACTTTACCAAAAAGCTCTTGTATGGCTCTCCTGTCTTGCAGCTTCTCATCGATTAAATACTCTCAAGTACCAAATAAATGGAGGGGTCCTCATAAACAGGGGGTCGGAAAAAATCCTAAAATAAATAAACGGGGGGCTCGAGATAAACGGGGGGGTCGTAATTTGAGTAACGACTTTAGATGTAACGACTTTAGATGATTATACAAGTACGGAAAGAGCAAATACAGGTTGTCATGGAGCATAAAGGTAAAATATATACAGCAGTACGCTATTTTGCCATGAGAATTGGGCGTAATTTGTACTAACAAAGAAAGGAAATGAAATGAAGTGTTTGTAAAAGAAAGTAAATTTCCTTAAAATTCATAGACGAGAGGTCCTACTAAGGCCTGGGGAGTTGGAAAAACATCCAAAAATTAACAAGCGGGGGGGGGGACGTTTATTTGGCACCTGAGAGTACACGTAAAAGGAAAGGTTGTTATTTTCAAAATTTTGAAAGCAGGTATGTTTGTATCATGCTTGTTTTGAATCTTTGCTAATTTGTATTATTGGGATTAAATAAATGAAAAAATCACACTCTAGAGGAGTATCAGATTGTATCCTGAAATGATTTCAATAGGAACATCAATTGTCTTTTGTAAAATATCAGAACTGATTTCAGTCTTGAAGGTGCTGCATTTTTATGTTCATCGAAATGAATTTATCAAATGAATAAACGAATTTGCCATACAACTATGCCTGTGTTTCATTACAGTTGACGCAACAGCAAGACAATGTCAAATCACTGGAAAATATTTTATCATCAAATCGCGAAAAGGTATTGTGTACGAATTCAGCTCCTCGGATGGACATGTACTTTAAGTCTGTGTTTGAATTTATGCGCTGCTTCAAAGTTACAGTACATCTATCGATAAATACAATTTTATTGATTAGATAAGTAGTGAGCTACAATTAGTATTTTTTACATTAAACTATATTTAGAGTTGCGGCCCTCGTATGCATTTCAAAATTCAATTTTGGCTCCCTGGTTTATAAAGGTTGCCGACCTCGCTTTAGATAATGGTAATGCATAGTTATTTGTAAAAGTGAATGATTGCTAATAAGATTTAGTTTTTGCTAATGCTAACGAATGTTTGCTTATAGCAAAGAATGTAAGTAAATATGAATGGTTGTTAATAATAGATGGTTATTAATAACATTGAATGCCTGCTAATACTGAGTAGTAAATGATGCTTATAGTTTATTGGTATTCTATCAATAGAAAGTGCATATCACAGAATTTTTTGTTCATATTCTATGCCAGATCTGGAGTAGAGTTTTCTGGTGCTAGTGAAACTCCACTATTAGCATGAAAGCATGAAAGAAAAAATGATTTCTACATCATTTTGTTCTCTGGAACTTAGTTTTTGCTCTCTGCTTTCGAAATTCTTGTGCTAGCTTGGCCAGTCTACTATTTGGTATGTATTGCTGAAGTCCTCTGTGCCTAAGAAGTGGCTATTATATTCTTGTCTTAATTGTAGCAATTTTATGAACAGAGAACACACGATGAAACAGCATCAGAACTAGATCGTGTGCGAACTGCATTACTTAAAGCTGAAAGAGATAGGTTAGTATTTCCTTTTGAGAATACAGAAGTTTTTGAAGAAATCTAAATCCATGCTTTCAAGGAGGGCTTATGAACCAGTATAAACTTTTCTCAACATTGAGATGTGTGTCTGATCGTCTAATTTAAAGTGGACTGGTTTTCGTGCGTACTTTAGGCGAAGTTGACCAACGCATAGTCTGTTATTTTGTCGAATTTGGCCTTGGCATGGGTCAAAGATAATTGAACTGTATTGATATTTATATATTGATATCCAGAAGTGACCCTCCCCCCTCCCACCCCCGTATCTGTGAACAAGTGTCAAAATGGCTCTCTGTCTATGACCTGAGTTTAAAAGTGGCCCTTCTTGACAAAGCGTTGGACAACACTGCTTTGAATTATGCTTTAAATAATTTTACCACAGCAAGAAAAAGCGGCAACATTCTTTGCACATACTAAAAGCTTTTTTTGTCCTACACTCATCAGAGTATGAAAATGTTGGATAGTGACCTAAAGGTTAACCGAAATATATATCCAGATGCGGTTACATTTGATAGGGTGGCATCTAATTGGCCCCAAGTGTGACCAATTAGGACCTATTAACAATTGTTTACTTGAAGAGTCCAAATGAGAAAACAAACTCTTCTTGTCTACACAAGACTGAGTTTTGAGTATTGATGTAAACAGATTCCAAAGCACTTAAATAAAAAGACGCTCTTGCTTGCCCAATGATCCGAAAATTGTCATCTGTATATGTTTTGGCGCATTCCGGATTTGCAATAAGGTGTTGTCCTATGGCCGACTCTCAATTAATTTAGACTTGTTGTTTTTACATATACGAGGTAGCTGCTCTCTTGCGGCATAACTTTTCTTCCTGATGCTCGTGGGGACATGCTGTTTTATTCTGTCTGTTAGTCTCTGAGTAGTGCACCGTGCTTTATAAATAATGCCACTTTGTACATTGAGTGCAACAATACAACACTCAAAATAATTCCTTTCCTTCTTTTTGTTTAGGGATGCTAAGGAAGCTGAGGTGAAATCCCTTCGAAAGACTGCCGAGAAGCTACGGGAAGAAGTAGAGCATCTCAGAAAACAACTAACTTCTGAAAAATACGAAAGGTAAACGCTTGATTAGTCGGCTATTTTATCAACATTGTATACTAAGGAAAATTTCTATTGTGTAGCAATATTTCCTACCGCAAAATTCTAAAAGTAAATAGGTACCAAATAACGTCAAAGTTGTCATTTTTCTTTAATCCTTCAAAGGCTTCAGTATTGTTATCTTGTCTGTCAGAGGGCTTTTCTAATTGCTAGGTTAACCATACAAATCCGCCCTCCAGGCAAAAATTTCTTCTAATTGATGTTTGGCTTTATTCTTTCGATCATGTCTTTAATACATGAAGTTATGTAACGTTAAAATGAATGATCTCTTCCCTGTTTTGCTTCGTTGTTGATATGCAAAATTAATAGGAATATGACTGGATTGTCTGTCAGTCCCTTGCTGAGATCAGTGAGGTGTCATACATTCTCTGTGCTTAAAAGAAAGCTCTTCGTCATACGTTGTCTGAGCCTGGATAAAATTGCATTTTCCCATCTTAATAGCTATTTCTCTATATCTTTGTGAAGAAAAGAAAATCTTTCGAGTTATGCTTGCTGCGACTTGAGTTGATTTGGAATTATGGGGTGTAACTGTGTTTCAGGGAAAGACAATCTCAAGAATTGCGCAGAAAAGGTATTTCGCCTAAAGGAACTGAGTTCTCGGGTAATTAAAGCACTGCATTTATTTTGTGTCCTATCTGTTGGCCCTATGGGTTATTGAAATCTCATTTATGCAAACCCACTTAGAAAACCCTGAGGTCTCAATTATTATTATAATTGGGTTCATAACATAAAGAAAGCAATTTGAGGGAGTGTCGTAAAGCTGAACTAGTTAAGGTAGAAACATTAAGCATGGAATTTTGCATTAAAGACGTTAATAATCTGGAATCAGTGCTGTTCAATTCGCGGTTTCAAACTCTAACTTTCTTTTATCTATTGATAATACTGATTGCTTAGGATTTAACTTAGAACGTTCAAAGCTCAAAAGCTTTGTATTTCTGTTTAATCTTTATGTTTCTTGGTAGTTTCATTCAATTTGCAGACGATCTAACATTTGGCCCAAAAATTCATTGCTCGTCNCATTCCTTGACTGAAATGTTAGATTTTGGTAGATCGGTGCAAAACAAGCTTCTTACTTCCCTCCAAATTCTTTGATAGCGATGCTTTTTTGTTAACCAGTTCAGGCAGCACCTCTTTCATTAACACGAACTAATAAAAAAAATGATTAAATCTTTGCTCAACTGTGGATATTCGATAGTCTCTTGAAGGAGTCAGTGTTGGTTTGTCACACCGAGTTAGGTATAGTTTTAGGCCAAATTTTAGCTTGTTTGCACAGCCTTTGATTTTGATAGTTTTGCTGGCATGAAGGCACTCCTTATACATTCATTAAGACACTCTTGGCGCTTCAATAGCTCTCATCCCCTTGAAAATGACACTGAAGTTTGTAGTTTTGGACAAATTAATTTTTTGACTTGGGAGAGATGGAGCCCAAATCAAAGCTCAAAGATTCTTGACCCAAAGATTTAATACTCAGAATTAGTCGAAAACATTTCTCATTAAGTAAGAAAAACAGTTGCAGGTGCATGGAGTTGAACTTTTAATACTTGCCTGTTTTTGATCTTGTTCAAAAGAATTTCATATGATTGGCTTAATTCTCAATTAAAGTACTTTCCTAAAGTAGCAATATCATTGAATCGCTACATTCACTGTTTATACTATTCCCTGTTTGTTATTCAAGGTGGCCATCAAATACAGAGTATTCTTGCAGACCGGTCAACGAAAACCGACCTCTACTCATCGCTTGTGAATTATCCATCTTCTGGAAATAAAGGAAGACAGTCGCCTCCGCATTCACCTGTTAGACCTTCCAAAAGCGATTTGTTTTCACCAGTAAGGAATTCGACTAGGGTAAGCAGTCTTCCTATATCTTCTCATTTCCATCCGATTTCGTGTTAAACATATAGATGTAGACAGATAAGAGGTTTGGTGGATACTTTTCTTCCCTTTCTGTCCCTTCCCTTTCTGTGCTTCTCCCCTCCCCAAATTATTCAATTCCTCTTAAAGCATCATTTCACTGCTTCGAACGTTCATCTTATTGCAGGAATATTCATCGGACGGAGCTTCTGGGAGTTTGAGGTAGCAACGCCAAAATATAGTGCTTTCATCACATACATGCGTACAAACACATCACATGGATAGACGTCAGACCTGTATATTTTCATTCGTTAGAGCTCTCAACAAGAATGCAGCTTGCTGCATCACATTCCGCTTTTAAAATTCACAAGAAATTTCTGGTAGTATTTGACTCACCTTAAACAGAATGAGAATTTACTCTGAGAGTTTGTGATACCCTCTTCCAGTCGCCATTAAGTACTCTAGCATCTCCTAAATTTTTCCACTACTTAGACCCACGCATTTCAAAAGCAACTGGAGTTACTGAAGAGCAAAACATTGTATGAACTATATTTTTACTTTAATATGTTAAATATTTCAAGAAATTGTATTTTTCTCACGTTTGTATATTCATGAAGCATACTCTATTGTAAATATCATAAGTACTATATAGCATATGTGATACAATTTTTCAAGATACACGTTTTTGTTGTAATCAACTTCAATTGATCCCTATTGGTGCCAATTTAGTAAATGGGATATCTTTGCAAATGTAGTACCAAACATGAATTAAACCCTTGCTCTTGAATTAGACTGGAAATTTAATTCTCAATCTTGCTCACCATGTCAAAAAAATCTCACTACATGAAAACTACCGGTATGCTTCTACGAGGTTGTAATTTAAATTATATCCAAAAGTAACACGTAGAAGCTGTTGTCACTGCTTTCATAAAACAAAATGTTAAATTTGGACATTGCATGATACCAAATGGGAAGATTGTTTAATCAAAAATTTAGGTTGGTTAACGATCAAAGAAATGGTAAAGTAAAAATCAGATATGATTTTCCTATGTGCCATCAATGTTGAATGATCAATTGATTGGGTAATAAAGTTCTTTCAAAATTATTACTTATCCCTGACCCCCATCATGCAAACACCCAAATNTCTATGCAGATAAATTGCTTGCTTATTTCTCAACAGAAATTCTGATGGATTCACTTCTAGCAAAATTAGAGCTTCTTGAAAGAGTTGCTGATCAAAAAGCAGCATGCTCCATTTGAAACAGTTAAAGCTAAAAATTAATTCTCAGATCATAATAAACCTTCTCTTCCAATAGAGAAGATGTCAACTTATTCAGTGAGCTACAGATGCTTACAAAGCATAAATTTCTGATAAAAATAGTGACATAATTAGTTTAGCTTTTGGTCTATGTATGGCTTCCTCAAAGAATCCCCACATTTACACTTGTTATACAATATCAAATACAGTAGATCTATATCAAAATTCAATGCATTCAGTTGGTCCATACAGATATGATATGATTCTATTAATTTGGTTAACTTTAATCTCATATTAGAATTAACCAATGGTGGGCCCGAACACCTATACCACAATTATACCTGGCTTAAACTTTTATATGCTTGAGTGACCCAGATACAGTGGTCAGGACTGGTAGATGAGAATGAATGGAAAATTCTGCAGCCTCTTTTGGGATTGAGCCAAAAATTTAATGCAGGAAATTGATCAAGAGGTGCCAGACCTGTTAACTTTCCCAGTTTTGACTGTTTATCCAGTCTCCCACTTCTTATAATTTTTCTCCTGGTTTTGCAGACATCTAGCAGAAATCAATAGATTTCTTGCTACTATTCTATTAGTTCTCTAACATTTTGCTTGATTTTTGAAAAATTGAAACATTTTCCAATTCATAATTATGGTATATAAGTCACAATGACTTTTCCACATGACAAAAAGATTTGATTGTGAAGAGACTTCTTGTGATCATTTTGGTCATAAACTTTTTGCCAAGCACATTTTACTAGGTATATTTATTCAGTTAAAAAGTTTCTGTGATCTCATAGTTTTTGACCAAATCTCCCTGTTTTCTATAGCAAAATGTAAAATCTAAAGAATTTGAACACTTTTAGCTCTGAGGTGCATAAAGGTAAAATGAGCTGAAAAATAAATTATTTCATGTTTCAAACACAAGTGTAATTTAGCATCTTCATGAAGTGTGGCTAGACATGCAAGTATTTTATGAATCAAACAGTATTTGCACCATACTGTATTCCAACATATTCTGCAATCACAAAGTATAAAATAGCCTCAAAGGTTGAACACTGAAGATGCTAAGTCTCTGTTCTGTCCTGCATTCTACAAAAATGGCATAAAGTTAAGACAATAAACAACTTGACTGAAAACAGACCAGGACTCTGCAGCTAGTGGCACATTGATCAGGCAAAGCAGCACGCAACAAGTTCACTTAAGAAGGAAGCAAAATAGGAAATGAATTAAATCATTTAACTTATGGATAATACTAACTGGAAGTGTTTTTCCTGAGCTCAAAACTTTACATCTATGGCACCACATTTGCATTATCTATAGTGGTGATTATCAGGTGGCAGCAGGTCAGCAATTTTTTGACAAAGTCAGCAAATTTAGCTTGTCCAAATCTAGGAAATGTTTGACATCAAATAGCCATTCATCACTGGTTTTGAATAGCTAGTATCTAAGAAATCGAACTTCATCATTAATGCATAGCAAAACGTTTTGTTGACGATATTCAATTATTACTTTTCAATTTCATACTTGCTTTTTTAACTGTATGAAGCAAGAGCATAGGTTATTATATCAAAAGCCCCTCAATCTTGTTATTTTGAGCACAATGACTACTTGGCAAATTCAGCACTGGTGCTCCCCAATTTTTCTTGAAAAGCTGCCACTGATTATCTATAAGTATTGAGATTGAGGTACATCAGGAAGCAGTATACTCTAATAGATTGGCCCCCGTCTATTGCTTTCAGGAGAATTTTCCTTCCCTCGCTGCTTATTAACACCCTTTCTATTAAATCTTACAAATCAATCATGATCAGAACACGCAGAAAATTAAATTATCCATTTAATAAAACAATTTACCAGCATGAACCACCTCCTAGCACTCCTTTCTATTTACAAGCTGCTGACATGGATACCCCCTTCTATTAGCACCCTCTTTTTATTGAAAACTAGCTGACATGAACACCCCCTTCTATAAAAAATTGGCCAATATGAAAACCCTCTACTATTAGAGACACTAGAGTAGCTTTTAACTGTGACACTCATTGCTCTCTAAAATTGCCAGAGTGGTGCTTCACAAATTTCACTTAAGAAGGCCTGAAATAGACTAACATGCTAGCCCCACAAGCTTTCCCCCAACAGAGAAGATTATCACAGAAATGACAAGAATACTTTTTAGCAGAACAAAAATATGGCATATGCAAATTTTGACTTCAAAAGCCAATTACCACCAAAAATACTAAGTTAGAAATAGAAAATAATTAAATTAAATAGCCCAAATACAAAAAGCCCTTCAAAAAAAAAGTAGACGAGAAAGAGTACTTTCAAACTGAATGAATTTCATGACTGATCTTGCAACTTCTTGTCAGCTTCCATCAACTTCAATGCATTATTCAGACGCTTAGCTCTCATTCTGCACCATATGACATGATCACTCATACCAAGGATTTGCGCAGCAGCCAAAGCAGCTCCTTCAGGGTCAATAATCGTTGTGCAGCCAAGTCCTGATGGAAGACGCAAAGATGACCATACGTCCTGTGAACCCCAATCAGCTTTAACTGGAGGACAGTTGATGACAGGGTATGCGGTGTTGCCTGAAAGTACAGGGCCTAAGCCATTACTTCTGCCTGCAATTGCAATGAAAACTGTTGGAATGTTGTGTCCCTCATACCAACGCAAAACTCTCATTGTCTCTTCAGTGCCTTTGTGAGCTGAAGTGACTCTGATGTCAGATGGGATACCAAATGCTTCAAGATTCTTCTGGATCTTACGCCCATGTTCCAAGTCAGATGCTGATCCCATCATCATGACAACTCTTGCTGATGGTTTAACAAGTAAACCCTGTGCCTGCTGACAGACCCACTTGTAATTCTTCTTTATCTCTGCCATTGCTTCAGCTGTCACTTCTTTCAGGTTTCTATACACCTGCTTGTCACGCATCAACCTTTTGTCTCCTGCCTGCCACAACCTCCAAGAATCATTATCAATAACATCAGCAACAATAATTTCCTTTGTTTCAAGGTCAACTCCAAACTCAATTTTCATGTCAACAAGAGCACAGTTTCTGCTTGCCCATGCCTTTTCCAAAACTTCAAAAATAGCAATTGCACTTTCACCCATGTGATCCAACTCTGGCCTTCCAATGGTAACACCACCAAATGATAAACCTGCTTCCAGGCATTGCTCTCGTGACCATTGAGGATCATGGTTAGCATCATCTTTAAAAAATGTTTCCAAAAGGGGCGGTGAGAACCTAAACCCTTCTTTGACTCCAACATTTCTTTTCAGAAAAGACCCAGTGGCAATACGTCGGCAGACCACTTCTAGAGGAATCATGGCACAATTCCTACCAATGAATGAAGTATCTGACTGCTTCTTCACTAAGTGTGTCTTAATGTTGACAGAATTCAAATATTCAAATATTGCACAAGTTGTAAGGTTGCTCAATGCAGCTTTCCCTTCCATGTCATCCATTCTGGCCCCATCTCCACATGAAATTTTGTCCTTTGATTGAAGAAGGACACAACTTTTTACTTCATATTCAGGCAGGTCATAGACAACCTTTGTTTTACCTTCAATCAGCACTTTTCCAAGCTTCAAGTTTGCTGAAATAGGAAAGATAACAATTGTGGAAAGTTGTCCATTAGAAAGATGGGTTTTTCTGATGAATGAGATCTATCCATCAAAATACCATACCCATTCTCAGAAAACTAAACATGACCATTCTACTTCTAATCCGGCTCCAAAACAGGCAAGACAACAAATATGCTGGAAAACAGGTTTTTTTAAAGAAAAATTTAGAGCTGCACATAAAATCCAGTGATACTGTGCTGAAAGGTCACATTCTGGCTGCAGATGGAATCGAACTGCCTGCCTTTAGTAAAAAGAGGTAAATGCTACTTCCTCTAACACTTCTATTTTGGACTGTGTTTCATTTCATACCTAGATCTACCATTTTTACTGCTATTTACTTTCTCACACCCTTGAGCCACTAAATAATGAACTTTTGAATTGCACAGTTCTTTTCATTAGGGCTGCACAAACTTTTTTAGAACTACACATTTTTGTGTGGAAATGCACATTAAAACACCCCTGCTGGGGAAATTATTGATGTGTAAACACCTATGAACTGCATTAAGTAAACAAAGGTGGCACTTTATTGCCACATACACGTTTTTTTTTTTATAAGAAAAAAGTTTATAAGAAAATGAGGCTCAAATCGTCAAAATCTTAAGAAAATGGTAAGAAAATCACGAGGCTCAATTTCCAAAATTATGTTTTTATAGACCAAAAAGCGGTATTTCGTCGTTTTTTGCATTCAAAATGTTGTAGATGGAATTCAAATTCAAGTTTACAATATTATTAACGACAGTGTAAACCACTCTAGCTAGTTTATTTCAGTAAAAGTTAAGAAAAATTTAAGAAAATCTGAGGCTCAATTTCGGGAAATGTTAAGAAAATTGAGGCTGAGGCAAAATAATGATTTTCTTATAAAAAAAAAACGTGTAATACCTCAGACAATAAGGGTGAGATTTTATTCCCTATAACTAAAAACAAACAACAAGTACAAACTACAACACTAAAATAACATTCTATTGTAGCACCTGCAGCGAGAAAAGATGCACAGTCACTTGGTTCTCATTGCATATGCCACTTACATTTTGTCTTCAATAACTCTAATGTATCCCAGGATGGAATCCATGTAAGTCTCACATCAGATTTAAAGCAGAGAACTATGACTTATATGTTTTTATTGGGTGAGATTGAAGCTACTGGAGAGCATGCCAACAACAAAGAGTAGAGGAGAGAGAAATTAGGAACAGGAGCTGTCAAAAACTCAAAAATCTGATTTACCATAATAGAAAATATTGAGATACAAATCATGGTTATTGGTGGAATCATCAAGAAAAGGCTATTGAATGATAAAAAACTTGCTTTTAAGTGCAACCAACAGCTGCAGCAAAAACTAAACACTCATTTCCCATCAAGCCCATAGAAACAAGACAAGAACTAAAATAAAATTTCACTTGGGACATAAATTGAAGAGTTCTACAAGAGAACTCCATTCTACAAGGAGTGACATTTCAAGAGACAGCACAAAGAATGCCAATACAGGGAGCTATGGTGCAACCAATGTTGGGAAATCCACCTGTTTTAAGGATATAACATTTCATTGCATGACAAGTTGTGCATTACTTGTAAATAATAAATTTTCCTTGTATTTCACTAACAATTTCCTAAAAGACTGAGATCATATAAACTGGGGTAGATCCAGAGCTGGACTTTGGGGGCATCTGATTCCTTTTATTGAATTTTCCATGCAAGCAGTTCCTTGACACAATTGTTTACTATAGGAAATACTACAGTTTGGGGGGCCATGATCCCCTGGTCCCTCCCCCCACTGGATCTGCCCCTGCAAATCATATCTTAGTGCACAATTAAGCAAATATGATGAATGGGCCAACTGAAGAAAAATCTATCTGACCACATATTTTTACAATAACTGTTACTCTTTCAATGCCATATTTTCAATACAATTAAGGATCTGAAAATATTTATAAACATACAATGAATGAATTCATTCAGTTGTTTTGATACAATTTTTTAGTAAAATTGGAGAAAGTATGATGGAAGCATACACATCTCAACCTGTGAGAAAAACTAGACTACTATATATCCAAATCGAAATTTGGTAAACTTCAATAAAATAAGATAAAAACAAGTGATAGTTTTAACTTCTAGCATTCACTGTCAACTTTTTATTGATCAATGGATCAATAAACATGTTGGCTCTGGCATTTTTCTAACGGCAAGTATTTTAGCTTTTTATTATAAGAGATAAAATGGCTGTCTTTATCGCCGAGATGCGTGTAGCAAATAAAACTTTGAGATATCTTAGATTCCTACTATAAGAGGAACAGCCATAGAAGATAGGTACTTGCATTTTTAGACGCCTTTCATTAAATCTAATAGAATTTGGCCTTTTATGTAAAAAAAAGATTCATTTGCCAGGGATAAAAACGATATGTACAAAAAAATTGTTTTGAGATAATGAAAAAATTGCAGGGATAAACAAAAGCGCCATGCACTTCAAGAATGAAATGCAAGAAATGCTTCCAATTTTTATGTGATTGCTAATAGGTGTCCAACATTTCTGCTATTCATATCCTTTGGCTTTTACTAAATCTGTATAACATGTATATTTGATCCTGGTACTTATCAAGAATTTCTTCAAAATGTTGCAAACCGCGCGAACGAGCCTAAACAATCACGCTTTCAATGTCACAATACACCATTGAGCTTCACTAATTCATAAATGACTATAAAAATCAATATAATTGAGGATTTATGAAGAAATTTCTACCTGAACTATCTGCCATCTCTGAGCTTCTTTTTCGAGTTCCTAAACTCCTCTCCCCAAGGTGAGCTTCTCTCTTTTTCTCGACCACGTTTCTTGCTCATTGATATGAGCAGAATTCGATGCTCCTACGCAGCGTGTACACAATTGTTTTCGCGCCACAAAAAATGCAGGAGAGAACCCATCCGGCATGACAATTAATTGTCGAGTATTTCAAACATGAAACCGCAAGACATGATCCGCCGGGGAAGCTGATGTTTGAACATGGAAGAGGAGGACATCCTGAAAGACTCGTGCGCTGTTTTTGGATGTGTGACACAACCTGCAGCCAGCGAGGATGTTAATTTACCCAATATCATGTATCTTGGCCTGGTTGCCTTACAGCATAGGTAAGCACAGATTATTCGAACTAATTTACTGTTTGGACAGAGATAAAGGGGTAGCTTTTCACATATTCTAGATTCATCCAAACCCTTGAGAGGGAACTTGTCTGTCTATATCAGAAATTTATCAAGTGAAGTATTCTATCATGAAAGATACGCTGATCGGTCATTTTCTACTTCAACGATACTTGGTAGCTACCCCTGATTACTAAACTGCCCAGAAGGGACAGGGGGTAATATGGTTGTGTGGGGCGAAAGTAATTCTGATTTTGAATTGATTCATAGTCTCTCTATCTTTGGTCTTTTATTATTTTTAGAACCAAAAAATAAGTTTATAACTAGGTTTAATTTATTTATGGCAGGTCCACACCATCCCTTTGGGCTGACCCAAACCAGACCTGCCTCAACAAGTATTGTATGTATGTTTGTATGTAACTCATGTTTGACAGGGGGCAAGAAAGCAGTGGGATGGTGACAAGTGATGGCACTATGATGGATATCAAAAAAGGCATGGGTTTAGTGACAAATATATTTGAGCCAGAATCAATTAAGAAGCTTAAAGGGCACATGGGGATTGGACACAACAGATATTCAACTGCAGGAAAATCAGAACTGATCAACTGTCAGCCTCTTGTTGTAAACACAAGCTATGGAAAAATTGCTGTGGCACACAATGGTGAGCTTGTCAATGCAGTTTCTTTGAGAAAAAAAATTCTTAAGCAAGGTATAGGCCTTTCTACAGAGGCTGACAGTGAACTAATTACTCAGATATTGGTTAGTGAGCCACCTTGTGGAGAACCAGATGGTGTTAATTGGGGTGATAGGATAAAGCATCTGATGTCTCTTGCAAAATGTTCTTATTCCTTTCTTCTGCTAACTAGTAGTGGATTATATGGGGTGCGTGACCCATATGGAAATCGTCCCTTGTGTATTGGCCAGCTAGATGTTACACTTCCACAAGAAACAGATAATGGGAAGAAGAAAATCTTAGATTCATCCATTTACATTCTGTCATCTGAGTCCTGTGCTTTTCACTCAATTGGAGCTAAGTTGACACGTGAAGTTCTCCCAGGGGAGATTGTAAAGCTGACACCAAATGGGATAGAATCTGTTGCTGTTGTTTCAAGAGAACCAGAAGATTCTTTGGCATCTTTTTGCATATTTGAATATGTTTATTTTGCTAGGGCTGATACAATGTTTGAAGGTCAACTGGTGTATGAAGTAAGAAAGAATTGTGGTCGGCAGTTAGCTTTAGAAGCTCCAGTTGATGCAGACCTTGTTAGCACAGTTCCAGAGTCTGCAACACCATCTGCCCTTGGATTTGCTGAGCAAATGGGGCTGCCCTATGTGGAAGTATTTGTTAAAAATCGTTATGTAGGTAGGTCTTTTATTCAACCAAATACCCACCTAAGAAAGCAAGCAGTTACAAAAAAGTTTGGACCATTGATAGACAATTTTAAAGGAAAGAGAGTTGTTCTTCTTGATGATTCAATAGTTCGAGGCAACACCATGGGACCAATTGTAAAACTGTTGCTGGCATCTGGAGCAACTGAGGTATGAATGTATATCATGCTCTTGAATATGTAGACAGTTTGTCATTTAATATATCAGTTCATTTCACATTAGATTCAACATTAAGTTACTTATAGACATAAACTTACAGGTACTAGTTACATAGATTAAGATGTTAATAGATTAAGATGTTAATAGATTAAGATGTTAATAGATTAATTCTGTGTTTTGTAACTTGTTCTGTTGTGTTAAGTGTTTATTAGACTATAATCAATTTCTTAGGTTTCCCTTCAGTATCCAGAATTGTTATGATAATGACTGAATTAGAAAATATAACTATTGTTATCTGTCCTTGGTCAAGGGTCTAAGAAGTTTATCTTCACCAGAATATCTTAAATTCTGATCAAATCTCAGTTCAGTTTTGGTTGNNNGAATTCTTTTTTAGGTACATGTCAGAATTGCATCTCCGCCAGTGAAGCATCCTTGTTTTATGGGCATCAACATCCCAACAAGGAATGAGTTAATTGCAAATCGAATGAGTCCTGATGAACTTGCAAAACATCTTGGGGCTACAAGTCTTGTTTATCTCAGCCTTGAAGGGCTAAAGAGTGCTGTTCAGAAGGGAATTCCTAATGAAGATAGCAAAAAAGATGGACATT
>OLMO02000001.1:2002839-2046646 GCA_900291935.2 Cassiopea xamachana | reverse complement strand
CATACTTTGTCGTAAAGAAAAATAAAAGTGGAGCAGAATAATAAATATTGTATCGATAGTGAAAAAGTTAATCTACAAGCAGTACTGTAGCTCAAACACAAAAAAATTCCAAGTCTATGATTATTCTTAAATTATTCTTAAATCTCAGCGCTTCTGAGCCTTAATATTCCCATAAACTTTATTCTTATAAAAAAGGTTTGTATTCAGACTCAGAATCGCTGAAATTTAAGCATAATTTAAGAATAACACAAGGCTCAAGTTTCATCAAGATTAAGAATTTTTGTATATTTGAGCTATAGTACTGCCTGTAGACTCACTTTTTCCACTATCGATATAATATTTATTATTCTGCTCCACTACATTCTTGGTAATGAAATTTTGTTCATTAATCTTCCATCCCCCCCAGCGTAGTCATAAATAACGATGCTTAACGATTTTCATTTCAGCAGCCTGATGAGTGGAAACACGAAACTTTAAGTAGCTGCACTGTGCTTTTGATTTTGTTAACTCTTTCACAATAGAGTTATCAGTACTATAGTTCATATACACAAAAATTCTAAGTCCTGATGAAACTTGAGCGTTGGATTATTCTTAAATTATTCTTAAATATCAGCCAGCAATTTTTTGAGCCTGAATATTCTTATAAACTTTATGCTTATAAAAAGAAAAGAATGTATTCGCCACTCGCGAGTAAATGCATCCGGAACCAGAAAATTGAGAAATAAGATGTTAATCATTACCATATCCTCAAGAATATCTCTGGGTAAGCTATAGACATAAAGGCAAAACTAGAGATGCAATTCCTACGCATTCACAATCAAAACAGTTCCCTTTTTAATTATTTAGTTATTCCTCAATACTTTAAAGTAAAACACATAATTTTTGTACTCACAATAAGACAAACTGTGTGACCTTAAATGCAAGGAACTTCTACAAGGATATCATTACCAAAAGCAATTCAAATGGAAGCTTACTTACAGGCAACAATATACACGACCAAATTAATCGTATTAGTCCATTTCTTGAAGTCTCAAAGGCATCATAAATATAGATGCCAGTGTGCTTGTGATCATTGATTTCTTCATAAGTAAGTTAAAATGTGTTAAATCTACCCTTGAGAATCATCAGATTTAGGACAAAACAGCCATGTTCTATACACTAATTTCTTTAGGCTTTCAAAGCTACAGGAAATTGAAATCGTCAGTTGGTACTACAAAACTTTAGCACAGCACGAAAATGAATGTTGCCACTTTTTCATGCTGTGGTGAAATTGAAATCCGGCTAAAGGTCTTGCAAGAGCCTAAACATTTGCTCAATGACAGAAATATTCTTGACCCCTTCATCTTCCCACTTTTCTAGAAATTTCGAATATATTGTTTACTGCCAATAATCGCTTCGAATCATGACAATTCTAGACTGCTACTGTACTTTGACTTATACAAAACGTCTCTCTAGCTTTTTGTGTCGTTTTCGTCCCCAGAACCCCTTTTTAACCCAGAAATGGAAAAATATTTACAGAACCCCTTTCTCTTTCCCCGCCCAGGGGCCATGGCCACCCGAGATGTCTCCGGCTAGAAATGCTCCTGCTCAAACAAGATACTCCAAGAAGTGGTTTCAATCAGATTGCAAAACACGAAAATACAATTAAAATTTCTCAATATCCCAGCTCTTTTTCCCATTGCATAAAAAGAATCAGTCTCAAAGCAATTTCATCATCTTTCTCTTTCTTTTTCTCTCCAAACATTGAACATACGCAAAATTAGACAGCCAAGAATTGAAAGAACTTGATGTAGAGTTTCACTACCATAAATCAGAGATATCAATTCAGGTTTATGTTATAATAAATTTACTCAACAACTTTATTACCTTTACATCAAATACCTTTAAATGTACCTTTTATTTATCAGGTTTATATCTGGAACTATCGCGAATATGTCACGATTGCGTTCAACGTCTATGCCACTATGAAGGTGCTTATACTTTTTATTTTACCAACGCTTACCATTTACTGATTTACTGATGTTTAAAAGATCAAAATACACATATACATATACATACATACATACATACATACATATACATACATATATATATATATATATAAATATATATATATATATATATATATATATATATATATATATATATATACATATATACCATGTAGGTATGCATACATATACAAAATATGCATAAATATGTATATGCATATATTTACATAAATTTAACGTTATACAGACTGATTTTGACAGATATGAATGGATTTTGCTTCAAGTGGTTTAACAATATTATGATCCAAATTGTGAACTTTCAAACTATAGAGATATCAATCAATGGCAAGATATGAAGACACCATTTAATGATTGATTGGGGAAATGTTTAACCAGTGTGAATATTGATAATTGATAGTAAATTCATTACAGTTGAGGATAATTAAAATTTTATTCTGCAATGAACTTGAAGGAAGCTAGCCTAGAAACTTGTAACTGGAGTAGTATGAAAGAAGTACAAAGGCTGCAGTTGGCATCAATTTAAATTGAGTCCAAAGGGGCTAGTCTAGACGATACTATGAATAAAGGATCTTGATCACACAGATCAGGCATAACAAATTCAAGGACTGATGGCAAATATAGCAATATGATGACCCATAGCCTTGGATGCAAAAAATAGGGTCTTCAAAACCATGTTTACCTATCAAGTGAGCCATTGCTTGCATTCGGTGCAAAGGAGCAATATGAAATACTTACGATGGTTTCATGGCCCTAATTCTATTACACTAGCAATTGAGATGACTTACGGACTTAGCATACAGCTGAGATGTTCAGCTAAGGTTCACCAAAGACAAATCTAAGGACCATATTTGCATATAATGATGCAATAAAGGTAATAAGGCATGGAGGTAGTGAGAGGGTGCGGACTGGGCGGAGAAATCATTTCACTTTAAGGATAATTCCATCCGATATGCTTTAGGCACTAAAGAAAGTTCAAAAAAGCCTTTCTAGATCTACGAATTTATTGTAAATACAAGATGAAGCATAAATTATGCATAAGCATCTCAACCCGTAGTAAAGAAGTTGCAGTGTGAGAAATCAAATTACAGTTTAAATAACTCTTTATACATTTTATATTTTATGACTTTCGCAGTACAATGACGATGCATCATCTGTGTTAATTCACGCTAGGTAAGTCAGTTCTTCGATTCGAAATGAAGATTGAATTTAAAATCAAGAATCTTTACATGGCTGACGTGCTCGTTCCGTTATATTCTGGACTTTTGGGAGAGTACAAGCCTGCATTGAGAAGAAGTTTATAGCAAGTTTTAGGCTTGAGCAACAATTTACTTCAAATTGAGATTTAAGTTTACTTTAAATATACTAAAAATTTTATCTATATTAGAACATTAAAGCAAATCAATAACTCAAAAGTTTACTACTGAACTTTACAACAACCGTGTTCAATGTTGTCATTCTTCTCTCTTATTTGCTTTTGGGAGAGAGACTCCTGGGTGGATTCGAGGTCATTCTCATAGGAAAACTCGGCCCTATTTTGTTCTAAAAGAGGTGATCTCGGGACGTGATCAAGCTCTTTAAACACCTGATCACTTTCAGGTCTTTCTAAGTAACCTACAAATTGCTCCTCCAATTTTTCAAGAGCATCCTGTAGATCATGTGTTAACTTTTTCAGCTCTTTATTCTCTTGCTCAAGCTGCAAGCGCGCAAAGCGTTCTTGTAGACCACTCGCATCTAAAGTCGCGAACTCAGACTCTGGTAGACTAAGCGTTCTCTGCAACTTTTTCCTACCAACCGAACTTAATGACAGGCAGTCATCCTCGATGGAATAGTTCAATGAGCTATCCTGAACAGGCAGGAAACGAGACGGAGTAATCGGCCTACTACTGGCTGGTGTTTCAAAGGGGGTTGTCATTTCACTAAATGCTAAAGTTGATCGACTTTGATTCAAAGATGATATCACAGATTGATTAAGAGAATCAGCATCTGATTTGACTGATTCGTAATCACTCAGCCAAACGGTGCTATACATATCCATAGACGGCTTAGTTAGTTTGCTCCTCTTTCTACCACCACGAATCATCTTTCTGGCTGCAAGAAATTTATTGGCAATTGAAAATATACTTGCATTACAGCCTTTCTCCCTACATTTTTAACAACCCTGTCAGCAATTTTAATGGCCTTAAATTAAGCAAACTGTAGCAAAACACAGATTCAGGTAGAAAAATCAAGCAATTGTTTTTGAGGGAATCACATTAATTGAAAGCATCACCCGAAACCACAAAATCGAGAAGAGGAGGCTGAAAATGTGTATTATCATTGAAAATGTGTGTATTATCAAGATGTGTACATAGCTTGCCTCCCGTCATTTCTTCTTTTTACAAATATACAGCGGTTTATCTCAATCAAATTTTACCCGCGCAATAACGAGTCAAATTACCTCAGAAATTAAAGTTTTTATGATACTAAGAGCTATCTTAAATGTTGAAACTGATGAAAATTCTTGCAAAATCTAGACAAAAAGTACTGAGCTACGTAGCCTTGAAAAGTGGCTAAATCATCACAAGCATCAGATCTTGATTGGCTAACAAAGGAATCACCATCGAAGGATTCCTGCCAATAATGTTGCGAGAATTCATTCAAAAAGCATTGAGAAGCATGGAATCCTTCGATGGTGATTCCTTTGTTAGCCAATCAAGATTTGACGCCTATGCTGGCTAAATCAGGCCTTTCATATTTGACTTCAAAATGCTTTAGGATGATAAAACAGAGATCTATTACTTTAATCTGTGTGGCTGTGTGGCAAGAAAAATAATCAGTTGATTGACGCATTGATGAGGCAAATTGGATGATCAAGAGACCTTCAAAGTCTATCCAGCACACAAAACGATCCATCGCAAAACCAGCAAACAACATTACTCGTCTGCACGTAGAAAACATCCATCAGCAAGGACTGAGAAGTTGGGGAGCCCCCCAAAAGTGTGGAAAGACTATGCATATTTTCATCTTTTTTACCCTTTGTTGTTGTTGTTTACTTTATTTTAAGTAGGCTGTTATGCCTACTTTATTTTGAGTAGGCTGTTATACCTAGCTTATTCAGCTAATTTAGGCCTACTATGCATGCCACATCCAGGCATGGGACCCATAGTTTAAAATCCCTTCCGAAGGACGGGGGAGTGAGCTGTTTTGGTTGTTCATCTGGAAATCACCCACCCAGTTTCTGACCGTACACAGCCATGATTAACTTCAGCTAAGCTAATGGAACTGGCTGGGCCGCTTGGCCACACCCTGCAAACGCTAATGATTTAAAATTTAAATAAATATTAGGTACCAATTTACAGATTTATTTTACAGAAAATTAAGATGAAATGATGCTATAAAATTTTTTTCACTATTTCCATGCAGTGGTACAAGATAACCAAGACAACTATTGTTGCAGTAATACCCCTAGAAGCTCCTTTTCAAAACAATAGTAAATATTTGATATCCGTAAATGAAACCTAAACATACCTGAATCAGATGACTCTCTTTCAAAAACTGCCGTTGGATATCTAGCAAAATAACAAGAGATTGGGCACAAAAATCGAAAAATCAAAATGCGAAAAGAAAATAGGATGTAGATGAAATAAAAGGAGGTGATGTAATCTGATTGGGTGAGATGTGGGAATAGATGAGATGTTGGTGATGTGATGCAAAATATGATATTTGTACAAATATAACATATGATTAATTGGATGGTATAAATAGCATGAATGACGTGTGATATGGTGACTCAACCGAACAATGTTCACCAGTCAAGAATGATTCGAAAAAACTGATGAAAATTGTGAACAAAATAGAAAAGTATTAAACGAAGTAAGTACAATCATAAACCTACAACTCCTCTTTTCCAACATCTCCATTCATCTGCAAAGCAGAAAGCAAATAAGCATTAAGTCTATCAAATGGAAAAACACAAATCTAAATTCTTTAACATGGATAAAAAAGGTGTTGAAAGCTGTCTTACGGGAAAGCTCAAGATTTCGCAAAAAAAAATAAAAACTCTCGCACAGTCGTGGTATTTTCAAGATGAATTACTTCAGTTAGAACAAATCTATGCTACAAGCGAGCAGTGAAGGCATAAAACCCAACACGAAAAAGACCTGCTTTACTGGGTATCGTCAATACCATTATCCTAACTGACTGAAAACAGCAATGAAATCTTAGGACACGAATATTATACAGTATTTGAAATAATTTGGGTATAACAAGGACTCCACCAAAACAACGAATTTCCAAGATAAATAAAAGCTTTAGAAGATTAACATCGAAAATCTTATACTTGAAATCAATTTTTAAATAAAACGAAAACAAACAAAAAGTCAAAAGGGCAGGGAATTTACTGAGAACATATCAATCCAGAAGATACCGAAAATACTCACCAATGCCATCTACTTAAGATGGCCTGGAGACTTGAAAGAATCCAGATCCTTTGACGACCCAGAGCAGGTAAAAATAATGCATTTTTGATGTCAAAGTTTCATAAACGCAAGCAGACAAAGCCTTGTCCTTTCAAATAATACCTTTTGTTTACATCTGGAATGACGTCACTGGTATACACGGTTCGATTATCATCTCGTTTAATTTTTACGACATCCGCAAAAATGTCGTGATCATTAATGGAAACAGTCCGTGGGTTTGGATTCAAATACGTCAATACAATACTGCACAGAGAGATAAACAAACCTTTTTGTTTCCACTTACTTTTCCACGTGCTGCTGTAAAGAAAAAGCGTTGCGCTAGTTTAGTTGAAGAGGCAAAGAACATCCACATGAGAATAAATCACGAGCTAATCATGACAAAATCATTAGCAAAATGAATCGATGGATATTGACCCTAGGAGATTACGAAGATACAAAGCAATATCAAATAAAAAATCGGATACAACAATAAGACAATGAATTTTCTTCAACTTTTTGAAGCTAAGCCAGGAATCAATATATTCCAAAGGACGTTAGAGTGACAAAACCAACAGCGATGAGGGTAAGAATCTGGTATGATAGTAAAATATTTTGCTATAATAGATAGAACACTCACATTTTTGGGCTGATGTGATAAGCTAGAAAGAAGCAAAGTAGGAGATATAAATAACAAACAATTACAAAAAAAAATTATATATATATATATATATATATATATATATATATATATATATATATATATATTTATATATGTATATATATATATATATATATTCATTTGAATTTGTCAAATCGTCCTAATATGAGGGTAACAATAGTAAACAAAATAAAAAGATTAATTAACTGAAGATGAGACGAGTTTTTCTCTCCACACGTTCTTCTATATTCATAGCTTAGTCCTACATGTTTACTGTACATGTAATTGGCTCCAGTACTGAGGATAGGGAAGTCAGTGAGGCCAGTGCTTGTGGGCCATGGCTATAGGGGCTCATAAAAATTCTCAAATATGATACACCCTGACCCGAGGTCTAAAACTCCTATCCGAGGCCTGATTGGTCGAGTCGTCTTAACTAACAAATGTAATACCTTTGCACCTGGTCCAATACTTTTTGGTCTGAGGCTTTTGCTTTTTCCTGTCAAAAACAGAACGTACAAAATAAACCCGGATTGAATTCCATGGATGGTTTACTGTGTTTCAATCAAAATCTAACACGAATGCTACTGAGCATAGTCTTGCTCCAAGGGCACTTTCCGTACCAGCGAAACACTCACAAATATCTCTTTTAAGCGACTCCAAATGTCTGGAAAGGAATACGTGCTTACAATTCCTATTAGTTGAAGGAAAATTCTCAATATTATCAAATCTGTGTAACAGATATTCAAAACATGATTGCAGCAAGAATATGCAAGATGCAATCGGGTCTCCATTCGAGTAACTGGTTTACGTGTAGATTGATCTGGACTCACAATCAAGCTATTGGTTTATCTTTAGATTCAGCTAGATTTAATTCACACTATTGGGCTACGCTTAGATTCGTCTGGGTTCAAAATCAAGCTATTAGCTTAGTTTTAAATTAATCTGGATTTAAATCAAGTAATTGGCTTAAGCTTAGATTCACCTGGATTCAAAATCACGCTATCGATTTACTTTTTGATTCATCTAGATTTAAATTAATCTAATGGCTTACTCAGACTCACACATAGTTTTGCATCTACGCAAAAAAGTTGAAAACGTAACGAAAGTTGTAAATATATTGCTTAACATCAGATGTGGCCTAGAAATAAAATCTTTGCGAACTATAAACTTTGGAATATTGTTCACGTTACCATAATATTCATAGCAAAAACAAAGTGTGAAGCAATATGGGAAAATAGACAGCATAAAATAAACGAAATTAGGAGGAAACTATTCATGAAAGAGAAACATTCACACCATTTTTTGGTTAAAAAAGCCTACCTTTCATATTTTCGTTTTCATCTCGAAATTTGCCAGAGGCAGAACGGAGAGAACTTGATCGTTTCAGATTGCTTGGCCTTTTTAACTCTCGATACGGAGTAATTCGGTAGTCTGAAAAATAACACGAATTAAAACCAACTTAAATCACCCTCTGTCGTAACTTCTATAACATCGACTTGTCTAAAAGCTGTTTGTACCTCGACTGAAATGTCCATTGAATTAAAAATAGTTTTAACACTACCACAATAAAGCTACCACATCAGCCTTCTCTCTAGAAAACATGAGGCTCTAAGCCAAACAAACTGCTCACCTAAGGCAAAAAGTCTGACTGCCTACAGGATGTGGGTCAGTTTATGGCTTTATTGTGGGTCAAACACACATATGGGAAACAAATGAATGCTGTTTGTGCTGTTCTTATTTGCAACGGCTGTACTGAGAAATTATTCAGTTGAACTGAAACAGCTTTTGACTAACAAAAAGCAAGACCAAGTAATCTGCCTTGAGCTTTTCAAATTTGGTGTATTTTCAGATTCACAACAAAAACCTCTTACTATGATATTGAGCAAACTCTAAAAAGTTAATCAAACGTTTTTCTACATGTCTCATTCTTGACTTTGAGAATTGGACATATTCAACTGGTAATATTTCCAAATCTCTATATTCCAAAACCAGAAAAAAACAGGATAGAACTGAAACGTTTATCAAGGAAAAATTTCAACTTGACCGTCTGCTACAAGCCAGCTAGAACTGACTATGAGATGAGANAAATAGATACTGCAAACTCCATACCAAACTAAACTAACTAAGATAGCATTCTCTAAATTCTATAAACAAACTAAAATGTAAAATGCTATAAATATCACTAAATTGCTGTCAGACTTGTCACTTCCATCTCAATGTTGGTTCTCTGCTTGGATCTCCACCATCTGAAGAACAGATTGTCCAGCTGCGATTTCATATTTGTCTTTATTTCTCGCAAAATCCGAGTAATTCCACAAGTTTGATTCTCACTGGGGCTTGTTAATATTATCTTTCACTCCCGGTGCCTCTGGTGGACTAGCAAATGAAGGTGCTGTTTCTATAATCGACGCTCGCCGGTCTAGCTTCGGTACTTAATGTTTTCTTCCAACCAAAGCCGGAATGGGTGACTTCCTAGCCCTTATCGGCTGTTTACCATCTTCCCGATCCAGTTTGAACAGAGGTGATGCACGAGGTATCTGCTCACCTACACTCGTAGACAAGTCAGAACTGGACTCGCTAGAAAGGGTTGTCGATGGGGAAGAAAGTTCTCTAAAGTTTACATTAGGGTCTGGAAAGTGACCTAATCTAAAGAAGGTCTTCGATCTTGAGATACCGTCTACATGTGCTTTTACTTTGTCAAGATTCGCTGCCACGTGTTTATATCTGTCGTCGAACCTCTTACTCAGTATTCCTGCTTTCCATCTATCGTGCTGAGCCACCGCATCGTTCATGGCATGCATCGCAGTCAATGCTAATTTCAAAGCTTCTGGGTTAGTCACATGTCTTTTAGATGGTGTATAGCCTTGGTGAAGGCTGTTGGTACTTTTCCATTGTACATGATTATAGGTATAAGCTGTAAGACAAATTTTCTCTAAACTAATGCTGCATCTAATGCTCACTGAAAGCTAATCAATAAAATTGCTAAAAACTGTATTGAAATGAAACTATTTACTACTTCTGCAAACTACTCTTAGGCTGAGCTACAATACAAACTGCACAACTCCCTTTGAGAATGTCTTATGAATGAAATTTCTATAAATCCATACTCTATGGAGCCTACCAGGTGTAAGAAAAGGCAGGGAAGGGGTATGAACTATGTGACAAGACCTCATAAGCTGAGAGTTTGGAAAGGGTAATGTACAGGGCTTGAGAGGATTACAAATATTCACTACATAATACTACCAGGCACTGAGCTTAACAACAATCTGTGTTTTCTATAGGGCACCAAAAATGGTGTATACTGTTCTTATTGCAATAAGTAAGGAAATCTATCCTATGCATAAAATGGTTTGCTAGTGTTCATCAAGATACTCCCTGAATCAATAAAGTGGCCACAATAGTACCAAGGCAAATCCCAAAATTAATAAATAGAGGCTCAGGTAATAATGAGGAGATGGAAAATGACAAGAGGCAGCAATTAGGTATCAAAGAGTGTGGCAAACAGTCAATGTTAAGTATTAATATATAAACTAAAGGTAAATTGACAATAATAGTATTACCCACTGGGGATCAAAAGGGTTGTGGCTTTTAGTTGCCAAAGCCTTTTGTTGATTAGAATATCCACACTTTATTCAGCCCCCCCCCCAAGACAATATTATTCAGGGAAAAATAGAGGTGGCAATGATTGATAATACTATGCACATGCCTAAATTGTTTTAGAGTTACATGCCAAATTATGAGGAATAAGATCAGACCGATTTTAATCCAAAGATTATTTCAAGAACCACAACTTGAAGATGGAATGGGAAGTGGTTTGATCAAATGAATTAAAAACATTTGATGAACATTACTCAGCAAAGAAATCTGCAGAGCCAAATTGGCAAAAAAATTGCCAAGCAAATAGTCCTATCAATTTGAGTTAGTCTGAACTACAAAACTAGCAACCAAAGTTATTTAAACAGGAACCACAATTATTGACACAAAGAAAGGCTGCTCTTCACTACTGAGCCTTTAAAAATAAGCCCAGAGTCAAAGAGGTTGGCATTACTGCTACAAAGAGAGGAATGGATATTTAAAAAAGGAGAACTTCTATCAAAATATCATATATGATGTTATAGAGATAATTAAATAACACACTTACTTTTTGTATCAAGCTCTATTCCATCCTCTGGAAATTTTTCACTTGATGCAAAAGCAATGAACACTGTATCATCATCAAAGAGATCTCTCAGGTCACGTACCTAAATGTAAACAAAGGCTGTCATTAGTGCTTTCCTGTGAACAGTGCTAAATTACAGTTTGCTAAAGAACCCATATCTTGATAACAGTGACATTGTGTCTCTAAGAATAGAGAATATAAGAACTTGTTGATTGTGGGTTTCCATTTCTATCGACCTATCCAGTACAACAATAAGTCACAAATAGAGGATCCGACCAGAAACTCTCCCATCGTCAAAGTGGAATATATTTCACCCTAAAGGACAGAGGTGTACAGTATTTCAGAGCATAACCTCTTTCAGTGATTTCACAATTGGCAGAAATCAATGATCAAAACAATATTAAAGATAAGCAATCAAAATAATTTAGCTAGATGTCTACAAATTACCCTAATAGAGGAATAACTATCCCATCTAAAACAATTCTTAGTAGAGGATGTAGCCATAATGTTCAAAGCAACTATGAATAAATAAACTCTTAAAACATTAGATTTTGATGCAATCATCACCAGCCTACTTACAATTGAAAATAATAATATTGATGATGAGACATGTTGCCTTGAAACATCCTAGGTTAAGTCTTATGGTTATGTCTTTAAGAGTTACATCTTAAGTTGATAAATCAATGGTTATGTCTTCAATGGTTCTGTCTTGAAATTGGTATGTCATCTTAAAATTGGTATGTCATCTTAAAATTGGTATGTCATCTTGAACTCTGGAAATGTTGTATTAAATAGAAAGAAAAGATCTCAGTATGTTTTTCATCATGGCTCTTCTAGTGAAGTTTATAATCCAGCTGAATTTTCCAAGAAGTGCTTCAATAATATCCTTGCTACAAAAAAGTTCATGCTACGGTTTTCCACAAAAAAGAAGCTTTTTCAACATTGATGTCTTATTAACACCAATATCTATTATTTGTATAAACTGGGGACCTTCAGCAGACCATACTATTTTAAGGATCACACCACTTTATGGCCACTACCAATCTTTTGTAAGTAAGTGACTATCCTACCAGTTCAGTGCAATGGTTTGCAATAGTGCAAACCTTTGCTCTGAAGTAACAAAACACATAACCAAAAGTAACAACATGAAACAAAAATGAATAAAATTTTACTCTAAGTCTCTTGTCCCACCTCTAACAATATGCTCTTGAATTTTGATGAATTAGCAAATGAATCCTTGAGAGCACCAGAGAAATGCCCCCAGGGCCCCCATGGGGGGAACACTTCCACCTCTGGACTTGGTTGACATTTTAGTAACCCAACTAATATTCAAATCAATAGGAAAGCAATACTCATGTATTACTTAGGCTGTTAACATAATGCTCAGTGATTGCTTGACTGTTTTATTTGTTCTCAGATGTGCATTTAGATCTCCGAAATTTCTGAATTCTCAGTACAAAAGTAAACATAATTGAAAGGAGTTTCATCTATATTAAATGAACTTTGATTGCAGTGATCAATAGGACATGACTTTGCATAAAAAGATTTGTGGTAACCCAAAGAAACAATCCGGCTTAGGAAATGGCTTAGTATATAGAGAGGATTAAAAAAAGACATGAAAGAGGATCATTGCAAAGGCAAATAAGCAGATGATGGGCCATTTTCATTGCAAACAAAACAATAATTTAGTTTTCTTCTGGATATTAAACAACAAATACAACCAAGCTTCTTCAAGCTCTTTTTCAGCTCATTTTACCACCATCTGCCAGCAAAACAAGTGGGTGATTTTAAAATAAGCTGAAAAAGTCATTTGACTAAAATGCTACTGAATGAACTATAAGAAAGACTTCCACTTACAAGTTTTCCATCCACTGCATAAAGCTTATCCACTTTTCCAAGGCAGCCCCTAGCTGATAGGTGATCTAAAACTTGATCATAACTTACAGCTGTTTTCTGATTGAGAAGCATTGTTACTTTTTTTTGTGGGGGTTTTCCATTTTTGATAACAGTGACAAGCTTTGGTTTAATAAACTCCCTATTATTCCCAATGTTCACCAATGCATCTCTTTGAGTGTTTGTCTCTAAACTGGTCAGTGTGTGTGTTGATCTGAAATATAGCATGGCTCATTAATTCATGCAGCCAAAGCATAAGCATTCAGAATACAAATGTACTTCTACACATTGAATTTAAGTCAGATTGAATATCATAGAGTATCAACTCTACCCATGAAACTGTATCACCCATAATGGTGTATGCTTCTGGGTTGTCACAAAACTACATCCACAGAACACTTTTAGAGATCTACCAAATAATGTGAAACTTGATTTTTGTACCAGCATAATCATTCTTCATAAATAGCCTGTTGGTACTACAGACCTTTCCTTCAGCATGAAAAAGCGGTAACATTCTTTTGACATACTTCAAAGCTCTTTTCATCCAACACTCATCAGAGTATGAAAACATCAGGTAGTGACCTAAAGGTTAACCAAAATATATATCCAGATGCGGTTAATGTGATAGGATGCATCTAATTGGCCCCAAGTGTGACCAATTAGGACCTATTAACTTGGGGCCAATGAGATGCATCCTATCACATTAACTGCATCTGGATATCTATTTCAGTTAACCTTTAGGTCACTACCCAACATTTTCATACTCTGATGAGTGTCGGATGAAAAAAGCTGTAAGCATGTCAAAAGAATGTTGCCACTTTTTTGTGCTGTGGCAAAATAATCACTCTTCACTACTTTAAAAAGAAAATTTCATATAGTACAGGCTCAAATTCTGATATGTAACAACCCAGGTACACATGATTTTAAATAACCACATAGATGAAAATAAAAGTGGCATGCACCTAGCTCTAGTGAACTCAGAATCAAATTACACTGACATAGATTCTAGTTGTGACTAACGTAGGTGTAAAATGACCCTCACTAATGAAGCAAGAAAATGTGAAATTGAAAAACTGTGGTAAGTAATGATGCTATATACTAAATAGGACATGTATGACTTAAAACTATAACATGGCAGAATTAGCACCAAGGGAGGGATAGAGGGCTGTGTTCCACATTAGAGACCACATCCTCTCCTATTGGAAGATTCCAAACTTTCATACTGTACACTTGTTCCTTAAATTGTAGCATGTAGTCTCTTTCTACTATTGTTGTCTAATGTATAGACAAAATATTTTATGCTGTGGAGTTTGAATGAACTGAGCTCTTTTCCTAGATGTAAATTGGTAGTGTTTGTACACTGGTAGCTGTGAGTTAGTCACCCTGTCAGAAGCATCTTCCCCCTGTTGGAAAGCTCCTTGTACCACTCCTGTACATTGGTCAATATAGAAACTCAAGCTAGTGTGTGCACAAGGGACATGAAAGATTTGAGGGCTGAGAAAAATAACAGTTTAACCAGCAGATACCATTTTTACAACTTAATATGCAAGGCAATGGATACTGATAAAATTTACATAGCGAAAAAGAAAAACCTAAATCAAGCAAGAGCAAATAACATTTTTGAAACAAAAAGCAAGCTGGTGACAATATGCTACCTGCAGGTATGATTGACTCTGCAGCAGAGATTAAAAGACCAGTGGCTCAGATTTTTCTCATGCATTATTAATGTGTCTTTGCTGACATTTACTAAACAAAATCATTCTTGAAATGCCAGATCTGGCAAAAAATGTAGTTATAAGGGCCATGAGATAATATAATGAGACCCCCTACATAACAGTATAACTTTTACAATACTAGTACATACACAAAACTTCATCCCTATCTACATCATTTTTTCAAATTTCTAGACAACCTTGTAACGACGTTTTCCAACTCCTTGGAATTATTTAGTTTCAATAAAATACAAGTACTAGAAATCGACAAATAGAAAGTAAAAGTTCTAATACTCTGAAAAGACACCTATTGCAAAATACTTGTATGTATACTACCGAAACCAAAACAAAATGATCTGTTGTCGTTACTACACTCCACACAAAGCTTTTCTAAACTTTAGTCATGGGCACAATTAGTTATCTCCGGTATAGCGTTGACGTAAAACTACTCTACATAATAGGTTGTATTTCTCACCTCGAGACATGCTTTTGGCGATTCATTGACCAATTGCTGCTATTTTGCTTTCCGTAACCTTCGTCTAAGGGTCGAAACATATTTCCTGAGCAGCAAACATATGGAATGCCATACTGTAGTTGAGAAATATCTGTTATCAGGCTACCATCCTCAGCGTTGAAAATATACCTCACGGCACCAGTAGCCAAATCCAGTTTGACTGAAAGCTCTGCTAGTAGGGAGTCAAACTCCTTATAACGCTCGGGAGAAACAGCCAATTTCAATCCTCCAAAATATTTGTCTCCATTCCTGTAAAATCTTATTTGTTTAGCACTGATGCTCTGGTTTCTTCGTATTAACGAAGTTCTACTACTTGATCTAAATGAACTCGAGCGCGACAATGTTGATGTTGAGCTTGGTGAGTAACGACCAGAATCCCTTGACGTATCCATGTTTAGGCTGAGATGTCCCACTGACTATAGCGCTAACTAAAATGCATAAACCTATCGTCTGCTTAATTCATGTAGGTCAATTCAAAGCGCATTGCAATACCTACATTCTCCATGTCGATGCAACAGTCATTAGCTAGGTATTACGAGGTAGCCACAATACCATATACCAGCAGGAATTCGATTCAGTTTGAGCGATCCCTTCACATGTGACAGGCGAAAGGAATCTCTACAATCTAAAACGGCCTAAGGGCTGTGAAAGGAATCTGCGCCGTTACATCTGGTGGATGCACGGCAAGAACAAAGACCATAATCGTTATAATTTCTTCGAATTCAATAACCAGCTAATGTCTAAAACAATCCACCTGCGAAATGCCAAACCACCAACTAAAGGGCACAGCCACAAGACGACGAAGAGCGACTTCTAACTACATGTAAATATTTTTGAATCTGAAATCAGATCAATTCATAAACAGAGAGGATTGGGCACGGACGGAAGCTGATAGTATGATTACGTTACCAAGCAACTATTCTCATTGTATATATTCTAGCCTCGGAGACATGTTTGATTATATAGAGGCTGCCCAACACTAATCTAATGAAATCTCTTATGTAGCTCAGAAGTTCCTTGGAATGTCAACTATATGACCAAATCTTGACTGACAGTTTGAGTAGAAACAGAAGTTATTTCTAAAAAATTTAGCAAGGGGCTCTAGATGCAAAACATCTTAGATTAGGTGTTATCTAGTTGCAACCACGCCCATATTTTCAAATTTAGTTAAATCATAATATAATATAATATGTCTATAACGATCAACAGTGATTATAATGGCAATTTGGCATCAATGATCCTGCTCACTCTGAACAGGACTCTGCAATTTTTCACTTACTAAAATATCCCTAGAGAGGAATGAAGGGAGAAGAATTAAATGTCATAATCAATCCAGAAAGTAAGATGCATGTACAGTACAAAATATGAATTTTCAGCATGTCAAAAGAGTGTTGTCACTTTTTCGTGCTATGTTAAAGTTCTGTTTATGCCATTGAGAGTATTGCCTTGCCTTACCTCAATTTCGTTTTAGCTCAATTGCTAACCTGGTAAGTTGCTTCATGCTTTTACAACATAATATAACGTGCTCTTTATCTAGCCCACATGTCAAAGTTCAAGCTACTCTTCTACGAGATAGCATCTCATAAACCAAACTGAAGGCTTCTTTCAAAATAATCGAATGATAGAAGAATAGAGGAAACTCGCGGCCAAATTATGGACTTGAGAGAACACATGATGAGAAAATCCCTTCTAAGAAACACTTCTCTAAGAAATATGAATTGGGTTAAATTAAGATCTAAGAAAGCTTGGTAGGCTGAGTTTCAAATAATAACCTGAAAAACTGTCTTTGTAAGAAAACGTTTGATCAAACTGGGAAGAAAATAGAAAAACCATCCATTGCACGCCTTACAAAACCTGAGCATCCTTCTTACATCACAGTCGCCTAACCTGAATTGTTGTTATCATTGGAAGTCTTAAGAATTTGGGAAGCATTTAAGAAACATGTAAGGTTTGATTTGACGAAATATTAAGAAACAGTCAAGCTGAAGCCAATGTGTTAATTTCTTATAAAAAACGTGTATTTTAGATTTTAATCATGAAATAATTTGTCACTAAAATTACTTGCTGCCCTAGCAGATCCGAGTACATTCCCACTACAATCAATCAAACAGTTACACTAATAAACATAAAAACGTTGAATTTGATCTGAAAACGAAAAAAGAGTAGTCTTCTCCATAACAGGCCCGTAGCCATAGGATGTTATCACAGATCAGTGAGTGGTATGGGGGTGAAGCTAGCTTTTTGCCACCCCTGAGAATTTTTCTGCAATTTTTATCGCTGCTTTATCGTTTTAGCTATGGGAAGTTCTCATTGCTTGAGCTCAACCTTGGTGCCCGTGACATACTAGAAGGTTCAATCTTTTACTGCACACACATTAACAATTTGATGGTGACAGCATGAGGTATGAAACATGCTCTTAGACTTTGTGCCAAGTGATTCCTCCACGACAATTTTGCCACCCCTGGAGCACAGCCCTGGCTACAGGCTTACTCCATAAATAGTGGCATTGAAAGCTTGGATAGTGGTTTATCAACTCAACCAGTTTCTGTGAAAAGTCAACTGGTGACTCCAAAAATAAAGCTTAGTAGTTTATAGATTTGACATTAAAATATCTTTGTTTCTGTTGTATGTCTGACACATAAAATCTGCAAAATATTTGACAGCTAAATTAATGTTTCGTTATGTATAAAACTAAGATTCGACACTACTAAATTCCCTTTTCTCATAGCAAATTGGCGTGCTCTTGGGCACTTTTCCTAAGGCTCCTGCACTATTTCTTCTCAGCATTGACTTTGAAGATCTACTGTATTTCAGATCCTTGTAAGTTTCTTACATTTGTCATGCATGGCTTGCCATGTTAAGCAATGAACCATAAAGACTGTTTGGATAATGAGACATGAGACCAAGGTCCCCATGATTCGAATGTATTCAAACAGAATTCGTATTTAATTGATACTATTTAGCACTGCATTTACCCTAATTGTTGCTCTGAGGTAAGGTCAGCAAATTGTTTTTAAGCAAACTCAATAACAAGGTCTTTTGGTCTTCAGCACGACAACAACTGAAGGCATTTTCCTGAAGGCAGAGACCAACTTAAGCATGGATTTGATGCACATTGTGCAGTTGTAATTTAGAATTGGGCATTTGGAAATAATAAAGGTGTGGACTGACAAATAGGGCATTGCTCCAAACAGAGTCCCTAAAATGCATTAAATGTGCAAAAAATACTTCTAAAAGATTCTACGCGCAAAAGAAAAGCTACCCCGTATCCGCTTCATTTTATATGACTTTCAACCATACTATTCATGTCAAAGGATCTCCTTTAGACAGGCCCATAGGCACTGTGGAGCCGGGGGCATTGCCTCCCATAATTATCTGAAGTTATATATAGGAGTGTTCTACACTGTACTTTTCAATCGTTTCTCCATTGATATTGACCAAATCTAGAAGCATTACAACATAGATACGTGACGAGCAGACATCCTGTTGTTGTTGTGCGACAAATCATAGCTTTTTCAATCTTTTCAATTCGATGAAACTGAATTAAGAGATCACTTTATCTTTAACATGAAGATGAACAATGAACAAAAATTCTATTTTTGATAATGATTAGATTCATTAGTCTGATTTGTGAAACAATTATTGGCTCTCAGCTAAGCCACATAAATCACGTAAGTCAAAGGAAAGACACGTTAATCATTCATGCAGAATAAGTCAGGGGTGGCATGGGGACAGTTCCCCCCAGCTAAGCGATCTTGCCCGCCTTTGCCTGTTCATAACTTCGAATCTTGATCACCTGGTATCTTGTTACGGCCTTTCAATGTCAAAGAACATAGATTGAGCTTTGTAAAGCTAATCAAATAATGTTTGCACAGGGACATTCTCCTGAATTTTAGGGAATGCTATTGTGAAATTTTTCTGGGGGGCATGGTCCCAGACCGTCTTTGCTACTTTTATGGCACTATAAAAGACATTGGTAACATTATAACCAACGTGGAACGTGTAGTGATTCCAAAGTCACTTCCTACAGCCTCTTTTTCAGAATATTGTGGATATCACAGAGGCTCTTGACGCAGGTAGACATTCCCAGAATGCACTCTGTGTGACGTTGCTTTGATCATATGAAGTACTTGGTCTTTCTTTACGTATCTTCCTGTGGTGGTGGTTATGAACTGAAACTTACCAAGATCATCACTTGGAAGCCCCACAAATTGGTTCATAGAAACGGCGTTTCTTTAAGGATTTGATTAATCACTTCTCCATTTTGGAAATTCACAATGGGATGTAAGTTGTGTTACTTAGGCGAAGTTATGATGTAGTTTTTATCGCTGTGTTCTTGGAGCTGTAGCTTACGTGTCATTAAAATTAGGCCCGGTATCATCTACAGTTGTATTTATCCTCGTATTTTTTCTTCTAGTTAAATTTCTAGAGATTCTGAAGCCTTTCATTTCGGTTCTACCAGAGGTATCAAAACCCGAAAGGAAGGTAAGATAATATCATTCCATTTCAATGGTAAGGATAGCTGCCTGCTCGTTAAACTTTACACTGAATGACAAACAGATGTCATTGTAAGTTTTGCAGCAGGCTAAAAATTTTTCTGTATTTCTGTTGCGCATTGAAAACAAGACATTATATGATAATTCTCAGTGGTGTTATTGAAATGGTTTAAGATCCCATCCTCCATTGTAGTTAGTGTATAGTAAACTGGTTCTACTTTCAACACCCTTATTACAATAATTTGTGTTTAGTTTCTCAAATAATAACTGACTTCCATTTGGCATGATTGTTATCTTAGGGTAGATGATTTAAACATATATGTAATATTCTTTTGCAGATTCAATTTAGGGAAAAAGTATTATGGACAGCCATAACATTATTCATTTTTTTGGTTTGCTGCCAGGTAACCTGTGTTTTATTTGTTTATTTCATTGTGTTAGTAATTGATAGCAGGTAACAAATTATAAGTTCAACTACCAATGCTACCCTGCTATACTGCTTCAAGTAAAACTAATTTTGTACTTTAAATACTTTAATTTTTTTCACATACACACATTGATGGTAGTAAATTACAACTTTGTTCTATTCTGCATTTCTTTTCTCTGCACTTGAACATATTTTTAAGTGTCTTGTGCAACAAGGATGAAATTTGTGCTATGCTGTTTCTTTTCCAGATTCCACTTTTTGGCATTATGTCATCAGACTCAGCTGATCCCTTTTATTGGATGAGGGTTATTATGGCATCAAATAGAGGTATTATAACTATTTTGGTTTACATTTTGTAGCAATCATAAATTGACTCAAATATTTGCATATTGTAAAGCTCTTTGCTGTAACTTTCAAAATATGTGATCTTGGTCATTCATACATAATTATTCTCAATAGGGGCAAGTATTTGAGACTTGCAGTTCATATTCTTACAGTTTTTGAATGAAATATATAATTCATTATAATTTACTGATTTACATTTTTGTCTAAGGTACTCTTATGGAGCTTGGTATTTCACCTATTGTTACATCAGGACTTATCATGCAAGTATGTGCTTTTTCAAAAGTTGTTTGTTCAAGTTTAGGTTCACAACAGCCTAAGTGTACTTTTATCATCAAATTTTCTGGCAAGAGCAATTATCACATGCTTTTATTTTCATTTGGGTATATTAGATTGAAGTTATATGTTAGAAAGATCATCAATATTTGACAATGATGTACTAGTTCAATAGTTAGTTGCAAGTTTATTTTGACAATGAGTTGTGTTAAAAGATTCTCATTGTGATTGAGACACTTCTTGGAAAACGCAGCTGGATTATAAAGTTCAATAGAAGAGCCACGATGAAAAACATAACTGAGAGTTCCTTTCTTTCTATTTAATGCCACATTTCCAGAGTTCAAGATGACATACCAGTTTTAAAGACAAAATTGGTATGTCATCTTGAACTCTGGAAATGTGGCATTAAATAGCAAGAAAGGAACTCTCAGTTATGTTTTTCATTGTTGCTCTTCTATTGAGATCCACATTGTCTACATATGTACTACATGTCCTTACCTCAATCATGCTATTGCATTTATATAAAGTTTCTAAGTTGGCATAAGCTATTAACTAAAAAATAATTTTAAAAAACTGCTTTGAAGAACAGTTTTTTCCTGTTCATATTTAAGTTGCTTGCTGGAGCAAAGCTCATTGAAGTTGGTGATACCCCAAGAGACAGAGCTCTTTTCAACGGTGCACAAAAATGTAAGCATTTCTTTTAATCCAGACCTGTTTATTCTGTTAGATTTAGAATTATTTACTCATTTGCATTATTGTACCCAGCTATACGTTTATAATGAAAGACAGAACATATTTTCTCTTTGCAGATTCATAGCCAATATTATTTCTCCTCAAATCGTTGTGGGGGTGGTTTTTCTGCTATTTATTTTATCATTTTGTAATTATTTTAGTGTTTGGTATGATCATCACAATTGGTCAGTCAATAGTTTATGTAATGACTGGCATGTATGGTGATCCATCAGACTTGGGTGCTGGTATCTGCCTTTTGATTATTATTCAGGTAAGTACATTTTACACTCTAGTGTTGTCACACTCAATCAGTAAATCTTCATTAAAAGAGCTTTTTATGCATGTCTTCTTACTTTTTTATTCCAATATCTACATTGTACTTAGATACTTAGAATATACAGTTTTTTAGGATGCATGCTATTGTAGATACTAGCATCTCACATGATAATATTGTCTTATTGAGAAAAGGAGATCATACATTCAAACTACTTTCAGTTTTACTAATGTTGAGTGTATTGTATTTGTCATTATTTGGAATAGTGTAATAGTATTTTGAATTTCTTCTTTGTTTCCATTAAAAGCTATTTTGCGCTGGATTGATTGTCTTACTTCTTGATGAACTTCTTCAAAAAGGATATGGTCTTGGTTCTGGGTGAGTATGTTTTTCATAACCTTTCTAAAACCATAATTACTAATTATCAAGACTACATTTGTATATGAATAGCACTTCAATTTTGGAATTTGTAGTAGACAGCTATTTCTGCTACCATTGTCATCAAGTTTTAGATATCTATGTTTTTGGGTAAAGATTATGCCATTGTCAGTATTTTTTTATCCATTTGATTGATGTTAACGGTATACCTATACTTAAAAATACAATTGAAGAATTGCATAAAGTTCAATAAAGTGAACTCGGAAGTTTGGCATTGTATTTTGTTCATGATAAAACAAAATCTTATCAGTGATGTGCATTGGTATAGTATGACTAGTTTGGAAAGCTGAATCCAAATCAGTTATTTGTTCTTACTTGCTTTTGTTGATGACTACCAGATAGTTGATTTTTCACCCTATCCTATTATGTGCACATATATTGAGTTTCATCATTTCAGCAATTTATTAATTTACTGTTTTGTTCTGTTTCAAGTATTTCCCTATTCATTGCTACAAACATCTGTGAAACAATTGTATGGAAAGCATTCTCTCCAGCAACAGTTAATACTGGAAGGGGTAAGATAACAATGAAGTCTAATATTGTGCAATCTATTAGTTGTATTCATTAACCTATGATGTTTGAAATCGTGATTCTTCCCTTTGCTGTTTGTGCTGTTTTGGAAGTTGGTTATAAATTTGTATTGTTCCTTTAAAATATGATTGCATAAATTTTGAGTAGATGCTTCATAGATGACATATAGATGATCTAAAATTTAACAATTTTGTGTATGTCTTAAGTTGTGTACTTGTGATTATTTTCTGATATGGCACTTTTGCTATTATTTGAACAGTGATGGACCTAGCCTTCATACAATGTAAATCCTATTTTAGGAACTGAGTTTGAAGGAGCCATCATTGCCCTCTTCCATCTTCTTGCAACTCGTACTGATAAAGTCAGAGGGCTCAGAGAAGCATTTTACAGACAGAACCTTCCAAACCTGATGAATTTGTTGGCAACTATTTTCATTTTTGGTGTTGTTATATATTTCCAGGTAGGGCACTCCTTTTCAATGCCTAAAATTCTATTTTCTATCTCTATTTAACATTATACCTTCATGAGTAGATTTTGAAGGGGTCACCACCCATCTTAAGTTTATTTTTTATTTTAGTAATGTCATAATTTGTCTCTCTTGAAATACTTTAGACATGGTAATAGTATGTTTTTATCTATATTTGATGTTCACGTCATCAATGGATACTCCCTTATTTTTCAGGGATTTAGGGTTGATCTGCCAATCAAATCAGCACGTTACAGAGGACAGTACAGTTCTTATCCTATTAAGCTCTTCTACACCTCCAACATTCCAATTATTCTCCAGGTACTTTCATTTTTTCTATTAACCTTCATTGCTGTGCATGTCTACAAAAATGTTAAAATTAAATTTTATGGTACTGTTATGACTTTTTCACTCAAACAGTAATCAGATTTGTGTTAGAACTTTGGAATTCCTAAAACTATTTGGCTATGATGCTTAATGGGGCTATTGAGTGGTAATTTGCATCAGTTAGAAGTTATGAGTGGTTAGTATTACTCAGAAAATGAAATGTTTAAGAAATAATTACTTTCAATATGGTAGGAGCTGTTTTGGTGTATCATTTGCATATTGCGCTTTGCAAAGGTGTATTAAATTTTCCATTTAATCTCATTTCATAAAGAAAAGAAGAGTAGCAATTTCTTTTTATCATTTATAGAGTGCCTTGGTGTCCAACATTTATATCATCTCTCAAATGCTCTCTGCAAAGTTTGCTGGAAACTTCTTCATAAGTATTCTTGGAACATGGGAGGTAGTGTAACTTTTTGACTTTGTGATTAGATGAAATTTTGCATTCATTACTTGATAAGTTGGTTAACTTTTTGATAGTATGCAGTTTAATGTACCCAAATAACACATCAATAACATTTGTGCTCTCAGCTTTCATAGGGTTATAAAATTTAACTTGAATATAAAACATTTAAGGGTGATGTTGACAAGTTTGTTGTATATTATTGGTACTGGGTAATAAAATCAAGTTTGTAGAACTCATAACTGTAATCACCTCTGATGGATGCAGTGGATTTTATCTTTTGGTACAATTTTTTTCTTTTAGGATGGTGGTGGTCCATCACGGTCATACCCAACTGGTGGGCTTTGCTACTACCTATCACCACCAGAATCATTGGAACAGATTGGTACAGATCCAGTTCATGCATTGGCATATATAGTATTTATGTTGGGTTCATGTGCTTTCTTTTCAAAAACATGGATTGATGTTTCAGGATCCTCAGCAAAGGATGTTGCCAAGCAACTAAAAGAGCAACAGATGGTCATGCGTGGTCATAGAGAGAAGTCTATGATTCATGAATTGAATAGGTAGGTCTTTTTCATTTCTTTCACTAAACCTTTAGCTGTCCTCATTCTCTAGGAAATGCATTTGCCAGAAGTGAAATCATTTGTTTATTCAAGCATTTTTGGGTCATAGAGTTGCTTGTGTGCAGTGGTGGTGCCAGGGGGAGGCCTGGGGGCTATAGCCCCCCATCAAAAATGCTAGTCCCCCATCAAAAGGTGAAAAGCAAATTTTTCAGAGATTTTTTCCATTGAAAGTACCCTGTTAACCGTATTTTAGCCCCCTTGTCAGAAAAGTCAGCCCCCCTTTTGAAACTTCCTGGTGCTACCCCTGCTTGTGTGATACACCTTCTAAAGGAAGCCTTTTTTAGTTTGCTAAAGACTTATTTTAAATTGTATTTTATAAACCCTGATATGAAACTTTGGGATTTTACAGCATGTCAAGTTTATTCATTATTTCTTATTTGTATGTTTCCTTATTGCTGTCTTATTGTAAAATAGGCTCCTTAGATTACATTGTTTTATATTTTTTGAAATTTCTTTAAATGGTATGCCTTGCAACATGTTCCGGTCACTTAAACGGAATGCTGCTTTTTTAGATATATTCCAACTGCTGCTGCATTTGGAGGACTTTGTATTGGTGCTCTTTCTGTCATTGCAGACTTCATAGGTAGTTTTTCAAATAGTTGTTTGTTTATTTATTAGTATTTTAGCATTTGCATTTAATATGAGAACTGTAACCTAACTAGTAGTTAGTGATTCTTATAGTATGCGCCACTCAAAGTGTAGTGTTGAATCAATTACACTTGTCTTGTGGCACATTCTTATCAGTATTTACTAGTATCAGAAAATTTTATGATCATTTGTGTCATGTTTTAAAGTGCAAAAACATACCTTCTGGTATTGCTAGGCATTGTATAAATAGCTTTGAACTTCACAAAATACCCTGTTTTCAAACCCATGATTGTTAAATAATCTTGCATAAAATATTTGTGTTAGCAAAAGTTAGAGTTTTTCACCTTTATTTCTGACCATACAGATATTGCCCATTAACTCAAAGCAGAAGTGACGTTGTCATATTACGTTCTTGCTGTAGCCTTGATGTTTTGTTTTCAGGTGCTATTGGTTCTGGAACTGGTATCCTCCTGGCTGTCACCATCATCTACCAATATTTTGAGATTTTCGTAAAGGAACAAAGCGAAATGGGTGGCATGAGTACATTGTTATTCTAGAACAGGACAGGATTATGGACATATTTGATTCTAAATTCTCTTCACTAAAAATGGATGTTACTACAAGGCTTCTTTTAGTACCACCGTATCTCTCTTTTTTAATTCATCTAGATGTTATTTTAGGCTGCTTTTGTATATTTGAATCCTACTTTTCAAAAGGTTATGATATCACATATCCTACATCACAAAAAGACCTGATATCATATAGGGATGTATTTTACCTCTTGAAATCAACTTTCAAATGACACAGGAGGATTTCCCACTGAGGCCGGTACAGAGAAGCCTTCAAACCTCTTGCCCTCAACTGGCTACTGATAAAAGTCTTGTTTTTACTATTACCATTGGAAGGTTGATTTGTTAGGAAAAATCAGTAACAGGAAGTGTGTTTACTATCTAGGAGGTGCAGATTAATTAAGGATTTGTATTGAATGTTCAGCAGAGCTAGCCAGTAAATATTGTTGACATGCATTGTGTTTTCATTGTCTTCGTGCCTCTTTTGTCACATGCTTCATTTCCCACTTTTTTCTGTAGTATTTGCTACATTTGACCTACAGTTTCAGTATGGTGCATTAATCATATATACAGAAATAATATCATAGCCGGCTGAATTCTAAATGAAATGTTTGAGGAAGTAATTTATTGCATGATTTGCAGGGCTGCCGAGAGATTTCAGAAGCCCTAGAGCAAAAGAGAAATAGGAGGCCCCCTGCAAACCTAGCGAGCAGAAAAACAGAAGCACCCATGAAGCCAGGAGGGGCATATGGGGTGCTACCTGCCCAACTAAAGGATCTTAACTGCCCATAATTTTGAATCACAATCATTTGGCATCTTGTTATTGCCTTCTAGATTTCTGTCAAAGATTATAGATTATGGATAGATTGAAGTTTTGTAGCACTAATTTAATGGTGTTTACCAATGTGGTATTTTCAAGCATTATACGAAATATAGTTTTATATAATCTTTTCTGGGCCCCTCTGATGTCTTTTTGGCACTATGAAAGTTATTGGTCACTTTGTAGCTAATTTAAAGGGCAAGGTGATTGAAACATTTCTGATAGAAACCCCCAAACACAGTGGTGGTTTTTCAAAAAAATTGGGGGCACCAGTGCTGAATTTGCCAAGTAGTCATTGTGCTCAAAATAACGAGATTGAGGGGCTCTTGATATAATAACAAATGCTNTCTTGCTTCATACAGTTAAAAAAGCAAGTATGAAATTGAAAAGTAATAATTGAATATTGTCAACAAAACATTCCGCGATGCATCAATGATGAAGTTCTAATGTTTGACTTCTTAGATACTAGATTTTAAAAAACAAAGTGACGAATGGCTATTTGAGGTCAAACGTTTCCTAGATTTGGACAAGCTAAACTCGCTAGCACCTGGAGAGCAAGCTGCCCCCCTCGACCCCTAATAACCGCCACTGCCCAAACACTTCCCTTTCCCTGTTTGCTGCCACACCCACTAGGTCTAGTTGCCCCCCCCATGTTTTAATAGTAGGGTTTCATTTTTATTCATTTTAATTCTTTAAACATGATGGCCCCTCAGATACAAATATCTGTTTTCCATGGGACCTTGTAAAAAGACTTACACATAAGATTTATCACGCAAACTATTTATAATACAATCTAGTTCATAGATTGTTTAATCTAATGTTTCATGACTGAATAGAGGGTATGTGTGTCAACCCTGGAGAATTATTACCGTTTTTACTTTATCAGGCCCCGAAATCTTGAGGCCCAACGAGTTATGGTTCCCTAAGATCTTGAGTTCCTGCGGCAATTTGCCCCCACTCCACGGCCCTGACGATTTGCATTTGAACGCAATGAATACCCCTTCGCGTCAGTGATGATCTGGGCTTACTTTCCAATCTATATAGTTTCTTGCAGGTCTAATTGGGACATTCAAGTTAAACTAATTAGCAATTATCACCCAAGAACCTTATAAAGTTCCGTGTTTTGTGGGCGTTTATTTCCATGCCCACATTGATGTTATCAGTGTTATCATCGGTTTCTGGACAACTGCATTTTAAATTGGTGAGCTTACTAATAAGAATTGTACAATGGTATTATTATACAGTAGGCATTAACATTAATTTCCAATAACTCAGTAAGTGATAGGATATTTAACTAAATTAAATAGGAACCTTTCCAACTATTGTTAGCTACAAAGGACAAGTTCGTTGACAACGTGGGGAGTACAAGCCCCCATTACTTTGCATAACATAGTATGTTTCACGTCTTTACACCTTTTACCAATCAGAATGTGCCATAAAAGACTACTGTCCATTTGTTCTTATTCCAAAAGCTTTGAAAGTCATGCTGTAGCAGGGGTGGCGCTAGTGGAAGGCTAGATGGCTATTGTCCCCTTCGGAGCATGCTAGCCCCTGTCAGAAGGTAAAAATGATTTTTTCCACGTAGAGTACCCTGATAATGGTACTTCAGCCCCCTCTACAGATAAATCAGCCCCCTTCGGAAAATTCCCGGCATGCAGCCAAGGCCGCCGAGAAGGGGGCAGATCGCAAATTGCCCCACGCTTCGCATTCCTAACACCTCATCTACCTTTCACAAGAACAGCCTTTAGCTGAGATATTTGCAATTTATTCCGTCATTAAATTTTCGAAGTTAAGCTAGCCCTTTTTACTATTTTTGCATTTTAAAATGCAAACAGCTTATTGATTTTTCTTTTTATCAGTAGTAAGGTGACCTCTGATAATTTGCAAATTTTTCAGCCCTCCTTAAGAATGCAAAATAATGAGTGATGATACACGTTATTTTTATAAGAAAAAGTTTTATAAGAAAATGAGGCTCAAATCATCAAAATCTTAAGAAAATCACGAGACTCAATTTCCAAAATTAAGTGTTTTTATTGGCCANAAAAATCGGTATTTCGTCGTTATTGCATTCAAAGTGTTAAAGATGGAATTCAAATTCAAGTATACAATATCAATAACGAAAGCGTAAACCATTTTGGTCAGTTTATTTCAGTAAAAGTTAAGAAGAATTTAAGAAAATCTCAGGCTCAATTTCGGGAAAAGTTAAGAAAATTGAGGCTCAGGCAAAATAATGCTTTTCTTATAAAAAAAACGTGTAGTTACAAGTGACAATTGGGAAACCATTAATACGAAAATTGAACAGTAAGAGACCATTCACGTATTACGTCACGCTAATTTTGCCATTTTCAGACACCCACCCGCCCCCCGTCACACTTTGTCACAAATTCAGAAATACCCACTTACACCCTAAATGTGTGACGTCACATTCTGACTTTCAATAGGATATTTTCTGCTTTCGTAATAATGTTTTTAACATTTCCTTTTTATTGAAAATGGTGAAAACGAAAAAGTGAAGACGGCCAAGATGGCATCAAAATAAGACTGCCAGATTATTTTTAGCCGTGAAGCCAAATTTTTGCAAAGAAATGTCCAGTCTTGCTATTTTCAGGCCAAATGTGCTAGATGTCGAGTTGTTAAAAAACCAAAGGGTGGGTGGATCATCACACTCCAAAAATAACAAACCCACCCTTAGTCACACTTGGTCACAAAAATCAAAAGACCCCCACTCCAACCCCCTCGTGTGACGTAATATGTGAATGACCCCTAACTAGATTAGTTACAAGAAAGTACTGCTGCTGCGCAGAAACCAATGCTTTTTGAAATGAAAGTGACTCGTTTGGGTGCTTTGAGCGAATGAAAAGTTGAATTTTGGTATCAGCGAGATTATTTCATATCTAAAGATCCAAATCTTCATATCTGAAGACTTCAGCCAAAAATGATGTAAGAAATTGCATTCAATAACATTGGACTGAAAATAAAAGAAACATAATGTTACCAGTAAAAGTTACATCTGTCGCAGGTTCATTACAACATCGCAAACTTGACTCAAATCCAGGCAAAGTGTAACGTCACTACAAAACTGCTCTCAGTGCATGCAGAACTCGGCGCCATCTTGGTATTACAGTCACATGTAGTCACATGACTAAATAGCCTCTACATGGTTGGTCAAACTTGCTTTCCATATCCTCAAAGGAATTTTGCTGTTGACCAGCGACAGAGGGATAGCGCATGCAGATAATCAGAAAGTGTGGAAAAACATGGCTGCTTCAGAGTAAGGCTCCAATTTCTGATACGATTGTAGTCAGTGTTCTCTAGGCCTATAATGCCCATGAGTGAACAAACCATTGCCATCAGAAATCAACAGACCTATTGAAAACTTATTGAAAACAACCTTTCGAATAGCTACGAGGATTTTATAGAAAGANAAGGTATTGGTTTCCATTACATTGAATTGTAATAAAGTAACGTTTGAAGATTCAATATCCATCGCTTGACAAAGCAATTTTTTCATAAAAGCTGGGAAATATTTAGATTTTTAGCATATACATCCTTTTTATAAGAACAATTTTATAAGAACATGAGCCTGAAATTTGATGGAAATTTAAGAACAAATTAAGAACAAGGGTGAGACTGAAGCACTGCCGTAAAATTTATTTTTGGACAACGATGCATAAACCTTCCACAAACAGGAACATGACATGTCTTTTCCTTGTTAGCCTGAGGAAAATTTACATAGTTACTGTGTTGACATTGTTTACTTGTAATTGTTTATCAACGTTTTCAATAAAAACATTAATACCCAAGAGAGACTATCTTTGGTTTTAAATTTGGCAAATGGGCTCTCAATAAATCAAAAGCATCCAATTTTTTCTTGTATATTGTCTTCCTATGTATTTCTAAATTCCCTACACCGTACTAATTTAAGAACAAGTTAAGAACAATTCATCCTCAAAATTTGGGAAAAATTAGGAACAGCCAGTCTGAACCTCAATTTTACTGGCTATTATAAAAGAAAAAGAATGTATCTGATAGTGTTCAAGTTACTTTGTGGCGTTTCTCTCTCTCGTACAATATCATTACAAAAACATGATTGATAACAACGGTAATGATAATGTTTTTAACAATCAATACATTTGGAGTCAATAAAAACAAACCATCTTGGGCTGTACGTTAAAGGATTTTCTACGAGGTAGTGCTAAAAGCAATTTTTAAAAAATTTGCCCAAGAATTCTGTTCTATTTAGGTTCTTTAAGCTTCCAGTTCACGTATGATTCGTCAAACAGAAACATTGAAACATTATGCAGCATCAAGAGTTGAAAGTAATCTGATTACTTTCAACTCTTGATGCATTCCATTTACTTAGGCTCTTGAAGAATGGAACTGCTGCAGACTTGCGACTTGTGAAGAGACTCTTGCTGTTCTTCAATGAGTAGAAATGAAAGTTGCTCTTCAACTAAGGCCTACCTTCAAAAATAAGAAAGCAATTGCATAGAAGTGGTATACTCAGGAACGTAGCCATAGGGGGTGACCCCCAATATGTAACTTGTCGGCGCATTTGGCAAAAATCGATAGTACTCGTCAACGTTGGTTTCTGATGAAACTCAAAGAGGTCCTTGTTGTCGGCGAATTGGGCTCGAACGAAGTTTGTTTGTCGGGAAATTGGGTTTATGCACCCCATCAACAATTTTCCTAAGCTTCGCCCCTGGTTATACTATACCTGATTTTTGTTTACACGACAACAGAAGCACAAAAGGAAGAAAACAGCACTTTCAAACTAAACGTAGATATTCACGACAAACTGTAATCACATAGAAAGCAAAATAAATACTAACTAGGAAAGACACTTATAGTAACTTAAAATATGTACATAAATACTAACTATGCTATTCATGCACTTTGTCACCTTGAGAATAGTAGATTTAGAAAAGAGATAAATACACGTTTTTTCTTTTAAGAATTTTTTTTCGCCCAGTGCTGAGACTTTCATAACTTTTTCATAATTCAGTTTCGTTTTCATACTATCTTAGCAAAGAATTTTGAGTTCCAAAGCTTTCCGCATGCACATTAATGGAAAGTGAAAAAGCTCCATTTGCACTTGAAATGATGATAACTCTTAGCAAATAACGGAAGTTCAACTTTTAGAAGGTAGCCAACTTCACATGCATGACATTTTGTACACAGATAAACCGAATCTAAATGCATAAACACTAAGAAACTTTCTTAAGTCTCAGATATCCAATACTGAACTTTCTTAACTGTTTGAGCAGCTGAATACTTCTTTCTTAAAAACCACTTTCCTATTAAAGAAACGTGTACTTAAAATAATGATACATTTCTAAACACTTAGGAAGATGGTTCCTAGGGACCTGGAAGTACAAAACTAAAACAGCTTACTGGGAACAATCCTTTGGACAGAAAAGTCTAAAATTTCTAATATCTATTAACTAGATTTTTTCAGCTCTATTTACTTGAGCGTTCTACTTTCCTCTAACAGAAACTACAGTTGACATAACGATTTCTACAAAACTTGCACTACAGCAACATATCAATAAGTTAATGGGAATCGCTAATGTATCGATAATTTTATGGCGATAGCTAAATTAAAGCGAATTCAAATTAATTTCATTTACAGCATTGCTATGGACTATACAGCTATGAAGATATATTTAGGAAAACTTACAATGGGTCAACTGCTGTGATATTTTGCAAGCCGGCATTTCAAGCATTGATTCACTGCTCCACCAAGAATAGGGTAAAAGAGAATACACGGGAATGCAATCGTTGCCAGGCCAAACAAACCCCATTGCTGGATGTTTTCTATTGGTCTTTTATTGCACGAGGTCATCTCTTTAAACCAGCTGGTGTAGCCAACATCATCTTTGAAGCAATGATAACAGCAAGCATCGAAGCACCAAAGACATGTACAACAGTTCACGATGCCTTGCAAGGTTCTCAGACATCGAAAGCACTTGTCTTTTGCAGGGATATCATCTGAAAGATCGCAATCTACCTGCTTGGAAGGACAAGGCTGCACTGTAATAACAGATCTGGATAAGTCAGCTTCTCTTGCTACGGGCTGGCAGGAAAGTGATGAAAGAGTCAAAATATCCGAGTCCATGGTAGAATCTTGGTTACTTTTCCTAATTTGACGCTCTTCGGCACTTTCAGTGTAATGACTCTTGCGTAAATCGCCTTCTGACATTGATGTGCTCCGGTTAAGGGTGGATTTGAAATGAAGGCCTGAATTTTTACAACTGACTGTAGCTGTGCTAACATAAGTGTTTTTTTTCTTTGAAGATTCATTTGGTGGTTGCAGCATCATGTATAACGTCTCGTTTTGGAGGCCTTGACGTGATGACGTTACTGTACTTCCTTGTTTACAAGTATTTTGCGCGAAAATACGCTTGCCACAATTCATATTCATCTTTGAAGTAATAGGTTCGGATTTCGTACGAAATACAGCCCTTTTGCCACTTGGATTCCCAGATCCGATGTCTACATATGGATTGTAGGTAGAACGTGAAACTTTGACTTTCTCACTGTCGAGTTTGACGACACTTTTTCCCATACTTGTAAGCGAGCTTGTAAGTGCATACGAACGCCAATACGGAATCGTGTGATCGGTGATTTTACCTCTTCTTAAGCATGTATTCCTCAAAACAACTTCCAGGAAAAGACAACAAAAATACTCACCAATGGGTGCTCCGTCAACTCAAGATGTCCTATACAAATAAGGCAATATTATTGAATTAAAAGTTAGATTCTCAAAACAACATAACAGCAAACGCCTGAATAAAGTAATTCATACAACCTTAACATCAACTTGACCACAAACAGCTTGTGAGTTTTCCGTTTTGAGGAGAAACGCCCACGCAGAGCTAAATTCTGACGACAAAGGCTTCCACAATTTTGAAAGAAAAGAGGCAATGAAATGATTGGATTGGGTAACAAACAGGAAGACAATATTCTTGGATGGAAACCCTCTCAAGATTTCANAATAAGGAATTCAAACATCATTTGTTATATTTTATTGAAATAGGTTTATAGAAATATTACCGTCCTACACGGGACCCTTGCGATGCTATTGTAATCGCTGACCTAGATAAATTTTCATTTCGGCGAAAGGTGCCTTGCCTCATTCGTTCACCCTCTACGTCAAACTACCGAACTCTATATGAATGCCAATTATGAAAAGAATTCTCGTGTATTGACGCATTTAACTACATTCTTGAATATTACGTAAAATTGCTACTGCTTATTGTTGTCAGAATTTATGAATGGTCAAAATTATGCTTAGCATTGAAAAAAACGACATGCTGGAAATGGATGATTAACCCGTTACGCAACATCAATACTACTTTTTCTGAGATGCATCTCTTTCTCGTAAACGCATCATAATACAAACCCTCCACACACACGATGGAATGCATGCTATTTTTTACAGGCTTAAGGTAAATGCCTAGTCCCAAAGGTTGCTTATTTTTTAACTTTTGATGATCGAATTGTTTTTAACTTTTGATGGTTAAAAATTTTCAAACTGACAGTTTCTCAGGATATTTTTCCGTTAGTAACTTGGTTGAAACCTAGTTTAGAAATCTTGTTTTTAAGGAGGGGCTCTCTCTCGATTAGTTAATCTATTTAGGGAGCTCCTCCTTAATCTATTAATGTTAAATGCAATCCTGTATGGTATGTTTTTTTGCTGTAAATTGTGATTTCTTAGTACTGTTTCTTATCTTGTAAATTGCTGTTGCATAGCAGAATTATTGAATTGTATTTAAGATTGAATGATGAATGAATGAAATGAAATGAAAATGAAAANAACTGCTCTTAAATTTAAACGGTGCGCCTTCACCTTAGAATAAAAGGAGTATGTTCAAATCTTTGTTGGTGACTTACTTCATCATAAAGCAAGTCAAAGGAGGAAGAAAATTATAAACATGGTATCGATAGTGCAAATGCTAATCTACTAACAGTACTGTAACGCAAATACACAAAAACTCTAAGTCTTGATGAAGTTTGAGCCATGCAGTATTCTTAAATTATCCTTAAACTTCAGCGGCTCTGAGTCTTAATATTCTTATTCTTGAACATTATTCTCAAAAAGAAAAGTCTGTATAAAACCTATTTGCAGCTCTGGCAAAAACTACATACTTATAATTAGTTTTAAACAAACATCAGTTTGGAAAACATTATTTAAGGTAAAAATAATGCTAAAGAGGACTTATGATCTGTAATACATACTTTATCGCTTACGTAGCATTAAGTAAGCACACTGTACGCTCTCTGAAAACGTGATGGCGTAATTTGTAAAATTCCTTGAACACGTCCTTCCTACTTCATTGCAGTAGGCCGCTCCGCAGCAGAATCCTCTTTTAAGCATGCAAATGGCAGACGGCCTTTGTTTGATATAAATATTTTAACGACAGATAACACATTATCCTCCTTGTGCCCGTAGGCTGGCAATTGTTCGCGTAAGGTGTTCTATCTTCATTATATAAAATCAAGGTACCACATACACGTTTTTTTATAAGAAAAAAGTTTATAAGAAAATGAAGCTCAAATCGTCAAAATCTTAAGAAAATCACGAGACTCAATTTCCAAAATTAAGCGTTTTTATAGGCAAAAAATCGATATTTCGTCGTTATTGAATTCAAAATGCTAAAGATGGAATTCAATTTCAAGTATACAATATTATATACTAAGTTTATACCATTCTAGCCAGTTTATTTCAGTAAAAGTTACGAAAAATTTAAGAAAATCTGAGGCTCGATTTAGGGAAAAGTTATGAAAATTAAGGCTCAGGTAAAATAATGATTTTCTTATAAAATAAAACGTGTATTTTTACACCACCAAAAGTCTCTCTTGAAAAATGTTGTTACAAGGATCCTTGTTGTAGAAAACAGTTAGGAATTCTGGGGATACATATATTCAGGAAACCTTCACATACAAATATGGTAGCTCTGTAAGGGGGCAGTGAATATTAAAATTTGTAAAAAGCAAGGAACACGTGCCTCCTGTACAAAGGTAATTTCTAAAGGAGGGGCTTTAGGTGCAATCCCCCAAATGGGAGTGGCCTACTTGTAGCCACGCCCATATTTTTGAAGATGAAGGCATAATAATTTGACTAGTTACGGGCTCGCTCGATATACGGCGCATACAAAAGGTGAAAATCTGCCGTTATAATACAAGCAGAATTGAAGAAAAGGAAGGAACCTTCTAGCTAAATAGATATTTTTATAGGAAATATGCTTGTAACCAGATTTCCGACAAATTTTTCAATGGTTTAATTGCTATAGCATGTTTTATTTGAGTGATTTTGTGTGTCTTGTTTTAATGGTTATCGTTAACAAATCGTTATTAAAGGGAGTGAGCATTCGAGGGGACACTCATTTGAACACATTTGCTTTAGGGGAGGCGTTCATTCGAGTGGAAGCTCTTCCAAGAAGACACAGTATAGCTCAAATAGGCCTACACAAACATTAAGTCTTGATGAAGCTTGAGCCTCGCATTATTCTTAAATTATTCTTAAATTTCAGCGATTCTGAGCATAAACATTCTTAACAACTTTATTCTAATAAAACAAAAGTGTATATTGCATTTGAAACGAAAACAAACGCAGAAACTACCCAATCTAATAAATAAAATTTAAAAAGGATGAGAGAACTCAGAATGCCCAACAGGGCAATTGGAACTGATGATTAAGATGCCCTGCTGCGATGAAATACAATCGATAAGGAATGATTACTCATATACAAAAACTAAAGCATTGTATTTGGTGTTGTTTATCCTCTTTGAAATTTCATCGAGGGCCCTCTTTATTTTGAGCTAGGTATAACTCTTCAAGGTTGGCGTGGGATTTCACCTCGCCCACAAGAGTACAGGTGGGTTATTGTTAGGACTTAACACTAGCGCTTTGGAAAACATTGGCTTTTTTCATGTATTCATGAGAATTGATAGAGGCAAACAAATACTATATTTTTTGTTGACAAGCTAGTAATTCGCCATCCTGACGTTTTGAGTGCAACTCAATGTGTAATCTACAATTGGGCATGATAACAAGAGCATGTAAAACAAAGAATTTTTAAAAGATCAACTCATGATAAGAACTAGCATTTGATGGAAATGTGAATTGTTTGTAACTTTCGTTGAGCCAGTACACACTTTTTTAAAAGAATAAAGTTTATAAGACTATTAAGAATAATACAAGGCTCAAGTTTCATCAAGATTAAGAATTTTTGTGCATTTGAGTATGGTACTGATTGTAGATTAACTCTTTCTCTATCGATGCAATATTAATTATTCTGCTCCACTTTTATTTTGCTTTATGATAAAGTAGAACATCAATGAAGATTTTAATATAATCCTGGATGCATCTGGATATATATTTCGGTTAAACTTTAGGTCAATATCCGACGTTTTCATACTCTGATGAGTGTCGGACGAAAAAAGCTTTCAGTATGTGAAGAGTGTTGCCGCTTTTTCTTGCTGTGGTAAAGTTCTGTAGTACCAACAGACTATAAACAATATTTGCTATTCTGCTCTACTTTTGTTTTGCTTTATGATAAAGTAAGGCAACAATAAAGATTTGAATATAATCCTTTGATTTTACACCTTCGATATTTGGGAATAGTCTAGGAGTAATCTAAGAATCAAATCCGAAAACATTTTAAAATATTGACCCTATGCGAAAAATTAAATATTTTTATAAAAAAGGTGTGTGTAGAAACTTCTTTACAATTTCAAGACTTCAGCATCCAGGGCTATAACGATCTTCTTAGCAAAAGCTCTTGTGTGTACCGATATTTTATAACTGCACATTAGCAGGCAGTGAAGAAGCTGTATGTTTGTTGGGGATACGAATCCTTCAGGTTCACGCAGTAGTGGTCATTCCCTAAAGGGAATCTAAGAGCATGCGTAGAAGGCATAGCATTGGCATCAAATCTTGATTGGCTAACAAAGGAATCCCCATCGAAGGATTCCTGCCAATAATGTTGCAAGAATTCGTTCGAAAAGCATCGAGAAGCGTGTTTTCGTGGTAAAAAGTGTATTTTCTATGTGAAAAAACTGATAACACATAGTTGCAAAGAACTGAAAAGTATTTTGCAAGCATGTTCAGAAGGCTTCAATTCACATTTCCAGAAGGAGCAACTTTTATATCTTGCGTAGATCAAAAGTTATTGGCATTACAAGTTATCCATCTTTTCTTTTAAATGTAAAATGTAAAAGTAAATAATGCAAAATGTTTGCAATAATCATAGGTTTCAAAATACTTCGAACTACCAATATGATATCAAAAACTACAAAAAAGGATTAAGCTATTTGAGAACACGTTTTTATGTTGCTGAAGGCCATTGTTTCAATGCTTTTGTACCCTGAGTGTGTGTATGTGTATATATATATATATATATATATACCTTACTACCCGAGATTATAGCGTTACCTTATTAACGCCTCTTCATCAACGTTAAGTTATTTCCCGTTAATTTCTGTACCAAATGACCAAATGAATTAAACGTTTTTTATTTGTTATAAGAAAGTAGTTTATTAGAAAGTAGTACTCCGCTGCTGAAAAAGTTAAGAGAGTTCAGTTTTGGACTTTTGAGACTTGAGAAAGTTTTTTAGTGTTCAAGTATTTAAAATTAGATTTATCTGTGTACAAAATGTCATGTATGTGAAGTAGACTGCCCTCAAAAAGTTTCACTTCTGTTATTTACTAAGATTTATCATTATTTCAAGTTGACATGGAGCGTTTTACTTTTTATTAATGTACATGCACAAAATATTGGAACTCAAAAATTTTTGCTATGAAAGTATTAAGAAAGTTTTGATACTGTAATTGTGAAAAAGTTAAGAAATTTTCAGTACTAGGCTGGAAAACCTTTCTTATAAAAACGTTTATTAAAACATTGATTATAACTCTTCATCAAAAGAAAATCCCGAAATCATGGCTTCAATGTGGACGTGACAAAGAAACGTAAAAGATATAAAAATTATTAGCCTTATAAACATTATTAAAGTATAGGATTCTTAATTGCATTGATTCTTCTAAGTTGTTCATTGAAAAAATTTGGATCATTTTACATTTTGCTTGCTATTCTTTCTGATGCAAAGAGAAATCCTTGAGGCAAAGATGGTATGATACAATTCAATTCAAGTTATTTTATGTTATCAATACAATACCTACTGTTCTGTTCCACTGTTCTGATGCTTTATGATGAAATAAAACATCAACAAAGATCTGAATAAATTCCTTTGACTTTCAGACGAAATGACATTTTACACATAAATAATTTAAGAATAATTTTAGGCTCAAGACCAGAAAAATTTAAGAATATGTTTGTGTATGTGTATAGTTCACTGATGACAATGCATAAATTTTTATGTATGACATTTTATGATATTCTAGTGTATGCAAGACGAGCCGTTGCCTTAAATAAAACTCGAAAACAAATATCAAATTAATGTAATAAACTGATATTTCGTATAAAACAATCGCTTAAAATATATTTTAACTATCATATAACCTTTAAACTGCCTTACCATCAAAAGCATCAACAGGATTGGCTTGGTTTATCTTGATTAATGTTTCCCTGATGTTTCTTTATCCTTTTGTGCCTAAGCTTATATATATTTATAATCGGAAAAACGTCACAACCACAACCAATGAAATTCCTGTTTGCTTTGTTTTATCTCCATGGCACAGTGAAGCCATGATATCACTACCATATCGATTTTCATCCGACACAAATATCTTCCGATACAAGTGCTAAGGCAGTTTGAGGCTGGCAAAGGTACGATAATAGTCGAGGCAGCCGGGGGCATAAGGAGCACGTGACTGACCTTTCATACACTTTCTGGTACTCCTTTTCCCCCCTGAGCACATTTACCCCCCAACTTTTTCATTTCATTCCATATTCTTTACGCACGGTAACCCCATCAGCTACGGCTGCTTTTGCAGGGGGCAAATACCCTGAATGAATGCTTCCAACATCCCTGGGTACAATATTGCGTTTCTTCCCAAGGGTGGCACTGGGAGAGGGAGGTGGCTATGGCCCCCTGCTATACTCGCAGTTCTAAATATCCTACTGACCATATTTAAGTCCCCCTCCTGAATAGTCGGCGCCCAGTCTGAAAATATCTAGAGTCACCCCTGCTTCTTCCTGGCAGGTACAAAATCGTTTCAGATGGCAGGTATGAAATTTAAAACCAAAGTCAAACAAGCAGGAAATAATTAACTATCAGATACGTCACTAATTTCGCAGGCAATGATGAGTTGGGTAATTTGCGTCATATGTATAAGGTAAAGACAGCCAAATTGCACGTATGAGTAATTCTTGAGAACACAAGCATTGTATTTGTCATGAGATATTTTAAGATATAAACAATACTATACAGCAATTGAAGTTGGGTATGAAAACTGAATAAAATGCTCAATGACATTATTCAATGAAATGTCCCCACACCAACGGCGTAACTTCAATACATATTGGAGGTATCAGTGGTTACCCCGCGAATATTTCTCGTCTGTGACCTTAGTTTTTAGTAACAGTAGTTGACCAATGGCCCTGGGACAGTAAGTTACCCTGCAGAAATACATGGTACTTCTGCTTTTGACCTGCGAAATGGCAAATTTTCAAGGTTGGGGATTTACTTAAGCTCATGCCCCCTTAAGTTTTATCCCTGCCCTACCTTAAGAGCTCCATTGCAATAAAAATGATATGATGAAGAAGTTGTTGGAACAAAATCCCCACAGTCAAAGAAAAATATCATTCTCTGCCTTTGTATTTTTGGATGGTGAAATACACCCTGAACAATTACAAACTAGTACAAACTACTCCTTGAAAATATACAAATATACACTCTTTTAAAAGAATAAAGTTCATAAAATTATTGAGACTCAAAATCGTTGAAATTCAAGAATAATTTAAGAATAATACGAGGATCAAGCTTTAGCAAGACATAAGAATTTTTTTGCAACCTAGTTATAAAACTGTTTTCAGATGTACTTTTGCATTATCGATACAAGATATAAACTCCTGCTTTATGGTGTAGTAAAACTTCAAAAAGTTTGGAATATATTCCATAAATTTTTAGGCGAAGTTAAACCTTTGGTAATTAAGAATAATTTAAGAATAATTCTATGCTCAAAATCAGATAAATGTAAGAGTATTGAGGGACGGGAATATTTGGGTATTTTTATAAGAGAAGTGTGATTTTGAATGTTTAGAATTACAAAGGAGAAGACTGGTAAAAATGGGTTGAGCTGGGAAGGAGCAGTAAAGCAAAATGCAACGTTTAACGTCTGTTTGATATATTGGATTGCGATCATTACGTGTTTTATGTAGCAGGTCAGTAAGGATTCCAATAGCACATGCTTCCTTTAAGAAAATCTTTAAGGCATGGCTGTGATCCTGTTGACTGTGATACTACATTCTGGTTGCTTGGAGAACCAAACAGTACAGTTCTAGGCACGTGGTGATTTTGACGTTACAAATGTCTCGAAGCAAGATTCAAGATGAGAAATGGATCAGATTGAACGAATTCTGCTGTTCTGTTTCCCACCACAACAAAAAAATAACTTATAAAAGCCTTGGTTGGCTAAGTACAGCTGTGAGTAATATCGCTAGATCCTACGTTACCATTAAATATTGATACAACCCCTAAAGAGCTCTACACCTTGATATCAAGTAAGATTTTGAAACTGCCAGCTAAGATTGAACACTATCTAGATATTGTCTGTGCATGTTGGGAACTGTGTCGTAAGGTGAGATTAGGTTGTCATATTCCCACCAAACAAAAACTCTATTGGGAAATCACCATTGTTGCCAATTTTGTTGGCAAAATAATCCAATTTTATGCAGCCCAAAAAGAAGATGCAACGAAATGATGAAGAACTGGAAACCACGTCCATTTCATCGGCAATGTGCAGGTCCCACATCTCCCTTCAGAGAAAATTTCTAGGAATGGCTCTTAGCAACGTTTCTATGCAAGGAACGGAGAAAATCTGAGAAAATAAATGAAACAATGGTAACAAAACACCTGAAGTTCCACCAGTCCTTGATTTTTTGTTTACGATTTAGCAATATGCACTGTAGGGTACAGCAACATGTTGTTCAGGATATACCAACATGTTGTTTAGGATATACCAACATGTTGTTTAGGAGATAGCTATATGTTATTTTGGAGGTATCAATATGTTATTATGGAGATATCAATATGTGCTGACAATGCTACCATCCTCTCCTCATAATTCTACGCAAGTTAACGACCGGGGGGGGGGGGCAAAAAATTAATTGACAATGAGGCCCTGCAATAATGTCAATAAAGGTGCAGTTATAGACATATTTCAAAAAGCCACAAAAATCACCCCTGTTGTCTTTGGAGGTGACAGTTCACCCCCACTACCCTGGCTATGTCAATTTCAAGGTGATAGCTGTAGCTTTTACGATATAGCATTCAAATTTGTCAGCACTGCCACGGTAGAGATGCAATGAAGCTTACATCGACTTTAAATACATTCAAAAGGCTAAATGAAAGATAGCTATCCACTTTTATACAAAAGAGGATTATCAATAGATGCTGCAAAGTATTAATGGAGCATCTTACTTCCAGCACAAAAAAGTCCTGAATACAGTTGCTAACCAGGTTCTGTTCAATTGTTGGGGTCTAAATTCTTGAAACTTTCCTCGTGGGCTAATGCCTTGCCACAACATGAGTTCTGGCATGACCAGGACCGCCAATAGGGTGGAGCAGGGGGGCAAATTGCCCCAGGGTGTCAACGTTTAAGAGGAGGCCCCATAACACCCAATGCCTCAAGGNGCTAACCAGGTTCTGTTCAAATGTTGGGGTCTAAATTCTTGAAACTTTCCTCGTGGGCTAATGCCTTGCCACAACATGAGTTCTGGCATGACCAGGACCGCCAATAGGGTGGAGCAGGGGGGAAAATTGCCCCAGGGTGTCAACGTTTAAGAGGAGGCCCCATAACACCCAATGCCTCAAGGTATAGGGGCCTCATAGGGTAATCTAGCAGTAACTTTCCAATGTTATTTTCTCGACCATGAAAAATTTTCTACTTGCTTCGCTCGCAGGGGGACCTCATCTTTCTCTTCCCCCCCCGGGACCTCTGAATTCTCTCGGCGGCCCTGAGCATGACAGTCTAGCTGGCATTGTTTCAGTGAGAAATCGTGTGAGAACGTAAAATACAACAGTTCACAGAAAGAATATTCTTATGAAAATGTATAATGAGTATGGCAATGAGATGCCAACTCGAATGCAAGACATTAATACTAATTGTTGTGCTTCTACAGTGAACCCATAAGTGGTATTAAGGCTATAAAATGTGCATTTGTTTACATAAGAGTAGGCAGTTTTGCAGCGATAAAAGCATTACATACAGGACTGTAATAAGCGCTGCTGGAAAGCTAGAAGCGTTGCGCTCCATATAGACAAGAGAAAATGGACTAGTAGAATGTAAAATAAACCAGTATATATACATCGTGTAAAGCATACCTCCATTGAGCTGTTCTTAAACTCAATCATTGAACTTGCTGTAGAGTACAACCATCATCATGATCTGCAAATTGCTATGTCAAATATAAAGAGGCGTTTACAGCAGCCAATCTCCAAGGATACGCAGGTGTTAATGCACCTGTTTCATAACCAAATGCCCTACTGTGAATTTTTCTCCGTGGGTCAGCGCAATGTTAGGTTTTTCAATATGAGAATAACAGCATCTAAGTTTCTCGAATATAGACAATAAAGACGCAATTTGCGTTACGATACTCTGCAGTCAACTTTCTCTACGGTTGCGCAGATACACACGACTTTATGCAAAGATCTTACGACAAATAGTCATAGTTGAAAAACGCAGAGGCAGTTTTATAGCGAGCTTTGTCGTTTATTCTCATACAAAAACTCAAAAAAGCACTGCAGTTACAAATCAGGTTACCACAACAAAACATCCTTTTAAAGGCATACTAAAAAGTATTCTTAACCTATTCTAGTCCTAATAGCTCAATTGTATTTCTTTCTAAAGAACATCAGTTATACAT
>OLMO02000001.1:1979474-1990127 GCA_900291935.2 Cassiopea xamachana | reverse complement strand
TTATATCTATTTTCACTGGCAACTTTTTCCATGATGGTGAAATTTTCCACGTTAGTACAAAGAACATCCACATTGATATTTTCTACGAAGGAAAACCATGAATATACAAAAGTTTTTTGAAAGGCTAAACAATACTCCTAGTGACATGGAACAGAATTAAATTAGAAAAAATGGCATATAAAATGAGTATTTCTACTTTATAAATTAAAAGATCTATTGCTAAATGCACAAAATTCGTAACAGAGTTCTAAATTACCGCTGACAATTAATTAATACACGACTTTTTTATAGGAAACACACTCTCCGGCTTCAGCCTGGATGTTTCTTAATATTTCATCAAATCCAGCCTTAAATTTTTCTTAAATTTAAAGGCTTCCAATGACAATAACAACCCAGATTAAACAGTTGTGATGCAAGAAAAATGATGCTCAGGTTTTGCGAGGCATGTAATGGATGTTCATTCTACTTTCTTGCTAGTTTTATCAAAAATATACTATTAAAAATAGTTTTCTCCAAGTTTTTATTTGAAACTCACTCTGCCTATGTTTCTTAAATAATACTTAGTTCTTGTTGTTATAGAGATGTTTCTTATAAAAAAACGCGTAGTCACGCTGGTGAAGGAACATCTTTTATGCTCCAAGTATGCCACACATGAAAGTACCGTGATACTAGATATGTACAACAGAAGCATATCAATGGATATAAGCGAGGGGGTCACAGTTTCCCCAGTGCCAGAGTCAATGAACATCAATCTTGCTGAGGTTGATACCCCTGGCCATTGGGTGGAAATGAATCCTAGGCAGGATAATCAGTAATATACTCGCCCAGCCCGTTTGAGGCAAAACATTCAACCCCTTTTGAGGTTTGGAGAGTATGTCACCCACTAAGTTAAGAGGGGAATCGTGTAATGATTGTGGTAACTCCCTAGCTTTCATCATACCCCTGGCCCTAGTGGGCACTAATTGACATGTGCAGAACCTCTTGTATTGTGTAGAACATAAGTCAGTCTTGTTTGGGAATCGATAGAAAGCAGTCAACGAATTCTTGTCTCTCTCTGGCGAACTCTTAAACGCAACAAAAATAACGAGCATACCTACCTTTGTTATTGACCAATAGAGGTAGCAACGAGATGTCGTCACATAGGAACAACAAATCAAGATGACTTCTTGATTTAAAACTTTCCGCAATTACTTCAGATATCGCTTTGCGGTACAGTTCATAATAAAGTCTATCATTAATTCTTGCCACTTTGCGTCGATTTACTGGTACATAAGTCCTACTCCACGATTGACTCTCAATACTACTTAGTTGTCTGTCGTCACAAGTGCAACTTCCTTGCCCACCTTCGTCATCCATGTGACCAAACAAACTTTCACGTGGCGATATGGATATGCCATTATTACTGTTTGTAGGTCTTGTGGATGTTATTTCGACAGGCTTATTTGAAGCAAGCCATTTCCCTCCCTCACCTTGAAAAGCACCATATTCGTCTACATGTCCTTTGTCCTCGATCTTGAGTCCAGATTTGGAAGTTGATGTCGGAGGTTTGCTACAGTGTCCAGAATAAACAACGCCATCTTCCGTTACTCTACTTTGTTTGCCTATATAAGATCCAGGATTTCTCGCAAAAAGTCCTCGTTGAGAATCAGTAAAGACATCAAGATCTGATTCCATAGCTGAACTAACAGAAAGACTAGTACAAGAAGGCGCATGTATCCGATGAGTAAATATTTGCAAAAACTGTTCTTTACAGCGGCATTGAAGCTCTACAGATGAACCTAAATGAGAAAATGTCAAAGGTGTTGAAACTTGGTGCTGGCAAGTTATGGCGAAATGCCAGACAGAAAAGATAACTTAGTGAAGTAAAAGAATGCATTGTGACAGAAGACATTAAATACTGCGGAGAGTAGGCAACAGAAAAATTGACTAAAGGTAATTGATTAATATCTGCATGGAGAACTATCGGGAAATATGAAAGCAGTTCCAAGAAATTCTTATAGCGTTTTGATTGCAAAAGATTTAATATTTCAAGTGAGGCTCCTACATAAATTTTTACACAAACTAATCTGGTATTGAACTAATCATAATCTATTATTTAAAAAGGTCGAAGTAATTGAACGGATAATTTCATATAACGTTGCTTCACGAGTAACTAGGACAAAATTCTTTGATAAGACATTTCACGGGCAATAACCCTTGGCAGCTCAGGTGGATGGACCAAGTTTAATTAACAGATATTACTGTTAACATTAAGGTCAAGCGACCCACTGGCTACTACAACACTCAAGATTGCAACAGCGTAATTGCTCCATATGAAATGATGTATTCTCATATAACCTATAGTTTCTCAGATAAAATATTCAATAAGATTGAGGGATATTAATGAAGCTCAGAGGGCAGGAAAAAATTAAAACCAGTAAGATTTTTCACTTCTAATTCAAAACAAGAACTTTCTGGGCTGCTGAGAGATTTCTAAGGTTCCGAGGCAAAAGAAAGGGGCCCCTTACAAACAAATTGAGCAGAAAAAAGGGATTGAGAAACTAACTCTACAGATACTGCCACTGATTTTACTTTATGAAGTCCCCCTAGACTTTCAACCATGGAAAGCTATGAGGCCTCCTAGACTTTCAACTATTGAAGGTAATGAAGCCCCCTAGACTTTGAAGTCGTGGGGAGATTTGCTCACTCTCCTTCCCTCTTGGTGGCTATGAGAGCTTCTTACAATTTGGAAAAAAAAGAGAAAAGTTAATTGTAAAACACCTGTGAAAACATGCAAATTGGGTAAGTAAGTTGTTTCAAAGTCACCCAGTTGGATGTGATAAACTGCTTGCTCCCAACATGATTTTGCATCAGGTGAAGAAGTTAGCACTATATCATCATCAAGCTGTAGTTCAAACCATGTCACAATAGCATCCAGTTGGCCATTCTCATTTACTGGAATTGCCACAAAGAAATCCTTCTCTGTTAGTTGATTGAGCTCCTATCAAAAGTTGGTTCAACTAAATAGATTATATGGTTTGAACAAATATGTTTAGCATACACTTCTTAAGGAAGTAAAGGAATGGAACAAATCAACAAGAAAATATTATTAACAGAGATCCACTTTTCACATTTTCTCTCTTGTTAACTTACTGTTTAGCTCTCTAACTTTTGACAATGAAAACTTACTGTGAATTGAAGAATGTATTCATTTCATATCAGTAGAGTATAAAACCATATACTGCTAACAAGTCCAAAATTAAGCACAACAAAATGCAAACTCATTAAATTTTAGGAGAATTTTCAATGTGAAACCCATATTGGGCTCTCAAATAAAATAACAAATGATAAAGGCACAATTCAATACCATAAACATGGCTCATGGCCCTCACCTCTATGCTATCAAAATTAATTTCAAGTACTTGAACAGGTTTGCTTAGGCAGCGATATCCCCCTTTGATGGAGCTTAGGTTTTCTGTGGTATATGGCTGTTCTGAGGAATCACCAGGGTCCATCTTTCCTAACAGCACCACACTGTTCATATGGAAATCAAGTAATGATGGGCAAGACCTGAAATCCAAGAGGANATGGTATGAGATGATTGCAAGACCAGAACATATTTAGAAACAGAATGCAGAAATTAAGAAATAATAAATGATCATTTCATAATTCCAAAATTTTGTTGCTAAATATGAAGATTCAAATCATTAGTGGCCTGACAGCTGGGCCAGATGCCTAGGCCCCCCAGTAAAAATTTTTAATGGGTACCAAATCATGCATGGGGGAATCAATTTGAGGAAAGCAAAATTGATGTATATATTGACATTGATATAAAGTAGGAGCTTAATAACTTGAACTCTACAGTATGATTTTCATTGAAGAAGATAGTACTAGAAGTACTCAGATATGAAGTTCTTGTAGATTACACTCTTTCTGAAAAAGAGCTTAGAAAAGGAACTCTTTTCTGAAATGATACATCACAATTTTCAGCAATCATAAACCTTCCAATTTTGAACTGTTGGTTTTTTCTATTTACTTTCCAAAAATATCCCCTGCACCTTGCAATTACGGTGTGCTTTGAATGATTAGCTAGTAAAACACAATCTGCAGCTTTGAAGGCTATGACTAAAACAGTCCTCTCTTCAACTCTAAATGAGTATAGCCCCAACAATCTTTCTGGGGTTGAGCCCCAGACTCCTTTCTTTCCCATAAGAAAATGATCCATTACTGTTGTCTCCAAATTTTTCCTCCTACATTTCCCACTTATTAGATATTAGAGTAACTGCATCTTAATCACTTATTGGAAGAATCATCTCCCATTGAAGAATTCCCCAAATGCTAAAATGTTAGAGCTTTGAGAGCACAATTTTCTACCTGGTCACCCAACATAAATTATGTCGGGCTGCCACTGATTCAATTGCAGGGCAGGAAAATAAGCAGTAAAGATATACTACACATACATTAACAAGCAATAAGATAAACAAATATCAAAATAATGACAATGAAATTTGACTGCATACAAGAGCAACATACCATGAATGCTTTCTGATCTCGCAGCATTCTATCAATGTGGCAAATAGTCTGGCACTTTTTGGAATCACTTTGGGCTTTAGTTTGCCAGGATTCTACAATCAAACCAATCAATATATCAATGCACTGGAAACCACAAGGTTAGTTGTAAAGCTTACTACAGGAGAACAATTTGGCAAGATTTATCAGCCATTCAGACATCAGTTATTTTTTCATAATTATACTAGGAGCAATCATGAAAATAACAAAAGCAACATACAGTATTTAAATACCTGTTGTTTCAATGAATGGTTCATTGGTTGAGCAAGAGCATGTTTTACTGTTGGAACTACGCCCTCTCCAAAAAGGCCACAATCAAAAATCTCCATAACAACAAGATCAAGTCTAAAGTTGAAAACATGTATGATGATTCATCCTTTTGGATCTTAGGTTTCAATAAAATGGAAAGCTTTTGTAATATGGAAGAGTATTAAGAAATACTGCAAAATAGATAAAAGTTCAAAGGCACAAAGTTCCTAAATATATCAGACATAAAAAAACTTTCTTCATCATTGCAACTGAGTCAATGGAGAATGCAAAAATAATTTTGAATCTTTGAATCTGAAATAAATAGCCACATCATACTCTGCTGCTTCAAAGATTAAAAAAAACTTTCAAAGTTGCACTCTTTTATTTCATGCAACATAAACTAACCAAAATTTGGTATAGAGTCACACAATGGGAACTCTNTCAAATACTAACTTTGCATCATCAGCTTTTGAAACATGATCTGTGGACATCTTGTTCAATAGAATAATATTTGATTCAAAATTATATTCTGAGATAACTGAAATGGCTACATCACACATCATTTTTGAAACCTCAAATGCTAGAACCTTTTTTGCACCACTCGCAGCTGCAAACAAGCTACAAAGGGAAAAATGCAAATTGAATTTTATACTGAAGAACATTTTCCAACCATGGTAGCTAGTTCACTTTATAGGCCAAATGATGAAGGGGAAGGCAAGTAGATTAGGAAGTTGCATAGCTAGGTAGACAGATACTTAGTTTGTATGCCACATAATTANACTTGGCAAGCTCTTTAATTTTGAGTCCAACTCAAGGCTTTGACTGAATGCTAACTCACTGTTCATCCAGCAGCAAATTGGTACCTTGTGCCAGCACTGGGGAGATAAAGGTGGCAAGGAAAGGAACTGGCCATCCTACCTCACATGTTGATTGCTCAGGATGAGTGTACTCTCTAACAGGCACTCCCATACACATGAAAAGTATTTGGGACTACCTTCATCTTTTTACATCATTCAAAATAAAATTAATTGCTTTTTGGCTTATTTCCTAGCTAGCTAGTCAGTTACTTCAATACCATTTTAGATATTTAACCAAGAAGTTAATTAATTGTTGCTCAGCTGCAAAATAGATAAATATTTTGATTTAGACTAGGTTTCTGGAAGCCATACAGCTCATACTGACACTATGATCTATCCATTTAGATTTCAATAATCTAGAATTGCCTCCATTGACAAGGTTGCTAGCTTGCAACTTTTTCCAACTTGGTTTTTTGTATGAACAACCACATATTTGATGAATGTGTCACAGAAATAAATAACATGGACCACTTTACTGTACAAATGAAAGAGTTAAACAAATATATGGACAGCAATCGACTTAACGCAGCACAGTTTTGGAGGGGACAGATACTAAAATACGAAGCAAAAATTACATCCCTATTCAAAGATCTATCCAAATACGCCGATGGAATCCTAGCAGCTAAAAGACGGATTGACTATGATGCACATGAGATCGCTCGCCTAAGAGAACTTGCTATGACAAAAACAAAAGAGAGTAATGACAAAGACAAAGAAATCTACAAGATAGCTAAAGACATGGGACGACAGGCTCTTAGACACAGTAATGAACTAGAAAAACAGCGAAACACCATCTCAACATTCAAGAAACGACTACAAGACGAAAGAAAGAAATCTGCAACCCTGGAAAAAGAACTTCAATTTACGCGCAAACGTCTTCTCACCCATACGAGACGATCGGTTCCTCGTAGATGCAAAAGGGTGAGAAGACGTATCGATTATGACGACGAATCCTCCATAACCGCTGGCAGCAACAGTGATACTGACGTCGAAAACGAGGAGAACACAAACGTCGCACTTGTTAGTGCGATGATGGACTTAGAAACTGAATCCTAACTTTTATTAACTCTGCTTTGTATATATGCTATGCTACTTATCTTTCACATGTTTTTGAATCTTCATACGTGTTTTGTTTTTGCTTTACATCTTGTGTTGTTTCTACTTGTTGCCTGCCTTATTATCTTAGTAATGGTCTCAAATACGCTCTGTTGCCTATAGCTCATCAATATACGTTATGGTTCAAAAAATTTTCTAAGTCTCTCAAATACGCTAAGTCAAATACGCTACCCCCCTAGTAGTAGTTAGGTAATAGTTAGGAAAAATTTTCTAAGTCTCTCAAATACGCTAAGTCAAATACGCTATACCCTAGTAGTAATTAGGTAATAGTTAGGAAAAATTTTCTAAGTCTCTCAAATACGCTGCCCCTTACCCCTTCCCCCTTGGTTTACCCCTTCCCCCTTCCATTTACCCCTTCCCCCCTTCCTTTACCCCTTTCCCCTTACCCCTTTCTTTACCATCATCCGCCATCTTGGATCCGTCCGCCATCTTGGATCAGGAGCTATTGGCGGGCTGCTTTTGGCGGAGAGCTCTTGGCGGGCCTATTTTCACTAGGAGCTGATGGCGCTCCCAATGGCACCAGATATCGTTACTACTAATAAGATTTTACAAGATTTAATACTTACAAATTTTTTCAGCAAGATAATTCTTTAGTTGTACTGGAATGCATATTTTTTATAAGAAAAATGGTTTATAGGAATTTAGTACTCGACTGCTCAAAATTTCAGGAAATTTCAATACTTCTGAGTCATAAGAGGGTCGATCATTTTATCTGCCTTTCAAAATTCAATCATCTGCATCTGCAATATTTTATAAGCTGTTGCTACAGACGAAATGCTATCCATATCCCCATGATTGCTGCCTTCCTCCCATGTAGTCACTGATGTGGTGTATATAGACGTGCTCTACACTGTCAACTTTCCCCATCGATGCTACATCCATGACCTTCCTCCCAATCCATCTCAGCTGAATTTCAATCTCTCAATCATTTATCGTAACCAGTGACATGATTGAAGAAGTCATATTTAAAGAAAAATACTAGTATCCGCTGAAATAATATTATCTAAATCTATTTACATACTTCTACAAAACTGTGCAGACAAAAGCGTTAGTAATTGAAATGATGATATGATGATTATTTTCATCCGCTATTTAACAACACCGTGCTTGACATCACTACAATAATACAGACAACTACACAAACGTTAAGAGAAGACCTCAACTGGCTTTAGATCATAATTAATTAAAAATTAAGAACGAACGAACGTTTCGAGACTACTTATCTTATCATCAACTACACGTCTTTTTTTATAAGAAAAAAGTTTACAATAAAAAAAGGCTCAAATTGTCAAAATCTTAAGAAAATCTTAAGAAAATCAAGAGGCTCAATTTGCAAAATTAAACATTTTTGTTGGCCAAAAATCAATAGTTCATCATTATTGCATTCAAAATGCTAAAGATGGAACGTTTAACCCATTTTAGCCAGTTTATTTCAGAAAAAGTTAAGAAAAATTTAAGAAAATCTCAGGCTTAATTTCCGTAAAAGTTAACAAAATTGAGGCTCAGGTAAAATTGTGGTTTTCTTATAAAAAAACATGTAGTAAATAGGAACACACGCAAGTATTTAAAAAAAGACTTCACCGTCATACGAACTTTATGACAGAAAGTTCTTTACTCATCAAAGCATGAAAGTTCATCAAATGTAATGATTGTTTTCCTTGACCCAATCCACAGGGCGTGGTTGAGCGAAGATGGCATCTTTGTTGGCAGGGGCAGGGTTTCTTTTAGGAAAAACCTAGAAAATTTCCTTTCAAATTACGTTTCTCCTATCATCATGATTGGAGAAACGAGCTTTGGTCGTTGGATAATACATCCTTCAACTGCATATTTTTATGCAAATTTTTGGAATCGCATATTTTGTAGAACTGCACATTAAACAATTCATGTTTGTTGGCTCCCAGCTATAAAGGTTTGTAAGAGCAATTTACTTCTCTAAACACATTGAGTTCTATTGCATAAAATATTTTCAATGATGGCATAAGTTTGACCATCTTGATTTCCGCATTACAATTTTGCTTTGAGCAAATAAACTTTTAGGATTCAAATAAAACTTATTAGCTTTTGTAGAGCACAATTCATAATAATAAAGTGGCAGAAGTTTGGCCCAGGGGTGTAGTGCTAAACTTATAAGAAGGGAGGCTTAAAATAGAATTTTTGAGGCCACGCCCCTTTAGCATTGTGGAAAATGACTTCAATTCATTCCTTGATATGTCACTGAACACCAAACTTGTGTCAAACTATAAAGCACTTATTGAAATTAGTTTGCTAAGCAAAGTAGAGGAAGATAACAAAAATTTTCAATACTTTAACATTCCTAGGGGGCTAAGCCCCCTCTAACGCCTCTGATGGATTTAACAAGAAGGGGATTCCCTCCTGAGCCACACCAAGTTTACATCTTTGGTTTGGCCTATTCATTCATCATACATTTACAAAAGGATTTTTTGATTCGTACGTATTGTGAATCAATAAATGCAAGAAAAGAGATAAAAGTGATTATTTTCGAGAATGCATACAAGCAAGAAATAGAATACAAGTTATTTATTTATAAGAAACTTATTTATAATGAAGTAGTACTCAGCTGTTCAAAATGTTAAGAAAGTTCAGTATTGGATTTTTAACACCTTAAGAAAGCTTAAAAGCATGCTTGTATTTAGAACAGGATCTATCGGTGTACAAAATGTTATATATATTATGTTCACTGCCCTCTAACAGTTTAACTTCTGTTATTTACTAAAATTTATCATCATTTCAGGTGTACATGAAACTTTTTTGTCTCCCACTAATGTGAATGTGTAAAACATCTGAAGTCAAAAGTTTTTGCTGAGAAAGTCTTAAAAAATTGTTGATATTGGAATTGTGAAAAATTTAAGAAATTGTCAGTACTGTATCAGAAAAAACTGTTTTACTGAATAAAACACGTGTATTCAATCAGCTCTCCTTTCTACGTAATTAATATTTAGGGTTCTAGGTATAGCAAGATAGTTCTTAATTGCCTATTGCCACAATTTTTGTGAGAAATTCATCTTTGAATGACTTTCGATCTTCTTGTCGCACAGATAGGTTATCCGGTTAGTTTTGAGTCCCAACTGAACGTACCGCCCCGCTTAATAATTTTTATGTGAAACTCATAGCGGATAAAACAACAGTATCATGTTACTTTATCACGGTGGGCGTCCGCAATGGAAAATACTATAACATTTGTTTCATTCTAAATAATGTTAAAGTTTTTTCTGAAGAAGTAGATTGACTTTGTGGAAAGCGTAATCAGGGACGGATCCAAGGGGCCAGAGGGTCATGCCCCACAAACAATTGTTCTTTGGTTTATTCCGAAATTACTTTCAGAGGCGGATCCAGAGCTGGACTTTGGGGGTGTGGGGGTTTAATTGTCTTTTTCGTGTAAAAAGTTTCTAATCACTTTTGCTTGCTATAGGCCCTATAGTATTGTATATAAGCATTGTCAATAGGAAGAGCAGTTGGCTTGTATTAGTTTTTATCTATTCCTGTTGTAGCCAACTTTAAATAAATGTATCATTATCATTATTGCTAGAGGTCCCTCATCCCAAACCTAACATTTTCTCATCGAATTTGGACGAATCAAAAATTGATCTTAGTGAGAGGGGGAGGGGTGGAGGCGGGTCCCCCAGCCCACCCGTGGCTCCACCACTGGGATTGATTGATAAATAAATGAAGCTACGAACTCATATTCTGATTCAAATTCCTTAATATTAGAAATACCCGGTCTATTTGGGACTCAAGATTAGTTGTAGTCGCATCTCATGCGTGTTAGTTAATCTGGCGAGACGCCTTCCCTTGATTTTATCTCAAAACCAGAGTCCTCAACTGCTCTTGGTCTCCTTCTTCCAGAAACAGCACAAGGCAAAAC
>OLMO02000001.1:1955658-1967703 GCA_900291935.2 Cassiopea xamachana | reverse complement strand
TTTAAGAATATTGAGGCTCAGAAAAAAATTAGGTATTCTTATAAAAAGAAAAGAGTGTATCATAAATTCAATCAGTGTTTTGGTTAGCTTTGCAATTGGAGTCCAGGTAGCTAAAACTTTTCGGCAGCATTTACTTTTTGGTTACTATGTTAAAAAGGAACTTTGACGCAACCTTCCGAAGCAACATTTGCAGACTAGACCGAAGACGTAGTGCAAACCACACGGGCATTCGCCATCTACCAATCAGCAGCTACAATTCCCATTCTCTACAACGAAGCTTCTTTCACTTCTTCACTACAATTCAACAGAGAAATAGCATGTATTGGACCTTCTCCTGTAGGGCATTTAAAATCAAAGCACAAGTTTGAGGTGGCAACATTAACACATTCGCATTTACGAAAAGCACGGTTTTGGCTCAAAATGGATTTGAGATGTTGCAAATGTGTAATGGATTCATACCTAAAAATTGATAGCTGCGTAAATCCTTCGTTGTGTCAGTAAACTTAATATCAAAGTGGAATCAATGCAATAGATTAGTCCACTTGGTTGAAATTGTTGCTCATTTAGAATCAAGCCACGTAAATATCGAAATATTCTCTTCTGAATTATTTATGAAGCTACACGTCGACGATTGCAACTAATTAAAACATGACATTGATAGCATCCGTGCTCTTAAGAGGCAGCTGACTGTCGCATGCAGACCATTTTAGCAGGTGCAGAGGACGACAGTTAACAGTCACAAATCAAAGAAGTAAGTTTCAAAATTTTAGTTATAATACTAGGTCTATCTAGTAACAAAAACAGGAAAGGCTGCAAGCACTAACCTGTAAGTAGTTTGGAAAGGAGGAGATTTGTTGTCACAACAAGTAGGCAAAGCAATGACACTAGTCTGTATTGAAGTCTGCAACACGCTGTAACTTCATGAGAACAGAAATGGTTTGCCTTTGCTCATATTGACAAAAGCCGTGGCATCAGTAAGCTCGTATGTCTTTTATGAAATAGTGAGTAGTCATTTAATAACGATCATCTAATGATCATAACTATGAGAAAGGATTCTTTATATAGTATGTCTTTCTTAAGTATCAGTTCTTACATTTTGAGAAAAACGAAAAACTATGTTTGCTAGTGTGCCATTATTAACTGCAAATGTTAAAGTATTCAAAGTAGTAAAACACTCCTTTACTTCTCATTGCAAGTTCATTGTTGAGGTTGACAATGCATTAACAATTTTACTTCGTATAGAGCGCCCAAGCTCGAAACTGTTGCCCCCCGCCCAATAGTTCTTAAGAGAAGAATTTTTCGAAGAAATAGCAAACTTTTCAGTGTGGTAGAAGTACCTGAAGAACTGGGAAATGTTTGACTTGAAAGCTCCGAAGCACTTTGCATCGATATACCTGCTTTAGCTTTTTAGCTGATTGTGTATTTAACAGTAGTTCACTTTGCTTAGATAGCAGGTAGAATATTTAGATACTCTTTTAGTATGTGAACCATAGACCTTAACAGGGCCACCAAGAGAATTCTGAGGATCAGGGGCAAAGGAGCAAAATGAGGTCCCCTGCGAGCGAAGCGAACAGAAAATTTTCAGTGTCTAGAAATTGACTTCATGAGGCCCCCCTGACCTTGAAGCATTGGGTGTTATGAGGCTCCTTGGAGCTTGTGGTCCTGAGGCAATTTGCCCCCTTCCCCCCTCTCGGTGATCCTGGACTCTAATTCCATATTTGACTCACAGTAGACATGTGCAAATTTGAGCTTCCGATGGATACGGGCTGAAAAAACAGACAGGCCGAGGACATTAATATGAAGGTGTAAATAAATTTGTTGCTTGGAGAAATCAAATGGCGGAAAGGTCCTTTTTGAAGAGGGTGAATTTCAGAATTCCTTGTAGAACGCAACTCTGTTCAGCATAATTATAGAGTATCTTCCTCACAGCAAATGCTATCAATGGCTACTTTCTGCTTTCATTGTGCATCGGTTTAGATCAACAATGCTATGTTATCAGCAAAAGAAATCAATCAATATGTCGACAGTAGAAGTAATTAACTAATATATCATTCTAATCAATCTCCAGAAATCTTTCCTCTAGCTCAAATATTATGATAAGATCTAAAACTTCTTGAACTTTTCAAAGTTCTACTAGTTCTTGGCTACCTTTTTTAGTCTTGACGTAACTTAATGTTGAAAGATACCCAAAGATATAGCAACACCAGAGGAGTGGGGGGGGGGTAGCGCTAGGAGGTATCGGCCACCATCCTGAAAGAATTACTAACTTTAAGCTCCTCTTTCGCCCATACAAGGCATCCAAGACATCAAGAACTCATTGTCGCATGCGAAATGACTAGGAAATAAAACATTATATTCCTATTAATTCTGATATGACAACATTTTAATTATGTGATGAGCATATGGTTACACAGGAAACGGCCTAAATGACATGAAAATTTCCATGACGATGGAGATCATAAGTTCTGCAAATTACATCCAATCAGAAGCAACCAACCCAGGCAACATAGTTTCGTGAGTTTATGGCTTGGTAACATCATAGATACAGGCTCTTATAAGACTGTTTTTTTCTGACCTAATACAAAAACTTTTTAGTTGCTTCATACATTTAGTTCCAAGCCTTACTTACTATTCTTAGCAAGATGGTTTTTGAGTTTTGATGTTTTGAGATCTTTAAATTTGGAAAATCTTTTACTTTGAACTGTCCAATTAAGAGTATTGAAGAAATACCTCTGAATGAATAACTTTGAAGAAAATATGCCCCAATATATTTAAGGCATGCCAGCAATAAACAGCTTCGATATACCGCAAATGCTCGATTTGCAACCCCTCAGAAGAGTCCCCTTCCAATAAGCTCCTTCCCAAGGGCTACAAATTATTAATATGCCCCCAATCAAGCATGCGACTGGACCTATTTGAGACTCCTAGTGCGTCACACAGCTAGAGCAGCCGTGGCCTAGCAGTAATGCACCCTACTCAGTCCAACGTGGTCCTGGGTTCGAATCTAAGTGCTTCATACAGCTGCGAAAGAATAATTAGTCATAAATTAACGAAAAATCGCATGCCTGTCAAAAATATCTTACTGCTTGTCGATGTAGCATCGGAGAAACAGCTTATTGGCAGAAAGATTTCAATTGGAATATGACCGACTACCAGGAAAAGTTTTGAGTCTCCCTCAAATAAGCCTTCCCCTCGAATAACTCCCTATGCAAAAATCTGAAAATAAATCACCCCCAGGGGGTTATCTGAGGATATGCGGTATTGACCTTAACTCCAACCTTGTCCACCAAGCCCTATTTTCATCTCATACCGTCCTACAAATAAACATAGGACGATGATGCTTCTTCTTCTTCTTCTTGATCATGACCGATGACGATCGTTGGTTTCTCGTATGGACTTAATTTCCTCAAAAATTTGATCTGACCAGCATCTTCCAGTTGTTCCTTTTCTCTGCAAGCTTGATGTTTTCTTCAATTTTCTACTTTCCAGTCACTTGTTTTATATCATCTATCCACCATGTTCGTCTTTTTCTTTTTCCTATCTTTTTGTCATTTCCCTCTTTTATGGTTTTGAATTCCTGGCCGGCTGATGCCCTTCCTATATGTCCAAAGAATGTAATTTTCCTTTTGATGAGGCTAAGTGGCACAAAATGCAAGTTGGTGGGGGAAGGCAATACCAACATGTTTTGGACCACGAATCCCATTTTGGGGTAAGGATGCACCTGCTTTGCTAATGGTAAGTATGACGCGAGCGAGTTGTTATTCTAAGTAATGAATGAGTAAAAGGATCACGTGGCCAGGATCAGCCATCGCAGATTGGGGAGATTTTGGATGCCACGCCCTAAAATGACAGCGCGATTTGGTTGCTACACCGATTTCAAAATCTTGCCAGAGGCCTCTCACCACAACCCTAAAATTTACTCAACGAATTTGGACGAATTAGAACGTTAATCTTGGCGGGAAGTGGAAGGGGAATAAGTCCTCCCAGTCACACCGTGGCACCACCACTTCATCAGGCGAATCAATGTACTCGCAACTTTCCTGTGCTTTTATTTCTACACTTAGCCAATACAATTTTGGGAATACCTCTCTTGCTGACGACGATTAACCAGTTTTTAAAGCACTGGACTGTAAGAAGGCTATATTTCAGCTGCAGAAGCTGTGAAGGAGCAATTCTCCACAGTACTGCATTAGTAATTCCAAATGGACAAATTCACTTTGTCTCTCAACTTTCAATCGACTTGAAAATCAACGTCGTTTCTAAAAAGGCGAACACCCCAAGAACAGGCTGAGCACTGCATAAACCTCATCAACAACGACTAATTAGTCCTAACTTACTTTGAGAAATCGTCCAAGACTAGTTTTGGTACGGTTGAGGACCATTTTAGTATTTTGATGTTGGTATTGTAACACCGATAGGCTGCAATACGCGCTAAAAGTACTATCAGGGATTGATACATCTGTAGTATGCAGTGATATAGCAGCAACGAAGGATGGGTATGCCTGTGGATATGGGAGAAGACCTCTCTGTTGTCGTAATGGAAATATGAGGAAAGGCAACGTTTTTTCCGAATGATCCCAACAGCATACATTTGCCATTATAAAAATCTGCTTTAGGCCCACGGCACAGAATGGGGGTAAAGGCCTACGATACACTTCCTGGTTATGTGCCCCAAAGATATAAAGAAAATGCCGCTGGTAAATGAAACATCTCCAGGAAAGTATTTGCTTCTTAATTTTATTGAATATGGAAGGTGATAAATTTTCGTAGTTTAATTCGACTTGCTGCAAACGTGTTAACCCCCGTTATTACTGTTACCGCGTAAAACAACACATCCGCGCTACAACACCAACAACAAAATGCTAAAATGGATGTTTCCCGCACCAAAGTAATTTTAAATGATTGATCGAAGTAATTTTGTACTGCTTAGTTGATGTTGATGAGTTTCATACAGTGTTGAGTCTTCAATTTGGCATTTCACAATAATATAATAAATAAATACTTTTTTTAAAGTGGCTAACATCTAACATGTACATAGTTAAAATGAAAACTAATTAATGCCAACTATTTACATAATTAAACAAAACATAAATTATCAAAACATAAATTTGCTTAATTATGTAAATAGTTAGCATTAATTAGTTTTCATTTTAACTCTGTACGTGTTAGATGTTAGCCACTTTAAAATTGAAGACTGAACACTGCATGAATCTCATCAACATCAACTAAGCAGTACAAAATTACTTATATCAATCATCCAAAATTGCTTTTGGTGCGGGAAACAGCCATTTTAGCATTTTGTTGTTGTTGTGTTCATGGCACGTTCATGGGGTGTTTACCTTTTAGAAACTACCTGAAAATCAAGCGATTTATTGGGGAGAACTGTAAGCATCATGTGGAACAAGTCTATTTAATGAAATACACTATATGTTTCTTTGAAGTTTAACACATTTGAAGAAAATGTGATATGGTTTTTGATGGAAAAAGGAAAGGGAGAGTGGTATGATTACTGCACGAGGGGTAACTCTTGTGTTGACTATAGGAAAAAGGAATCCTGTGAAAATACCATTTGGCAATTACTCTGTTCTTCTTCATAGGTGAAAAGTAAACACCATTCAACCGGTGCATTTAACACTTCTTTGAAAGTTAGGAAGGCTTGTTAGAAGAAACTCTCCACATTGCATCCTTACTGCAAGCAAAAGAAGTGAATATTTTCTTGTATAGACTACAAGCACCGTTCTACATTCTACAGTTCCAGCAGTGACGTCGATTCTGCCCAGTGCAAATTTTGTCACTCCAAGACAATGAATGAAACTTATCGTATATGGGCACCACACCCAATCGTTACATGCATAATTGGAAAACAAGTATTACTTAGCCTAAATATTCCATTATGTATCATCTCGTGTATCTGCAATACATTGATCCTCTACGTCTTAATGTATAGAGCCAACATTACAGATCGACTAGTTTTGTCACTCACGATGGCTGATCTTCTTACGTCATATATAAGCCAGCCAATGTTGATAATTGTGTACATTTATGACATGATCAACAACGATAGTGAAACGCTTTTGCTACTGCAGAAAGTTGCTGCCGTTTTGAATGGTACCACATGTGCTGCCTCTGTTATGAGTATTGGATTCATAGTCTTAGTCAGATACATACACATAAATAGACCACTGAGATACCACCGCTTAATCAATAAGAGGCGTACAATTACTATATGTGTTTTCATTTGGGCATGCGCCTTTACTACCTCATTACCAACATGGATACCAGGGATTGATATGAAAGTGTATTTTTCTATTATAGTTTCCTGTATCGTAATCGAGGCCATGGCTATTGGTTTTATCAATATGAAAATCATCTTTATAGCAAGACGCGTTGTTCGTAGCAGTGACCAGCCAGCACCGCCCTCCAGGAAAGCTTTTAAGACTATAATCATCATATCTGCAGTATATATGATGTCAATTTTGCCTTTTAGCGTCATAGGAACTGTTTATGCGTTGAAGTGGCCAGCCATGATGCAAACACGTAGGCCTAATTTTTTTTGTGGTGAACAGCAGAGAAACGTTTGTGCGAGCATGTATTTTTACTTCATTCTGCTGTATCATACAACGTCAATAAGCAACCCTGTAGTGTATACATTGAGGGATGTGAGAATAAAGTTTGCTCTCAAGAGGCTGCTTAAGGAAAAATTCCCAGCTGTTTCTTCTTATTTAAGTAGGAGAAGTAGTGACCAAGATGATCAGCTGCGGATAATGAAGCCGATGGCTTCAAATAATGCAGTCACTGACAGATCTCGCAGTGTGGTATCAGCGATAGAGTCTCGGTTGTCTGTATGCGTCTTGTTGTTGCCACAAACAGTCGAGTGATGCTGGACAAGGTATACCTGATGCTTGCAGTATGCAAAAATCGAAAGAAATAAACTAGCTTAGAAGAGATAATAGAATCGATTAAATTTCACTATCAAGCAGATTTAATTTAACTAGTGATATTAATTATGTTGTTGGTTTCTAGGCTATGTTGTTCGTTGGATATTCTCGTTAATTGAAAAATAATTGCTACACCAGGTGTGCTGCTGCTCTTGCTTAATGATGTAGGTGCTGGTACTTTGCACAAAGTTGATCCTTCATTTGTCATAACAAAAGGTTCCTCTAAATAGTGTTTATAACAGTTTACTTAGCATAGTGGAAAAATTAATAGGAATTCCTTAAAAAGAGCATCATAAAAATCCTGTAAAAACTGGTAATGAAAATATGGAAAAGCCTAGGATGATGCAAGAATTCTTGTAAAGTAAAATTGTATGCATTTACCCATTCTCCCCAGAAAGTAATGTTTGCTCCTAGCTGGGATTTTCTCAGCTAGGAAACAGGGGTGGCTTCAGGGGAGGGCTATGGGGAAATAGCCCCCATAGGAGTATGCTAGCCCCTCATCAGAAGGTGAAAAACTATGTTGTCGGAGACTTTTGGCATTCATAATACCCTGAAACCAGTATTTTAGCCCCCTCGTCGGAATAGCCAGTGCCCCGTCGGAAAATTCCTAGCGCCTCCCCTGCTTCGAAATCGTGGCCCTAAGGTGTATACGTTAAGTTTTATACCAATTGGATTTTAATCAATACACTATGAATTGTTTGTGATGTCGCTACTTTTGCTTTTATTTCCGACCGATGATGGCAGTTAAATTGAGTAACATCGTCTACAATAAGATGACTTTTTATGGTAAGATGGCTACTAGCATCAAGCGCAGCTTCAGCTAAGTAAAAACGTAAAATTATTCATGACCTTCAACATAATTTCCTTGATGATGAACCTTAGGGGACCTTCAATTTACATGCAGTTTAAAGCACAATCTCACACAGAGAAGCTAAGTTGATTAGAAACCAAAGCAATTTTGGATAAAGAAGGAAATTTGGGTGCCATTGCCTTTCTCCAAAAATCTCTTTCCTCCATTAGTAATAGGCAACGAAAAGATATTCTTCTACATTTTCCGCCTCTGTTGGCAAATTCTACCCCACTATAGCCTAAACTCAACAAGAACTATTTTCTCTGGTGCTTACCTTGCATACTTTCAAATCAATTTACTTATAATTCTTGATTGGCTCTGTATAGAATAGCTATCACTATTAGAGCAGCTGAGACGAGCAGCATTTCGGACCAAGAAACACTGATGAAGTTAGCATACTTTTCCAAATCTGTTGGTAAATTTCTTCTAATTGCTAAAATTAATACGAGCTAATTTTCCAGGTGTTTAGCTTGCTTGATTGTGAAATGCTTTAGCGTAGACCGAGATGGATTGGTTCCGCACAAAACAGTTAAGGTTGTTTCCAAGGAAGTACCTAATTTTTGATATATCAACTTGAGGCTTGGTACTTAGGGCAAATGTGACAGGAAAACTTAATTTTTAATAAAAACACGATCTATGCAAATTCTGTTTTGCAATGCCTAGTGTATGCTATAAGCACTTAAAAACAACTGTTCACTTGCTATGATATATCACATTTTTAAGAATAGTGCAAAATATTGACGTCATCTTACATTTTAAGTCTACATATTTCCTATATGGCTTAACATTTCGAAAAAGGCTTGTGGTATGCACTTGACCTATAATCAAAGAGCGTATTTGTTAAGTTCGAAGGCATTTGAAAAAATGATACGTCTGTAATGGTGACATAAAATTTGGTGTATATGGATTTTGCTTTATCTTAGAAATTCAAGGAGAAAGCTTCTCAATTATTGTTTGAAAGGTGTGCCATTGTTGTCAAACCTAAATCCTCCAGACAAATGTGCTTTAACACTCTTCTTTTGTTGCTTCTTTAATACACTTCTAGGTAGTAAGCATTTTTTCAAACTTAAAACTGAAAAATTTTCTTGGTAAACAACCGTACTCTCTCGGTAAACCGGGCTAAGTCATCCAGCAGTGGTTTTTTATACACCTTCACATGGGAATTCTTTAGCCTAGTAGGTTCGATTGGAATGTCTGTGGAAACATAGAATCCATTGTTTACAAATCCGTGGTCTATAGCACATGTGCATTGCTTTCAATTTTACCCCAGTTGATCGGGCTAGCTCTCCTGAGGAGTTTCACATGGGAAATTAACGTCTTGGCTAGCCGAGATCTCCGCAGTTTCAGGCGAGATCTAGGTCAAGCGGGCTAGCCCACTTCCATTCACATGTGAAGACAAGTAGCCTTTTCAGTGCTAATCTCTATACAGCTGAGATCTCGCATAAGCGGGCCAGCCCGATTTACCCGGTTGCTTGTGAACAGGCCCTAAGAATAATGAGCATCCCGTTCCAGGGCTGCCTTCCTTTTGTAAAACACTGCCCACTGATTTCAACGAGGTTGACATAACACGGAAAGATTGCTTATGCTGCTGAAAAACAACGAGCTCAGGACACTCTTCTTGCCTTCGGTACAGCCTTTGCTGCATGCAAACGTGAAGTCCGCACAAAATGTCACGTGGAAGGTGTAGGAATTCGGTAAATAAGCCTGGTCATTGTAAGTCATTTTGAAGGTTGAGTTTGATAATGACAGAAGAATTATTGAGAGGTTTCCCCTGCACCCGTTAATTCCACCTCTTGGCCCATCTAAAAGTCTTAAAAAAGAAGTCGATTGGCACACTCTGTTTGCAATGCTACGCATTACTTATTTAATCATCGACATACATCCAAACTCTTAGCATGCTTAGTCTGTGTCATCGAGAGCTTTTTCGTCTATGTGGATCAGATAGGCCGACTTTAATAATGACAGAAGAATTATTGACAGGTTTCCTCTGTGACCTATTTCCACCTCTTGGTCAATCTAAAACCCTGATGGAAAAAGTCGATTAACACATTCCATTTGCGATGCTATGCATTGCCGATGTAATCATCGACATATGTCCAAAAGCCTAGCAGACTCAGCCCGAGTCATTGAGAGCTTTTTCGTCTCTCGCTCTTACAAATTCACAGAAAGTAGAAAAAATTGGAGAGACTTTGCTCCTAACTACCACCCCCTACCTTGGACATTTCAATATTTTAATGCGATGAAAGGAACAGTGAGATGGCTACATTTGAACTATTAGAAATATGAAGCAAAAGTTATTATCAGAAACACCTCAAATCATAAACTTTTTCAGCGGACTCATTTCTAATTTGGAACAAATACCAACTTTTACCTCACATTGAAAGAGTTAGTTAATCGAGAATTCGCTCCGGCAATTACTGCTTTCTTCTCTTCACAGGCACACCATCATCGTCATTTAAACAGTCCAGAAGTTCAAATTCACCTTGTTTGGAAGGGTCAAAAGGAGCATTTGAAAGAAAAGATTGAATTTACAAAACAACTGTTCTCGTGAGATTTAGGCATTGCACAAGTAACAACATAATTTAGTGCTCTCCAGTTACAGTGCTTTTCGTAAGTCCTTCGCAATCTAAATATTGTCACTTGAAGAAGAATGAATAAAACATACCATATATGGACACCATACCCCAGCGTCACGTGCATCATCGGAAAACCAGTGCTACTTGCCCTAAATATTCCATTGTGTATCATCTCATGCATCTGCAATACCTTGGTACTCTATGTTCTAATGTATCGAGCCAACTTTGCAGATCGACTAATTTTGTCACTCACGATTGCCGACCTTCTTACGTCATATATAAGCCAGCCAATGTTGATAATTGTGTACATTTATGACATGATCAACAGTAGCAGCGAGAGTGGCACGCCTTTTCTACTGCAAAGAATTGCTTTCCTTCTGAATGGCACCACATGTGCTGCTTCTGTAATGAGCATTGGATTCATCGTCATGGCCAGGTACACGCAGATCAAAAGGCCTCTGAGATATCACTTCATGGTCACCAATAGGCGATTGGTCATAGTTTGTGTCTATACATGGATATGTGCAGTTGCCTTTACAATCCTACCGTTAACAACAGGGATGAGTTTTTACGTGTACTATGCCTGTGTAATTTCTTGTATAGCAATCGAGGCTGTGATGATCGTATGCATCAACATCAGCATCATGGCTATAGCAAGGCGCATCGTTCGTTGCAGTGAACGTCCAACTCCACCTTCCAAAAAAGCCTTTAAGACCATAATCATTGTATCTATGGTCTTTATAGCTTCCACAGTACCTTTTGGTATTGTGGGTACTGTCTACTTTGCACAATGGCCAGCAATGTCGTTGACATATACACCAACTTACTACTGTAATGACATGCAGAGAAATGCTTGTGGGAGCATTTATTTTTATGCTCTTCTACTGTATCACACAACGTCAATAAGCAATCCTTTGATGTACACATTAAGAGATACGAAAATAAAGTCTCCTCTCAAGAGATTACTTTTGGAAAAGTTTCCAACGATTTTCTCAGGTTTAGAGCAGGAACACAATAGCCACGATCATCAGTTGCGGGTACTGAATACAAGAGTATCACGCCCCAGTCCAAGTTATGGCAGATCCCACAGCTCTGTATCAACAATAGGCTCTCGATTGTCTGTAAGCATATTTTCAGCACCTTATAGACCTTCCTAATGTTTTTGCTAAGGTTTGTGAAGTGCAAAATCTCTCCATCCACAAATGCCATCAAAGAAAAGTGCAGCTTTGGTACTAGAAGTGTACCCCACCATTGAGAAATGCAAAGAAGGTATTCCTTTCTGCTTTGCAAGGTCTTTCATTTGTGTATATAAATGTGTATATTGTAGGACAGACCTAGAACTCTTCTCATACCGACATAACATTGTATAAAATATAGTTAGTTTTTCCTGATTTTGTAAGCCAGCAAAGTATAGACTGCCTTTTTAGGGAGATTGTCATTTGCAGTGCTTAGCGATATATTACACTTGAAGTTTGAAAATAATTTTAAAAAATATTATATATGTATATATATATATGTATATATATTATACATAAATATATATGTATATATTTAATACATAGATATATATATATATATATATTATATGTATATTTATATATAGATTATTCACATAATTTAATATATATGTATGTATGTATGTATGTATATATATGTATGTATGTACGTATGTATGTATGTA
>OLMO02000001.1:1934530-1945014 GCA_900291935.2 Cassiopea xamachana | reverse complement strand
CTACTTTATTGAAACAGAACAGATGGATTTGGTCAGCACCAGAAAACCCGTTGCAGATGGAAAGAACGTCAACTACCGCAGGTATTTAACCCATATTATGCTAACCTTACTTCATCAAAATAAATGAAATTCTTCACACATCCATCTATGCATTCCCTTACATTGTTAATAATGTCTTGCTTACTCTCAAAGATGCTTAGTTTATCAATTCTGGCCATTTGTAGAAAGAGTTCGAAAATGGCAAAGGAATTTGGAGCCACAGTTTCATCGCTGGAACTCAAGATAGCGAAGCTCTTGATTTTCACCCCACGCTCAACAACTTGGAACATTGGAAAGTCAAATAACGAGATTGATTGGACGCAAAACAATCCTATCATACCTAAACAAATCTTACAACTAAACTAAACATTTCCTGTGATTGAGCCATGCTTCGAACTAGAAGTCAACCATTGTGGTTGTTAGTTCTTCCAAAGATACATTCTTCTTATCTCGTTAGTACTTAAACATGAAAATTAAGATGATATTATTGGTCTAATTAATCCATATTGGTATAAGTATTCTTCCTTATAATGTTGAGATTCACAGGAAAACGATACAAAAGATCGTATCTTTCATATATCTTCACTTATCTTCAAACACAAAAATCCGAATATAAAAAGCCAAGAATTTCAGCGTTTTGAGCATGTATTCTGAAATTTTCACTCTTTCGTTCAAACTCTTAACTTTCTTAAACCAAAAGAAGCTAATATCTGATTGTCTACTGAAGATAAGGAAAATAGAGATATCATTTTTTATCATGATCTTTCTTAGTTTCAATAGATTGTTATTGATATGATATAATTCATACATTACTTAAGTTGTACTCTTTGAGATTCTTGAAGCAAATGTACCACAAATACACGTTTTTTTTTAATAAGAAAGCCGTCATCTTGCCTGAGCCTCAATTTTCTTAACTTTTCCCAAAATTGAGCCTGAGACTTTCTTGAATTTTTCTTAACTTTTAGTGAAATAAACAGGCTGAAATGGTTTACACTTTCGGTATCGATATTTTATATTTGAATTTGAATTTCGTCTTTAACATTTTGAATGCAGTAACGACGAAATATCGATTTTTGGCTTATAAAAACACTTAATTTTGAAAATTGAGCCTCGTGATTTTCTTTTGATTTTCTTAAGATTTTGACGATTTGAACCTCATTTTCTTATAAACTTTTTTCTTATAAAAAAACGTGTATTGTGATTTTATTCCAAAAAGTCTACATTTTTTGTTGATTCTTAATCAACACTACAACAGAAGACAAAAATTTGCAATCAGTTTGCTATCCCTGCGTCTTGTTCACGACAGTCACGTGCACACGGTAATTCTTGCTTGCTAGATGCTCCAGCAGACCATGTGCAACAAATCCTTTGATCTGTAAGCCCAGATCACCAGATCGTCAGTCCGTTGATTCTCCTTCGTGACATCTGAATAACACTATGATTTCTCCTATGGCGGTACGCCAGGTAAGTAATGTCAATGGCATCTTAACTTACCTTGGAATCAACAGAATTTAGTGAGCAACAGTCAACCACATTCTAATGGGACGTAAGTAGCTGTAGCCTTCACTGAGATCATGTTCAATTGTGGAAAATCTGATGGATCCAATTTACTTGCACGAACTTAAACTTTTTTCAGACAGGAACATAACGATTAACGGTATTGCCTTGATGGTACTAAGATCAGCAAGAACAGCCTAAGGAATGACAGAAAACCCCGTTAAAACTCTGAATAATGATTTCTTTTTTTCTTTTATGGAGGCTAGATAAGGGTTGAGTCATACTTCTTTTTCTAAACACTATAAAATTGCTAAGATTACACATTACTTACTATACTACATACATTTAAGTTAACAATACTACAAAAACGAAACTACGGAGTGCAGAATGTCATGACAACTCCGTGGCCAGTAACATGAATAACACGTAGCATGACAAAAATTAAAACACAGCTACAAAAATACTATAAATATACACTTGGATAGCTTTTACTAATCAATACTTCGGTTTGTTTCATATTGTATACCGAGCTAACCTAGAGCAATCAGATGAATTTTGTTTGTGGTCAAACAGAGGGTAATCTAAAAAAATTTGTCACGCTATCTGTACGAAGGAACAACCGCTCTAGTTGGGTGATGCTGTCTGGCAACACTCATTTTCTTTCATGCTCTGTACCTCTAGCTGAATGCCTAGCTCTTCAAAAAGCTTAGTTTTGTTGTTGAGCGCAGGCTAATACTAGGATATAACAGCTAAGGGTCAGCTATAAAATTCAAGTTAACCATGAAAGGAGGTAAAATATAATTCTTCCTCAAAAGAGAAACATCACATAGAAACTTGATATTCAAAGAATGGACTGTGGGACACACTGAAATGGATAATCTCTATTGGAATACACCACATCAGTGGAATATACCGGTGATGCAGAGAAGCCTCCTTCAAAGGGGAGTCATCAGGTTTATGGTGCAGTGTATTCAGCAATGAGTTACATTCAGAGTGAACGGCAAACCTAATAGCTTCATTTATGAGAAAAAAGAAACAAATATTGAACGATTGGATCATGATAGTGAATCAAAATTATGAAAAATTAATGTTCTATTTAAATTCTTTATTAATATTGAAGCTCGTGAATCAATAATAGTTTCTATATATCACGTGAAATAATTAGTAACAAAATACAAGATGGTAAGTCATGCAATGTTGCAACGATTGATCAGAGTGAATAGGGCTAGAACTTCAGACATTGATGACCGATAGGAGAACAATGGCATGAATATGCAGTAACGTGTACGGTGCCAATGGCTAGGTAAGAGAGATGCCATGCATTGAATAAAAGGCAGTCATATCAGCCTGCACTGAATACCTAATGGGATGCCATTTCAATGCAGCATTCAGCTAGGAAAGAGCGCCTGCATTTCGAAACAACAGGCATGTTGAATCGTCAGCACGAGAGGCAAGGTAACAGATAAGGACAATATAGGCAGAAGACTTGAAAATTCATGCACGCAATTTCACGATAGATAGACAGCCAGGTCAAAATCTTGTAAAAATATCGAACAGAGGAAAAAAGTACATTCATATTGCTAAAAGTGAATTTCAAGTTGACGGATTTATACAGGGTACAGTTTGATGCCATTGGTAGAGTTTGATGCCAATAGTAGAGTTTGATGCCAATAGTAGAGTTTGATGCCATTGAATGCTTTGTAAGCATAGTACGACTTAGCATGAATTACTCTCGAGAGCAAGCAGGACATGAGTTGCAAAGAAAAAGCATCTCAAAAAGATATTGAAAAACTGACTTCAGGTTTCTGGACGGTGAATCATAATTACATCCGGACTTAGTACACTAAATTGTAATCCACGCAATAAAGTACCATCATTATGTACCTACATAGTGCCTTTATGGTAAAGAGAAATAACTTATATACCTCAACTGCCTGGACTGTATCCGCAGCCATCAAATTATCACGTCGGTATGACAGAATTGCAACAGCTAGAACTGCAAGATGAAAAGTTAATCAAACCGTAACTAGGGAAAAACCAAGACGAAATATGATATTGTTATGGTAGGCAATGTGAAATTCAAGTCCAAATTAGCCTCGTAAGTATTTAGTTTCTCACAACTAGCTGGAAAGCTACCCAGAGATTGATTACTAACAGCTGAAGTGTTTATAGCAGCATTCAACTGAAGTACGTGCTTTTTATAAGAAAATGTTTTGCCTAGTACTGAAATTGCCTTATCTTTCTAACGATTCCAGTATCAAAACTTGCTTAAGACATTCTTAGCAAAAGTTTTTGAGTTGCAATGTCTTGCGCATGCACATTACTAGAAAGTGAAAAAGCTCTATGTACACTTGAAAAGATGATAAATCTTAGAAAATAATAGAAGTTAAACAATTAGAGGGTAGCAAACATAACATACATGACATTTTGTATGCAGATAAGTCGAATTTTGAATACATAGACTCTAAAAAACTTTCTTTCTGAAGTCTCAAAACGCCAGTACTGAACATTCTTAACTTTTTGAGCAGCTGAGTACTGCTTTCTTACAAAAAAGCGTATAGTAGTTGAAAAACACCATTAGTTTAATCGTCATTTTTAATCTCTTTCTACTCCTCTCTCTTCCTCCTATCTTTCTTCCCCTTTCGCTTCCCTATTGCTTCACTGTACTTGTTAAGATAAGGCCTAATCAACCCTTTTTTCTAATTGATGCAAACAACTGAAGATAGGGTATGATATCCTCATGTCTGGAGTTTTCTCTATGAATATAAAATTCAAACGCTTCTTGGAAAACGCAGCTGAATTATAAACATCAAGATCATGGTTTTCCTCGTTGATGTCTTACTAAAGAATATCAACTTCTCTGAAAATACGACTCAATGGTTCATTAATAATAGAGCATGTCTCAGGTCATGTGACACCTCATGATAGCAATTTAGAAACCATCGACTTTTTGCACAGTAGATTCTTGTAGCAGATATACGGGGGGGGCGAGCAAAGGGGCTAATGACAGGAAAATCCCCAAACTAGTTCCCCAAGGCTAGATACACCTTTACTTTTGCAATAAAGCCACGTGTTTGCTTGAGCCTCATCTTCCTTAACTCTTCTAAAAACAACGTGTAATTGGCAATTACTCGGCTATCTAGAAATATTCGGCAAATTTAATACCACTATCCCCTGGTTTTTCTTGAAAATTGCCACTGGGGCTTCTAGTATTGTTTACTGAGGGGGCAACAATAAAGAGCCACAACTACAATAAGTCCGCCTAATGTTGATTAATTATGAATGCAAAAATAACGCCTTCCAACTTATTAGCTTGTTGATTTGGAAAAATGAAAGTAACAAAATCACGAACAAATCGCAAAAGAACATTATGTATGCAATATCGTTGTTCTAACTGAGCATAGATTCAGAAGTAAGGGAAAATTAGCCAAGACCCAAGACTAGCCACTCTGAAAAAAGAATTTCATTGATGTCAATGACGTAAAGACATGAATCCATGCATAACGCAGACGTCTTACTTCGGAGTCAAAGTGCACCCAAAACGACCAATCAACACAACACCTTTGAGGAAACCCGAAACACGCTTGTGGCCACTAGATCTCTTCACAGCTGACGCATTCGCTTAACTAATTCAGATGAGAAGGAACTATTTGAAACTGGGCCAAAGAAACATTCAAGAAACAAAGCTATCTGTCGGTACCAAGGCTTTCAAACATGATATTAACATTTGCTTTTATGTCCATGCTGGTATTCACTACTGCCAAGCTGACTTATATAAAGGCTGGCGAAGGGCAGGAACCACCAAGTAAGAAGGTTCTCCATAGACTCACACAGAAAATGATGGGGGATTGCACATTGAAGCAATTTACTTATTCTACAGCTAGATGTAAACAAGAGTTCTTTATTTCTTTCTTTCCGAAAAGATAAGAACACTACATATGGACAAAGATAGCTACCAAAAATACACAAAATGCCATCTCAAAGAACTAAGAAAATCTTTGAGAAACGAATGTCATTGGAAGAACTTGAACGTGTCTTCAATCAATATAAGAGCAGGATTGTTGAATTCAAAAAGGTGCATTGCAGTGAGGTAGAGATAGATATGTCTAAATATCTTAAGGTTGTGCCAGAAATGAAAGGTTGTCCACAAGATACAATAGAAAAGCTGGGCAATTGTGCCAAAATGTGGTACCCACTGTACAAGGTAGGCAAAGGAAATTTGGAACCTTGCAATAAACACTGGAGATAGTCAAACTGCGCAAAGTGGGTTTTCAAGCGTTACAAGTTTGATTTCACAAAAATAAGTTGGGTATTCAAAAAGGACCTTAATAAATTCTGTGACAAAGGTCAAATTAAAAGCCAAGGACTTGATTGAACCTTGAAACATGAAGAGATGGAGATTTGTAGACTCGACTCTTTGGGGGCTTGATTATGCTTTAGTAAATATATGTTACTCGATTTAATCCAAATAATCTAAACAAGCAAACAAGGAGTCTAATATAATCTAAACTTCGTTTTGCAGATGCATGAAAAAACCATTGTAATACTTGTAGGCATGCCAGAAGCAAATCAAGTGTAGCGAAAGGACCAAATGAGTCAAAATAGTCAGTAAAATAGGAGAAGCTTTAGAACATTTTAAATGTATGGCAGTTGATAATAAATTGTTTAATTGAGCAAGGTGATCGAAAATTCAAACAGTTTTTTAGCAAAACTAAAACACAGTAAAAATGACACAATTAGATTACGTACGTACCAGGAAGTAACTCCAGCGAATCGAATCCAAGAATCCTGTCCCACAACTGAAGAGTCTAAAAATAAAAACGCTTGCTCTGGTACAAAAATGAAAACTGTGTTGAAGATCATTTACTGATGTCTGTAATTTAGTTTTCGAGTTCTTAAATGTTGAACACATCCCGATATGAATTTACAAATAAAAAATGCTTGCTCTGCTGCACAAATTAAAACTATTTTAATGATCATTTCCTGATGTATCTAATCTAGTTTTCGACTTCTAATGCACACTTTTTTACAAGAAGCAACTCTTCTTGGCTTTAGCCTGGGTGTTTTTTAAAACTCCGTCAAATTGAGTCTTAAATGCTTCTTAAATTCTTGCTTGAATTCTTAGAATATCCAACAATAACAACAAACCAGACTAGGCAATTGTGACACAAGGAATAGGGTGTTTTGGCTTTGCAAGGCATTTAATGTGTGTTGTCTCTACTTTCCAGTTTCACAGAACATTTTCTTGTAAAAACAGTTCTATCAAGTTAATGCTTGAGACTCAGCCTGCCTGTGTTTCTTAATTTTTGCCAAATTATGGTCTCATGTTTCTTATAAACATACTTCTTATTAAAAAAAACCGTGTTTACTGAGAACTGTTCGATGTGATAGGCTATGCCAGAATACAAAGCTTTGAGGCATTCGTGTAAAATTCACAGTGGAATTTGCGTGAGCAATTTTATGCGTTAAAGCACATGTTTCACCGTGCACTGACAGAAAGAAACAGCTTGACACGAAATTGGCGGGATTCAGCAATAGGCGTAGCTAATCCAAGCATAAGCAACAAATAAAAAGTCACGAAGTTAATTATCTAAATAACCAGAGTATCTGATAGAAAACGCACACATATTTTGATAACAACTGACACAAATACTGTTAGGCTGAGTGATAAAACATGTAGGTAGAAATGAATTGATTTCAAAGCAAACCAAAGGAGGTTCAACGAAAAATTTGACGTCTGCAAGAAGACGAGCGACACGAGGGCCTAAATGTCTAGACGTGTATTATTCAACATCAGCTGTTGCGAGTGTCTGATTGGCAAAGATAGAGTACAATGTCTATACCTTTGTGATCAAACCACAAAAATCACAAAAATCTTTTATCCTCATATTCAACGAGAAGTTTCCAAGAAAAAGCAAAGCATGTGCCCTTCTTAGTCCAAGGGATTGCTGCTTTCAAAGGAAGATGTTGAGAATTGCATGTTGTATAAACAGATTCTTCCTTAGACATTACAAGTTTATAATCGAATAGAGTTGTAGAAGAAAACCGGCCATTATTTATAACCGGTGTTAGGACCGAAGATTAAATTGTTGGGAAAAGAAAATTTTTAAGTATGCAAAGGTTTGGTAACAAGAAATTAGACAACGCAAATGGGTGGGTAAAAATTTCAAACTGTTCAAAAAACTTCTTTAGTCAGATTGTTCTTCTGTGAAGCCATGACGATTACTCAAATCTTTCTCAGAGGGTTGGGTAAGCTAAATGTCAACCCTTTCAATGATTGTGCATTGGATATTTGACTATTTTAGAAACATGGATGGGAAATATTTGTTAATCATAACCCGCCTCTCTTTGCTGATCTTTTGCTGTCAGAATAAGCAAAGACAATTGAGTCATGGTCGTGGTCATAAAGGTCGTGGTTAAATGCGTGCTAAAGTTGTAATTTACGGAATATGAATCTTGGAGACAAACAGATTTCTTGTTCAACTACATTCTTTTTTTATAAGAACCTATAGAATTGAGATTTAGGCTGGAAATTCATACTTTTTCCCAAATGTTGAGGCTGAATTGATCTCAATTTGTTCTTAAATTAATAGCATGTAGGCCACTTAGATGTACATAAAAAGATAAAATACAATACAACGTTGAATGGTTTGATTGATTGTGAGCCAAATGTTACAACCAAAATGGACTCTCTTGCATATTATTGTCTTTTATTGAAAAAGTTTATAAACAATTATAAATAGACAAAAACATAGTATCTAGTTTCTCTATAAGCAACTAATTAGTGAAAATCAAAGGAAAAATGTCATGGCTGCCAATTCTTCTCAGGTTAACAAGAAAAGGTCGTTCTATGTCCATTTGCTAGTGGGAATACATTTAACGACAAAGCTTCAAGCTCAGTTTTGTTCTTAATGTATTCTTAATTTTCCATCAAATTTCAGGCTCGTGTTCTTACAAAATTCTTCTTAAAAAACATGAGTGTAAAGGTTAACTTAAATGTACCCTCTGAAATAGTACGAGAAGAAATGCTGCAGTCAAAAATCTAACAAGTATCGGATACTACGCAAATTAACAGAGCAAGCAAACTAAGGTAGCGTCCACATTAATGCGTTTTCATACAAAAACGCATACATTTTGATACATCTAAATGTACCTAAACGCATCTAAAGTGCAAAAACGCATCTAATTGTATGCGTTTTCATACGGAAACGCACTAGTGTGGACGCTACCTAACACGTGATTTTTGTTAGGTTTTGTGGATGCTCTCGTGACGAGCATCTCAAATTGAATTGAAGAGGCTTAGACAGCATAGAGGATTAAACACTTTCTGTGTAAGAATATAATCTACAAGGCCATTGAGGTCCAAATTTGAGAATAATGCAAAACTCCAAGCTTATCAAGACTTAGATTTGTTGTAAAATTGAGTTTATTTCAGACTAAGTTTTCTAATGAAGACCAAAAATTCAACTTTCAGTATTTGCTTTGTTTTCATGGTATAGTAAACGTCAGCAAAGATGTAAATTTGTTCTTTTGATTTCCAAGCGAATTCACAACTTTAGGGAATTAAGAGTATAGGAATAATCTGAAGCACAAACTCTGAAGGATTCAAGAACATTAAGGCTTGGCGAAATATTAGGAATTCTTACAAAAAAAGTGTTTAGTGAAAGAGTTTGCTAGGTTTACTATACAGCACATGATAGCGAGGCAGTACCATGGGCGTAGAAGGACTTCAAATATAAATGATCTGGAGAGCAGTTGGAAAAGTTGTCTGAATTTCCTACTGTCTTCTCAGAAAATTTGCCCAAATGAAACGGATTTCTGCCAAACTGAGGGAGGGGCTGCCCCCTCTCCTAGGCTTATGGGCAGTACAAAGGAGAGTGAACGTTGGAAAGAAAAGGCGAATATAAAAAAACCATGCTAGCACTACTTCATGAATGAGTATACGCCTACTACAGGTAATCTTTTACAAATGGCAAATATAGTAAGTCTGTTGGAAAATTTCACTTTATTTTTGCCTTTATATCCCAGCGCTGGAACTAAATTTTTCCTCCAATTATTGATGAAAAATTCCTCCAGAAAGGTCCTAGTCCCAATTGCTAAGTAGGGATGAGTGAGAAACAAAAACCTCTTTTTGTTTACTAGGTGATATATTGAAGCAATAAATTTCTCGAATTTGCGTAAATACTTTTAGCTAATAATTGCGAATTGTCCTTTTGTAAGCGAATTAAATCATCGTCCTTCTTCTTTCGTAGTTTCCTCACACGCTGCTGACTGTTAATGAAGTGTCCAATCTTTAATATTTCTTAATTTGTGCTTCATGAATTAAACTGGAATTTCGATTTCCATCAAAGTCCAAGCAGCCATTATGGGATTCACGTACTCCTCTACAGCATCCACGTAACTGGAGGACGTGCTCTGGGGGGGGGGCAAAACCTCCCTGTATAAGCACTTTGGAAGGGATAAAGCCTTATTTTACTATATAAATGTCAAGGGTAATGATTCTGTTGGGGGGGGAACCCTGCAAAGTTCATTCCATCACTCTCTCACTGACACGACTTTCGGGTACATTATAAGTGCTTCTGAAGGCAATTTCTCTCTGTTTAAGACCTAGCAAAGTCCAACATTAATTGCATGCGCAACATCTGTAGATACTAGTTACTAGTTATTGGTATACTTATTTTACGTTAATTTGATAATTTTTTTCCTATGTAGATTAAGTTGTTAATTTGTTTTTAGTTCTGGTATGTCGGTGTTAATTAGTTTTTTATATCTATTTTAGTATATACCAACAATAAATAAATTTATGATGATGGTGATGATGATGATGATGATGATGATGATGATTGATGATGATCATGGTGATGATGATGAAGATGATTGATGATGATGAAGATTGATGATGATGACGATGATGATGATGAGTGATGATGATGATGAAGATTGATGAT
>OLMO02000001.1:1920991-1931394 GCA_900291935.2 Cassiopea xamachana | reverse complement strand
AAGACTGGTTCTGATCTTAGCATTATACTGATTGATTGCGCTGTTGTCTCAAAAACTAATACGTCATGTAAAGATTCCATTGAAAAAATACTTGGGCAGAAGATACACTCTTTAGCATCAATCAAGGTTGTATATAGACAAAGTAAGCAAAAAATAATTGCGAAGTGCGAGGAACTTTAGCACACTTTTCGGTTAAAGTGGTGCTATTAAAACGATATATCATCTAGGCCTGTTTATATGAATATTGACATGAATCTGCAAAACAGCTTCCTTATGGCTCTATTTACACGTAACTTGGTGACACACTAATGCAACCTTGAAATGTTATCTGACGACCTGCTTTTTGCAACCCAAAAAGGGTAAACAAAATTGCGACGATTTCGAGTTTCGTCGCAAGGGCTATTAGCTTGTACATTCTAATTCACAACAGCTCACAAAACTTTATCTCCGAAGAAAAACAAAGTACAAANATGAGTTAATAGATAACTAATCATTAGAAAAAATCATCATTGTTGGATCTGCCACCTGCCGCTAAAATAATATCTCCACTTGGCTTCGTAAATGCCCGTGTGTTCACGTGTCTGGAAACATTCATTGAGAGGCGGCAGTTGTTGTTTTGGTAGAAGACAATTCAAAACACGGAGCCTAATGGCAGGACGGTAGAGTTGAGTATTGGCACAACAGTTTTGAGAATTGGCTACATTCAAACAGCAAGTCAACAGAGATTGCTCCAAATCACAGATGGAGGTTCCTCGTAGCGAAAATGGCGACACTGTGAAGTTTGTTGACGATAGAATGTCTGAATTATCGACGGAAACAGTAATCGAAGCACGTGCCATGCAGAGGGCAGAGAGAACCCGAAGCCATAGCTGTTGTGAATATGCAAAACGCAATGAGCGCATTTCAACCAGCAAAGAAAATTGTCAAAATAATCAGAGAAGGCCTAGAAGTAATAGTGAGCCACTGATAAAAGGCCCCAAATGGAAATCTCCAACGAAACGAACTCAGGAAGCAAGGTTCCTCACTCCATTTTCGCAAAAAGAGCTCGATGGCTTATCGGCAATTATTGCAGGAAGTTCTGATCAAATGGAAGCAATTGATTTGGACTTTATTGGCCTTCCTGCTCATGCTTGTAGAAAAGAGAGATTAGGAGATCTTCAGGAGGAAACTGAAGATTCTGAGCAAGAGATTGAAGATATGCGATTGATTCACTTTGAAAAGGCGCTAGGGGAAGGGAGACTGCAACTAAAAAGTGATCGAATCTGGAGGTACAAAAAGCATCGAAAAAGCTCCAAATTGCAGCCTATGGCAGAATGGCTGTACAATAACAACGACGTCATTAGCGAGACTTTTCCACACTCGTACTAAAAGTAAACAAATGCCTGAGACAATATGACGGGGTGCTTTGTGTTGTAAAAGTTCAAATATTGTGTTTTTCATCAGTGTGATTTGTGTCAAATTACAATTGCTAATGGGGTAACTCGCCAAAGCTAAGTGCATTTAACAGTTATATTACACTTGATATACATATCGTAAAGTAGTATTTTGTGGCTATACTGCTGTTTGGAATTGTTTTCTAGGCACGCTTAGCACAAAATATGTGTAAATATTATTGCTAATCATTGTATTGTGTTGTCGTTTGAATGTTAAAGAACATGAGGCTATTAGATATTTCATGCCCATTTCAGAAAATGATTGTGTTATTTTCATAGGATAGACTGTATTTTTAATTGAATGCTTCGCTACATAATATAGTACAGTTCGATTTTCAGATATCAGGCGGCTATCACAGGCCTATTTCCCCTTCGTTTGCCCATATTTTTAGGGCCTACTGCTGAAGTTACAACGCTGCTTCTAGACAGAAACTTTGATACAAATACCCAAAATGATACTTTGATTTCCTATTACTTCCAAGCAGTATGCTATGTATACAAAAACTGGATATACAGCGTTAATTCTGTCTGATAGCTTACGTTTTGACCCAAAATCCATTATCAATAAGCTGGGGGAGGGAAGGATCTAGGGGCATTTAAGGATTACTTTCAGTTTTGTGTCGTCATCATTTGTAATGTAAAATTTGACTCTTCCGTGTAAATACAAGTTAGATAGATATCACCTATAGTATCTGGATTATCTAAGAGCTTCGAAAGGTATTTGACCAGTGGTTTTCAACTGAGGTTCCCCGGGACCCTAGGGTTTTGCCAGCGCAGTCCAGGGATTCCGCCAGAAGTTACACAAATGCTACGATCGACAGTATATTTAACTTTCCTGTGCAGTTATGTGAAGTGGGGTTCTTCGAGCCTCTGACATCCCTGGCGCTCCGTTTCACCAAAAAGGTTGAAAACCACTGTCTTAGACAATCAACTTCGAAATTTGAGTTTAAGCTAATAAAAATGATAATTTGAATTCAGGTAAAATATTGTGGTAAAGTTCATGAAGATTCTTCACCAGAAAACTGGGTTGTCTATTGAAAAATGAATCTCTTTCCTCTATACAGTATAAAGAATAAAAACAGAACCGTCATTTATTAGCGATAGTCTGCTATGTAAAAGGTACAGCTTGAAGGCTCAAATAGATTTAGCAAAACTGACCATCTTTCGAAACTTTGGGATGGTAAAGTTTAAGAAATACAATTAACAAAAAAAATGGTTTCGTCAATGAAACCTGTACAAAACTTATCAAAAGAAGCAAGAAAATTTAGAGCTGGTGATAAATAAAACCATAGCCTTAATTATACTTTCATTTTTAACAGGCACATATTTACGGTTTTTAAAAGCATGCACGGGCATGCTAGTGCAATGCAGGCAAGCGCTATACCCATGAGTTATACTCACAAAGTCACGACCTTCAAGTTTTGCTCTTACGGTGCAGTAAACTCAGTATAGCGTACATAAAGAGATTGTGAGCCCATATATGCATAAATTAATCACTAAATATAGGCAATTTTACGATTAAAAGACAGTGTAAAAAGAGAGCGTGACGATAAATGCGTGACGCTAGTTGCTTGCGACGGGTGGCCGTGAAAGGCAGGCACAAACATGCCTTTTGCAGAGATTTTTAGCATTCTCCCCTTAATACTTCAAGTAAAGCACATAAATCCAAATGTTTCAGAAAATGTTTGGCTTCATCCAATCCTTCGCTACTTGCTAAAAATCCGTTGGTAGTAACTTACTTCGACCACGCTACAGCTTTGCAAGAAACGCACATTTACGCTTGCGCTTTATACACCAGTCAAAATGTATCCCACCCCCTTCGGGGCACGTGGGGCTTTCGTGGGGATTTGTTGCCCTTTCAGCTGCTTGTTGTGTCCGCACTATGTGAGGGATTGGCACATTTTGGCATCTTCACTAAGCAATGTGGGGCTTTAGGTGGAGATTCGTAGTTTGATGTCCAAGATGGTGGGACATTTGTCCCCATATAGTGCCCCCATATAGTGGGCATTTGTCTGGTTTTGTTCTAGCTCCAATACCAACCCCTATCCCCAAGGGGGGTGGAGATTCATTTTGACTGGTGCATTATGCCTACTACTCAAGGCTTCAGTAAATTCAAATTCTCAAGGCCAACCCAAACCATAATTTGACCACAAAATACAAAGCTTCCAGGCAAATCTTGCTTTACTGGTAATTTTTGGCTATATTCCAACCGGTAAAACAAAATTTTCCGTAAATGAAAATGACGAATAACACAATTTGCAAGTATTACTCTCAACTAATTAAGCTATTAACCAAGCAATGAAACCCTTCAATCAAATTATTATTCTTCGAGAAAATAACATTTATGAAAATAAAAAGTCCTACTTTCATATTCGTCCGTGGTGAGATGTTGTTGTGCACACAAAATTATGGAATTTTGGTAACTAAACGAACAGTTAAACGAGAATTCATACACGCTTTTTGATAAGGAAATCATTTCTCTGCTTGGGCTTCAAATTTACGGATTTTCTTAACTTTCACTGAAACAAACTGCCTAAAAAGGCTATCTTTTCGAATTTGAATTAAATTCTTAAAATTTCGAATGCAACAATGAAGTAATTTCGACTTCTGGCAAGCAAAAATTGACCTTTGAAGATTGAGTCTTGTAATAGTCTTAAGATTTTCTTTAGATTTCGGCAAATGGAAGGTGACTGCATGAAGAAATCCTGTATTGCAGATGGAAATAGCTAGGAAAAGTGGGAGCTCTAGAGGAGGGGACGAAACGGCACATTTACAATGCCCTTCTGAATCTTTAACAAAAACCAAATTTTGTGTCTCTGTCTTCAATGTTATCGCAATCTTTGCGGCGTCATCATTATTCGGGTGATATTAGGGTTACCTTCGTCAATAACAATAAACAAATGGGTGAAATAAATTTATTCTATACGTTCCTTTGAAAAAACTTCCTCTGCAACCTTATCTCACTACTACTTAGAAGAATACATGTTCCAAATATAACAAACATTGACAATAAGACATGGGTGTCTTTATCCAAAGACAATCTGTAATCAGACGTTAATCAAAGTTTATCATATTCAAATGGCAAGGATCTCTCTTGAATGTCATAAAATGTCTTCAAAAGATCCAAATCGTTTCAACAAATGAGTGCTTTCATGGTGCGTATATGGAGGAATCTCAATACAACATGGAACACTATATCATGCATCAAACAAAAACGGATGTCCATTATACACTTTATTCGGAATCAATCGAGAAATGAGCTTTCAAACAAAACTTCATAGAAAAGCTAGCGACTTCTGGGCCTTTAATCTCGGCCATGAGCATAAGCGTAGGAGAAGGGGTAACAGGGGGCTGTAGCCCCCTTAGTTTGGCAGAAATTTGCTATATTCGGGCAGTTTTCCTGAAAGAACAATAGGAAATTCAGGCAACTTTTCTGACTGCTCTCCAAATCACCTTACTCAGTCGGGCAGAATTTTTACAGCGCTCTAAATTTGAAGCCGTCCTATGCCTATGGCCATGAGGCAATAGTTGCAAATGAAGCAGTGAACGCGACATGTGGATGAAAATGAATAGAGCAAGTAGGAACTTTTGATTATTGAATATAACATACAGTGGGGTGGCCTCGGGGTATGGGGGGCAAATGCCCCCATGTTTTGCCAAGACTGTCTCGAGCTTTCTTTAAAATCGATGATAAAACAATGGGGGGGGGAGTAACAACTATGCAGAGAAGTAGAGTGCGTGGCCAAAAATTTCCAATTATGCCCCTCCCCAACTTTTATGACCATGTCCACGCCCATGATAATATAGGTAGCGTATCAGCCAGCTATACAGAAAGCTGATTCATTTGGTGCTTTTCGTAACGATTGTCAAATTTATAAGGCTTGAAAATGATGCTGCTTACAATTTTAAAACTGAAAGCTCTCAGTTTATCGGGTAAGAAAGAGAATAAATGCGCACTTGGCCAAATTTAAGTTCCACTTGCTTTACTGTGGTCTCTCTTCGTTGACAAAATGTCCCCAAAGCTCCTCCGTAGATACTCTAAAATTTCTAATGTCATTCTAAACTAGGACTGTTTTGTCAATTTCACTTGCATTTCAAGTTAAGGAACTGAAAAGGTATAATAATAGACATATACTTCTCCATTTCCTTTTCACTATTTTTCTATTGGAATTTTTGTACACGAAATGCTGAGGCATGAAACACTCAATACCCACACAAATGCAAGAAAGTTAGTCATGGTGATCAGAGATTTTAGCATCCCCCCTCCCAACGAAAGAGTCAAGACACATTTCTGAATATTGCGCATGAAGAACTGAATCAATGGGGAAACTCCTAAGGAGAATGATTTTACACAGGTAAAAGTACACCAAACGCAAAGCGTGATTTTTAAAAATTTGCTACTTAAAAGAGTACCAAATTGTAAGTTGTTATTTTAACATATGTAACCAAACAGTTTATCTACTTGAGAAATTGAAAATATCATTTTGCAAAGAAAAACCAATCATATTCAATGCTTTGCATGAAAATCAGAGAATTGGGGATTTCTCTTCAGAAGGTCAACCAAACAGTTTGCACTGCAGCAGCTGCATTGGTCTCAAACAAACAAAACCAACCAGATTCTATCAGTATGAGAATATATCCTTAGCGACCTCACGACGTAGCAATCTTAACTTCGGTCTTCGTAGATGATGTAATGACAAGGATGTAGTGATCCAATATTTTCAAAATTGCAAGAAAGTTGGTCAAAAGTCTGCCACGCCGCAAGAGAAATGGTAACAGTATTTTCCGTGACCTTGTGTTTTAGTAACAGTAATTGGTCAAACGGCCAAAATGCCCCCCTCCAATGGAAAGTGCCTCGGCACATCTCTGATTAATGAAATGGAGTTACTTGTCAACTACGACATCTAGACCAACTTCTGAGAAGCACTGCGGATAAATGAATGCCATGTTACGTTAGCAACAATGCTTAGCGGGGGGTTTAGGGATGGCCTTCGGAAGCCTTTAAGCCTAGTATGGCCAAAAGGCACATAATAAGAAGAATTTGCTCCCTTGGGGCCTCTTTTGGTCGAGGCCCCTTAGTTTTTAAATTAAAGCGCCCTAAACTGCGTTACATCACTAGTTCAGAAGAGTGAAGCATTTTCTATAAGTTCCAGAGGATCTGGACTATATCTTATCTAAGAGATGGATATTGAATGTAGTGAAGGGACACAAAAGCATTGCATACCTGATCAGTTGCAAGGTACCCAGAGAAGGCAAAGACGATCCAGTTAAACACGATTCGCAATCTATAAGTGTAAGGCAGAGTTTTAACAGTGCAAACAATAATAATTTTAATAGTAAACTTCAAATCACTCTAACTTCAAAATATACATGATATAATCAGGGATGACTTCTAAAATGTTTAACAAGGGGGCTCTAGGTGCAATGTCAGAAAGTGGGTGTGGCCCATTTGCAGCCACACCCATATTTTTGAAGATGGAGGCATGATAAATAGTCTAATTGTGATATAATATAGCCAACACCAACAAAGATATCAATAGCCATGTAGTAGTGAGGAAATTCATTACAGCAATACCATACAAAACATTGAAAGCAAGGTCAATGCGCTTTAAAAGCAAGATTGATACCACAATTTGGGGGGCTGAGCCCCCAAATGAACAAACATTTTAGCGAGGGGGGCTCCGCCCCCTTGAGCCCCCTAGAGATCATCCCTGGATATAATACGTACAAACACACCATACATACATATATAAATTTATATACACCATATATAATGAAAAACAAGTAAAGAGTATTAATTTCAACAAGCCAGTTTCGTGCATATTCCCCTGATGAGTTAGCTATGCGATACATGACGCAACTTGTCAAGATAAAACAAGCAGTCTTTTAATTTGTTTTTCAATTACATGGAACTGATGCTCTGCCTGGCAAAAGCTACGAGAAGTGGTTAAAAGTTACGAAATGGACACTTACGGTTGTCCACCAACATCCAAGATATGTTTGAACAACCAAGGCTCATGAGTTTGTAACAAATTTTCGAAAAGAGAGCACAGAGCAAGAATACCCTTGAAAAAATTGTTTATCGTCATTGTTTGTTGTTTAAAGGATTCTAATCATCTCAATTTCACAATCAATTCATTTCTACTTTAGGACTCATGTTATGATATTAAAATCCATATCTTATCACAAACGGATGCTGCTACCAAACTCATATTGTAAACATTGAAAAGTATGTAGCTATTATTGTCAAAATTATTGCTTCTGCATTTGAAAGGGTTTCCTGTTAAGATAAGCACTGCCGAGAAGACCATGACTTCCTTCAGAAAGCAATTTCTTCCCAAAAGTCCTAGTAGTTACCGGCAAAGCAGGCTAAGCTCAATTTATATAGAGTTCAATATAACAATTAACCTCTGTGAGTGTGGATGATTGTTGTATTAATCGAAACGTTCATTACAAACTACATTCAGTCGCTAGATACACGTTTTTTTTTATAAGGAACTGATTTATAAGAAAGAAATACTAGGCTGGTCAAAAAATTAAGAAACTCTCAAAGTCAAGTTAAAGTCCTTTCCCGCGCCCAATGGTGCATAGGGCGGCGCCCATCTCCGTTTCTATAGCCCTAGGCCACGCGTCTGTGAATGCAGTGAAAGCTACAGCGTGGGGCTGGTCCACTGGTAGCTCCGCGAGTTTAACTTTCCCACTCCATTCTCATATGTTGAGCGCCAGACGAGAAGGCAGTGAGTACCATTTTTAAAGTCTTTGGTATGATTCGGCCGGGGCTCGAACCCACGACCTACCGGTTGTGAGGCAGACGCTCTACCACTGGGCCAACACTCCGGTTAAATTAAGAAACTCTAGTGCTTTGTTAAATAAAAATTAAGAAACGGTACAATATCAATTTATCTAAAACAGAATACATTGACTGGCTTCCACTCGTTAACTTGTACGATTTTTGTTTGGAAAAGATTGTAAATTGTCATGTTGATCTGCTTGGACATTTTTCGCGACCTTCAAAAAACAAGGCGAGTTTCGGTCCCGAAAATAAGAAACTAATTAAAAAACTTTTAGCACAAGAATACCGAAATTTTTACGTCATATTAAGAAACTTTGGTACTAGGTGCCGATCCAAGTTTCTTATAAAAAAACATGTATTCGAAGTTTTCATACAGTTCACTATTATTGATTACACGTTTTTTTCATAAGAAAACCATAGTTCTGGCTGAGCCTCAATTTTCTTGACTTTTCCCGANAAATTGAGCTTGAGATTTTCTTAAATTTTTCTTAGCATTAACTAAAATAAACTAGCCAAAATGGTTTACCATTTCGTTATCAATATTGTATAATTGAATTGAATTCCATCTTTAACATTTTGAATGTAATAATGACGAAATATCGATTTTTGGCCAATAAAAACACTGAATTCTGGAACTTGAGCCTCGTGATTTTCATGAGATTTTCTTAAGATTTTGACCATTTGAGCCTCATTTTCTTATAAACTTCTTATAAAAAACGCGTAACTTTGGTAAAACTGGTGGTAAAAATTAAAATCTCCTACTTCCCCTAATTCAGGTGCACAATAACTTAAATGCTCAAGAGTAGCTAAATATTTAATATTTCAACATAAAATGACAAAAATTGTCATTGCTATAATGTCTAAACAGCTTCAAACAATAGGTAAATGACGTTGCAATACAATTGCGGAATACAAATAGGACGATAGGGTAGGCAAAATTTTAAGAATTTTAGCTTGCAAGACTGGACGTTGAATGATACCTGGCTTTCTGATGATATAACATGGAGTCGGCAAAAGAACCTGTTAAAAGAATTGAAACATCAGCTTGTCACAATTTTTGCACTTAACAAAGATTGCTGTTCTAAGAGCAAGGTATTAATATTGGCAGTGTCCCTATTCTTTAGTACGTAAGGGAGGTGCCTGCGAGAGCGGAAAGTGCCAGTGAGAAAGGGAACTTATGCTGGACCATAAACAGATAAGAAATGGTGGCAAGTTCCATTCCTCGCCCCCGTTTCCTCCCCACTGTTGTCGCTTAGCTTCCAATCACTGATGCATGAACAGTAAGCGAGGCTATTCACCGCTTGCAAGTCCTTCAATGAGACGTGCGCGATCGCTCGCGCAGACACGAGCCTAGCGCGTCCACGCGCTCGATTTGTTGCGCTCGCAAATCTATCAATTTTATTGCTAGCGAGCGATGATGTGAATAGACTATACATTCAAGTATAATGGAAAGCTAATGAATGGTTTGACTGTTAAAATACTTTGCAATCAAGGAATGAATACTACGTATGACACAATTGCCTATAGTTACACCTTTCCTTAGACATTTACAGCTTTCATCAATATCTTCCGTTATTTGATAAAAATTGTATTTGAAAAAACAACGCGTAAACGAGCCTACGCGCATGATCAGCAGCGTGCGTCTGATCTACTCATTGAAAGATCTGCGCTTGTGGTGTGACTCGAACTTTCAACCTTCCACATAGCAGTGAGCGCTAACCGATGGACTAGTCCCTCATGCATCATAGGACTGTCATGTAAATTCCTTTCAAAAAGAGAAAATGTTGCAATAGCGAGGACTTTACTTAGCATACCATTTAGCAAGAATGTAAGGGGTAATTAATATAATTCTGTTGTAGAATTCAAAGTCCTTTGCCAATACAAGCATCTACGTCAATGATAATGCATCAAATGAGGGTTTTGCACGACCATGATAATTCATCTACGTGATAGTTGAGTGAAAATCACAAGGCTCCATTAAGAAGCCGGGCAATATCATTAAAAAATTATGTCATTTCGTCAAAACACTGGAAAGGAGCGCTTCGCATCTTGAATTCTGCTCAACCACAAGTTTCACCCATAAAGATGAGTAGCTTACTGATACGAAATATGGAGAAATTTGAACTTAAGACGAGTTGTTGGTTAACCAAGACACTACTTTCTTAAATACTACTTCG
>OLMO02000001.1:1855126-1873287 GCA_900291935.2 Cassiopea xamachana | reverse complement strand
TAGAATTTTGTGAGAAGCCTGAGAGAGCAAGTTAAACATGCAATTCAATCATGTTCTACCTATGCAATTCCAAATACAATTCAATGGGCAATCATGTACAATAGTTCTAGTAGATGAGAAATAATGATCATAGCTGAACATCTGACATTCTAACGTGAGAATGGTGAGAATGCCTGAATCCGCCCCTGAGTGCAAATGGGATTAAAAATCTGATTGGGCACCAAGCATTGAAAAATTAGTAATGCTGGGTTCACACTGTAGAGATTTTTGTGTATAGATTCGGAAAGTCATCGACAAAATGAAGAACATCGACAAGCGCAAACAAAGACGCAGCGTGCGAAGAAAGTCGATGACTCATTTGTCGATGAAGTAGAACAAGTTCTACTTCTCATAGACTTTTGTCGATGATGGCAAAGAGCGATAGAATTTCATTTTCTTTGGTTTGTTTCTTTATTTTTCAATATCTACGCACAGATAAATGTTTCAAGCATCTCTTTTTCCATGTTTAATTCATCAGGTAGAGCGCGTAAATAATTTTCCAACAGTAGTTTTTGTAGACAAATGTCTATGCGACTTTTTCCTTTTGTCGATGACTTTCTAAATCTATAGACAAAAATATACAGTGTGAACTTGGCATTTCTCTTGGTTCATGTTTAATAAACTTATCAACAAGAATTATGTAAAATTTATGTCATTATTGTTATTGTTTCATTTCCTAGTTCTTTTTTCTTTTTTCTCTTATATTTCTTTCCAACCTAGCATGTTGTAGACATGAGCTCCAAGACACTTGGTCTCAGTGACAACACTTCAGCAGTATTTTTTAGCATTTTTTCAATACTTCTACAGAAAAGTGAGCATCAGTCCTGCAGAATGCAACCCATTTGTTTCGGTCCCGATTATGTGAATCTCCTTTTGCTCATTGCAGATATGGTGCGAGCACAGGCAACAGACTCTTCGGCGATGTTTCAGTGGAGAATCTTATAGCTGCCTTGGAAAAGGTTTTCTTGAAACTTCTTACATGGCTAAATGCAATGATATATATATATATATATATATATATATATATATATATAAATATATATATATATAATAAATATATATATATGTATATAATAAATATAAATATATATATATATATGTATAGTTGTACGTAAAGTAAAAATCCGCACAAAAGAACCTTCCTTAAATAAGAACCCTCAGCCTGAAATTGTATATTTTGACTTCCAATAATTAGAATCTTTTCAACCTGACATTCCAACTAGCTCCTTATAAATGGCTCATTTATTGTCCACTGGGAAATAAGCTCAGTCTTTTTGCCAATAAACACCTTTCATGGATCTTTCAAAAATACTGCATGCATAATTGAGATGAGAATGTTGATAGATATGTTTTGATCTACAAAGTTTCTTTGGGTGGTTAAGTATATGGTGATAGTACTTGAATGCTAAATCGTCAACTATCCTTTCTTATGGCATTTGAATTGGACCTTGTGTTAAGAATCAGAACCCTGATTACTGGAACTACATTTTTGCATAGGAACACGAGCAGGATCATTTCAAAACTATATTATCAGTATAAACCTTATTTGCGGCTTTTTACTATATTAGCGATGCTAAGTAGCCTTTCCCTTCTACTGTTGATGTATCGTTAGCCAGGGTGCCTATTCCATGTGAAACTGCACACCGAAAGTGTGCCAGGAAAATATGATTTTTAGCATTTCTTTGGTTTAAAGTTGGGCAGAAACCTGTACGCTTGGTTCATATCATCGTTTAATTTGAATATGTGCACACAGTTTTTTTGAATGTTTAAGTTCACGGCCAAGTGATTCCCTGAGCTGCTTTTGCGTAGCGCATCCTGAATGACTATTGATGAAAGTCAGTGCTTTATGCTGAGAATCACCGATTTGCATTGTTGTGGATTTCCTTGCAGGAAACCGAAGTCAAATCTAGAAATCTAGTTCCAATTTTGGAAAATGAAACCTGCACACTAAGAAGGATTTTATGCCAATACATAGTAATATTTTTAAATCACAAGCTATCAAACTACATCCAACAGCAACAACAACAATAAGCACGACAGCACGACATAATGTCTTAGATATTACACTTTCATTCCTCCCTGTTCCAACATTATCGCATGATTAAATTTCATCATCTTTGAAAACAGAATGGCATCATTGGTGCTCAATGGGACACCCAGGATGATGGTGGATTCATAATACATTTGGTATGATTGTTGTTCTTTCCTATCAGTCGATTGCATCCCTCAGTTGCTTAATTTCTATCAATAATTACATGGTTTTGTGACATTATGCATAGCTGTTGTATATTTGTGCCAAATCACATCAGGACTAACTGCTATGACTTGCTTATTTTCGTTGAAAAGTACCTCAGAGTGGCAACCACTTTCTAAAAAGCCCCATTTACATACCTAGTCTTCTAATTAGAGAAGGGTGCTACAATTCTCTAAGGCTACTACCTGACAAGGAGCGCCAAGAAGCTTCATGACTTGCTCTTGCATCTTGAATGTATTCAAAATATGTAACATTTTAAAGTATTTTTGCATAGAAGCAAATTACATCTAATAAATTTTTTGTTTTTCACAGTCTTACTAAGGAACACTTTTATAATTCTTAAGCAATCAACAGCTTGCTTGTAACTTTAGGAAAATTTGCATAAACGTCCTCCTAAAGTCATTGATGGCCCTCATTGACTTAGACTCTGCTTACACGATATCGGATTCAAGTGAATCCGATATGTTTTCGTAGCATATTACTCTTCCGTCTATACCATGACGATGACGAATCCGATATAAAGCCAATACGCACACGAATTCTATACATAATCAATACGGTATCGTGTGGACACATAAATCCGATTTCATACCTGATCGACGAGGTCATTCTTGTTGTTCAAAGCTATTGTTAAATATAGCCTCATTGTCGATCAGATATGAAATCATATCGGATTCATGTCGTCAATACGATACCGTATTTTTCTGTATTGTATTCATGTGCGTATTGATAGATATCGGATTTATCATCATCATCGTGTAGACAAATGGGAAATACGCTACGATGACATAAAGGATTCATTTGAATCCGATATCGTGTAAACAAGGTCTTACGTTCTTCTCATAAATGGAAAACACCCACCCCCTGGTGCTGTGTGTTATTGATTTTCTATTTATATCTTGTATCTATAAAATATTGTAACATTTTTATATGCAACATCCATCTATTTATTGCTTCACTTTAAAATGACATTATGTTAAATTATTCCAGCCTGATGCAGATGCAGTAATTCAAATAAATGATGGCAACACCCACATAATAAATCATGGCAGTGACGATCTAAGAATAAAGATAAGGGATGCCTTGTTATCAAGTCTCTTACAAGTGTAGCAGCAAGAGATTGGCATCGCAAGCATATCAAAATAGTGCTATACACAAATTGCTCATTTCTCAACACCGTGCGTGACCGAATAGAGAATGAGAGTACTCCATGTGATATTCAAAGCTCAAGTGCTACTTCCATCGGAAAATGTTGCCTCCAGCCTTCATTTTGGCATCGAAGTATTCACGAACAATGGATGAACTTTTACTTAAAGTCAAACACAATAGAGAAACCATTCTTCAATTAAAATCGTTATCATAACTCTATACTATACTTACTCAACAAAAGAATTATCTACTCTTAAGATTCTACCTGCAAGCTTTTTTGCATATCGCCTATAAAGTCCTTCTTTATGTAATGGTTTAAGATCAAAATTAAGCTATTTCTTTCTATCTGTTCAATTCACAAAGCTTACTGAGTTTCTCTTAAACATGTATCACACATATTATTGTATGAATTAGAAAGTGAGTAAATTTAGAATCTTCACACGAATTAACCTATATCCTTGTCAATATATCAAAGAAACAATCAGAGTTCAGTTTTTAAGCAGATTTAAACAACACCGGCACACAACATTGCATCAGCTACCTTAATAAAACCACCAATGTTTGCACCTCTTACGTAGTCAACTCTGTCACCATCTTTGCCATGTTCTACGCACGTTGCATGGATATTTTGCATTATTCCTTGCAATTTCACATCAACTTCCTGCTTTGTCCACGATGACCTCATACTGTTCTGGCTCATCTCCAGTCCACTGACTGCAACACCTCCTGCGTTTGATGCTTTTCCCGGTGCAAAAAAGACATTGTTCTGCTGCAAAAAGTGCACAGCATCCGCTTCAGTGGGCATGTTTGCTCCCTCCACCACAGCAATGCAACCATTCTTAACCAGCTGTTCGGCGTCAGCCTTATTTAATTCATTCTGGGTGGCACACGGCAACGCAATATCACACTTAACTACCCATGGTCGCTCGTTTTTGTAGAACTTCAACTGGTGCTGTTTGGCGATTTCCTCAATCCTTCCACGCTTGTTAAACTTCAATTCCTTGATCTGTTCCAATAATTCTGACGAGATTCCATCATGAAAGAAAACCGAGCCACCGGAATCAGACAAGGTGACAACCTTTCCCCCGAGCTCGATCACCTTTTCAGCAGCAAAAACGGCAACATTACCAGATCCTGATATAGCCACACTCTTCCCAGATATGGTATTTCCGGCGTGTTTCAGTACTTCTGCCAGGAAATAGACGCAGCCATACCCAGTTGCTTCTGGCCTCAACAGACTACCTCCCCATTCTAACCCTTTTCCAGTTAAAACCCCCGTGAATTCGTTTCTAATTCGCTTGTATTGTCCAAAGAGGTAGCCAATTTCCCTTCCTCCTACATTTATGTCCCCAGCAGGAACATCGGTGTCAGGTCCAATGTGTCTGGCAAGCTCCGTCATGAACGATTGACAGAACCTCATGACTTCAGCATCCGACCTGCCTTTTGGGTCAAAATCGGATCCACCTTTTCCGCCACCCATGGGCAATTGTGTCAGACTGTTTTTTAACACTTGCTCGAACGCAAGAAACTTGAGTATGCTAAGATTAACTGTTGGATGGAACCTTAACCCACCTTTGTATGGGCCAATTGATGAATTGAATTGCACACGATATCCACGATTAATGTGCACGTTACCTTTGTCGTCCATCCACGGGACCCGGAACGTGATTACACGTTCTGGCTCTGCGAACCTTTCAATTAAACCATGCGAGAAATATTTGGGATTAGCAACTAGAAAATCCCAAAGTGATTCAATGACTTCTTTAACTGCTTGATGGAATTCTGGTTGATGAGGGTCTCTTGCAACCACTTTGCAAAACAGATCATCAGCTGATTTGTACGGCACCTATAATGAAATTGTGAAGGAGATTCTATTGTACATAGAACATGCTAGTATGAAGGACAAATAACAAGAAAGCCGTGTCTTTTCTGTCAATATGGACACGACCCAAAAACATAAGAAAGCCGTGTCTTTTCTGTCAATATGGACACGGCCCAAAAACATACAGGAGAATTTTAAAAATCCCCGATCTGGTCTGAAAAAATTGAATTTTCAATACCATACAAAAATTTCCCTGATTTTCCTTGAACTTCCTAAAAATGTATTATTTTTCCTTGACTTTCCCTGACTGTAAGAACCCTGTCTTTTTAACATAACAAATTATCCAATCTTAACAGGACCTACACATACAGAGATATGAGCAGCATGCCTTTAGAGTCGTTTAAAACGTACGCAAATGTTGGGGGTGATGTGTCCACATTTTTGTGACAAACTTTTATAAAAATTTCAGGTGGTGGAGGTGTCAAACCGACTCAGTTTTAAAACGTAGTTGTTGAACCAGGGTCGTTGGAAGCATTCAAAGCGTGGGGGCACATGCATTCGGTGACACCCTTACTAGCAAAAGGGTACGTCCATGTGTTGAACCTTACTTAGTAAGAAACGAGGCGATATATCTAATATTTTACATAATTTTCACTATAGCTTACAAACCTTTCCTTATTTTGCTTTTAATCTTGTAATATAAAAAATTTATAAAGTATTTACGTAGACTAGCGCTATCATTGAAGAGCTCGATTGTGTGTCAGGCTCCAAAGAGGAAAAACTGCACAAATAGTAAATAGTAAACGAATGGTATGACAGTAAAACAGTATCAAATTCTGTAATTAGTAACGCTTCCATTAACATGAAGGCGTTGATCTGGCGCTCAGCTCCTTAAAGATAACGAATACATTTTAGCTTTATTGCTTGGAGTTCAATGATCATGGCATCCCTATACGCACTACCTTCGAATGGAAGGGAAGCGCTGGGCGATGACTTTATGGCAATATTTACACTATATGAGACCTGAAACCTGCACAAGTATTCAATACGATCATTCAACTGTGAATCCTGTACGTCATGGAAAACGACTTTATGCACAAATTAAGCGTAGTAGCAGCCTTGGCAATGTACTTTCAAAAACCGCAGTAAATAGATTCGTTTGATGAAAGACATGAAGAAATGCAATGAAGCAAGCACATATGAAACTCATTCAATCGAACGAGGAATGGTCTTGCTTTCAATTATCATTTAATCCTCAAAATGCAACTGAAACTTAACAGTACTTAAAGTGGGATACATTCTAGCCATAAGTTTCGGCAAATATTGTCAATATATAGCTATATATTCGGTCGGTATCCACATTCGCAAACAACACAAAACACTCACTTGTTCCATTGTTATTTCAACATCAAGTTTTCACTCATACAGCTCTGAAATATAAATATAGTATGTTAAGAAACACCAGTAACAAATCTACGGTATTGGTGCGCACAGAAATGAGACTGGTTCAATATGGCCTATTAGCTAAGCTATATTTTCGAGTGCAAGTGTATTCGCATTCACGTTTTCTACTTTATAAGAGAGTTTTTCATGGCCCAGTACTGAAACTTTCTTAGCTTTTTCACGATTTCAGTATCAAAACTTTCCTGAGAAATGATAGATCTTAGCAAATAGCATAAGCGAAACTGCTAGAGGATAGCCAACATAATGTACAAAAAAAATTTATACGCGGGTGAATCAACTTTTAACCGTTAAATGCATATGCACTACTAAACATTGTTTGGTCTCAAAAATCCAGTACTGAGCTCTCTTAACTTTTTGAGCAGTTGATTACTACTTTCTTATAAATAAAAAGCGAGTATTCTAACATCTTTAAATACTTTGCAAAGAATTTCAATACAAGTAACTTATCAAGATACAAAATATGGCGAGCAAGTCATTGATTAAACATGTCATGACAGCCGATGCACCTGTCCAATATTCAATTCAGAAACATTTTATTTTATTGAAGCCAAAGATCTCCTGAATTATACCAGCAAGTAGATCATCGCACAGAGAGAGAGAAAGAGAAAGAGAGAGATTCATTTATGCCACAAATTCAATATCGGTAACCACAACTATTCCCTTTAAACCTGACAAGACGTCACGTCAGAAATCGTAGTCAATTGAACATAGGAACAACGTCTCACTGAAAGCACAGTATTTTAAACATATGTAAATACTATTGGATGGTTTCAGGTGATAGCCACAGACCTCAAATTGGTGGATAGTGCTAACCTTTACGCTTTTGAAGGTGTTACGTCTTTAGCACTATTTAACGCCCTCAATTTGAACATTGCAGCATTTCCAACGTCAAGTGAACTCCAGTAAAGCTTCTCATCGGATTTCGAGCTTTTAACTTTTCAAAGCAATTCATCATGGCTTCTTCATGTTACACATATTTGCAATGCTCAGGGCTGCCGGGAGAATTTAGAGGTCCCAAGATAAGACGAGGCCCCTTGCGAGCGAAGCGAGCAGAAAATTTTCAGGGTCTAGAAACTAAATTTGGAAAATTACTGCTGGTTTACTTTATGAGGCCCTCAGATCTTGAAGCATTGGGTGTTATGAGGCTCCTTGGAGTTTGTGGCCCTGGGGCAATTTGCCCCCGGCCCCCGCCGCCTTTCGGTGGCCCTGGTCATACTAAAGTATTGTTCAACTGCACCAAAAAGTAAGAAGCCTAAATACTGGATTTTTGAGAACTAAAAGTCAGTGAGTTCATAATATGCATTTTACATGCCAACACCATCGTTTCGATTTATCAAAAGTCAATTTCCCTTTCCTATTCTCTCTTTCTAATTTACTCAGCACTATTAGTGCCACCAAGAGATGAATCATCATAATTTTAATTTCCCACAAAACCAAATCTTTACAGAATCTTTAGTCATGTCGCTGATAGTCAAAGTTGTTTCTGGACCACCGTTTGGAATAGGGAAAGGCGGATATTTTTGATCCACAACATTACCACAAACTTCCCCTCTGCATTTCATAAAAATAACAAGCTTTGGTATCTTGCGAAGGATATCTCAACAATTTGTGGCAGAACCTTATCAAGGCTCCTTTTCAAGCAAATTATTTGCGTTTCAAATTCAGAGTTTCAGTTCGTTTCATATAAGTTCCTCAAGAGTTCATCAAAAATAAGAAAGATGCTTGAACCCCGAAACAGATATGGTACAAATGATGTCGATCAGCAGCAGGCTTGAATCGAAGGGCCTGTTTATATTCAGCCGAGTAGCTCGGCACCGAGTTACCCGCCAATACAATCCAAAGGTGGCGTTTATATGAAGCAGGTGAGTAACGGCTTGCCCGGATCTCAGCAGATTAGCTGGGGTCTCTAATGGCCACCCCTTTGCGAGTAGAAGCTGCAAATAAGCCCCCCTGTCTCATTAAATTAAATGATTGAATGAGTTCTTGAAGAATGTATAAATTGCAATATTATGTTGCCTTAAAAACCTGCTTGATGAGATCACATTTACAAAATATGGCCCACGTAAAGAATTATGCTTCTTAGAAACATAGAGAATACTGATTCTTTCGAAGCAATCCGAAAGGAGGAAGTTGGTTTAGAAGTTATTCCTGGATTACCAATTAACCCTGATGATGAGGGCATTATAATTGATTAATGTGAATAAAATTTCGACGCTGTTAGTAGGCTGTCCAGATGACGTCATAAAGTCCCCTTTTATTAAGTACTCCCTCTAGGACTGCAAAAATAAATAAGCCCCCCCGGGGCCTTGATAGAGCTTTTACTGTACGCCGAGTAACTGGGCCAGCCGAGACTTATTGAAACCAAATACACGTATTTTTTATAAGAAAATCAAATCATTATTTTGCCTGAGCCTCAATTTTCTAAACTTTTCCCGAAATTGAGCCTGAGATTTTCTTAAATTTTTCTTAACTTTTACTGAAATAAACTGGCTAGAGTGGTTTACACTTTCGTTAATAATATTGTATACTTGAATTCGACTTACATCTTTAAAATTTTGAATGCAATAACGACGAAATACCGATATTTTTACCTATAAAAACACTTAAATTTGGAAATTGAGCCTCGTGATTTTCTTACGATTTTCTTAAGATTTTGATGATTTGAGCCTCATTTTCCTTATAAAAAAAACGTGTAAGCACGCGCAGAACCAACCCGACACGACTACCTGATATGACTTTATTAGTTACTCGGCAGGCCGTGTTGCTCGGCTCCATGTAACCGGGCCCTAATATTTGTTTCCATCGAATAACAATCACATCTTGGTACGTTAAATCTTTAGAGGGGATGTAACAGAAAACTTTTAGGTTGATAGCTGCTCAAAAGTTGTTTTGTGTTTGGTCTCCGTGGAGATAAAAAGACAGCTGTTTCCACATGAACGAAGAATTATCGTTGGATATATCGAATTGAACAGCTGGCTATTTTATTTTACTATACAACTCCCAATTAATAATCACAAATTTCTTACTTGCTTGTTTCTCAGCAATATTTATGGTGATAAGGAAGGTATGATCAATAATTACATCACGCTTTGGGAGTAGGTTGTTCTTCACATTTTTCGACATTCTCCGCGACGGTAAATTATGGGTGGGTGACATTTTGCTCAAGTCGATAGTTTTACGGTTAAAAGTTTTAAATGATAAGTTTTGTTTAATTAGGGATACCCAAGGAGCTTCCTTAATTAATCAAGTTGTCGAACGAAACCCTTTGTCCTAAATTCAAATGATTATATTCGGTGTACTTTTCATTCGAATATCGTAATATTTATGTCTAATTTACTTGGATATCAGGAGCTAATTTCAGTTCTTATGAAGTGTAGAACTTCTGTAGTATATTATAATGATTTGAAACCAGTGGGGTTGTTGTGTATTTTAACTCGAAGCATGGGTCTAGCTAGGTATGGATGAACTCAATCGACACTTAGAAAGAAAAAGGGAGCAATCTGAACGAAAAAGACTGATAGATGAATTGATAAACAAAAAATAGAGTGGGAACAGTTCGTCCCAAAAATCCGCAAAACGGATGCAATGTTGTCATGGCAATATTCAGAGAAGCACAAAGGGCATTTGAGTGAACAGAACCCATTGTTATAAACAAAGGGTAAGTCAATGACATTTTGATGTCAAACAGACAATCGGAAGTTCTATTGGCTGCATCGTCAATAATGCCACAACAAGCATTTCTCGCATTAAGAGCCTAACAACAGACAAGTAGCAAACCCTGATTTGTTTTACCTATTTTCTACTCGAAGTGGATAACTGACTGTAACATTGGCTTCCACAGCAGGTATTTGATGCATTAAAAAGTAGGGAAACGCAGGAAGTTTGAGAAGAAATCCTGAAACCAGTGATATAACGAGATCTGGCATCACGTTGCGTGTGTAAAAGCTAATGGGGTCGCATGCATTCATCTAGTTTGAAAAGTTCAATATAAGCTTGTCACTTTGGTTTTACCAGATATCCGCAGCTGCCTGTGTCACAAACCCAGAGTCTGATGTGCACCAAGGATAAGCAGAGAATTTACCATAAACCAGCACATTGCCACAATTAAAATTGACACAGGCGATAGTCCAAATCAATTTTATAAATGTTGATTTACTAGCCATGATGTATCTGCTTGTATTACTCTTAATTAAACAAAACTTACCGTGTTAGGTTTACTTGCTAGGTTTCTGATCTTCGCGTAGTAGCCGCTATCCCTATTCTGGACACTGAGCTCAGTAATTCGGATACAGTAAGTTTTATTGGAATGGTTTCGATCAAAGTCCAACTCTGAGATGTCTATTGTTTTCAGCAGTCACGTGATTCCAGTTCTTCCCACTTGATAGCGCATTATTCGCCAAAGCAAGTGTTGGGGGCCCATTAGACCCCCGACCATGATGTTCGTTTTTGCATTTACATGTCATTTTACGAGAAATTAACGGATTTCCTCTGCGGGACAATTTTCATTTTCTGTCGTTCCGAGAATCAATTTCGCATCCTGACGTCATATGTGATCACTGGTTTCCTGCACGCTATATCGGCCTATATAGTACATCGCTTGGATATGCTAGATATTACTATCAAAATGGTCCAATGCAACGCTTACAACTACTTGGAGGACAGCAGAAAGCAATCTGGCAAGTAACAAGCCCCTGCTTGTACCAATGTACCAAATCAGAAAAGAGAACGACTTTTTTTAGTTTTCGGAAAAACCCTGCTTTGAGTAGATTGTGGATTCGTAATATGCGGTTGGAAAATTTTGTTGTCGAAGACCATTCCAGGCTTTGTGAGAAACATTTCGAGGAAGATCAATTTGAGGTGAGCCGGAGAGTCATAGAATCCCTTGGTTAGGTTGGAAGGAAGCAGTTGAAGCTAAGGAGAGGTGCCGTTCCAATGATTTTTGATCGATGGTCACCAAATATTGTAAACTTGATGCTCTTGTGGATCAGTGCAAGACTTGACAATAAACTAAACTTCTCGTTGTATATATAGTAGCTTTGAGTCAAACCAATATTTACAGTAATTACATAAACCTTGTTCTATTTTAAAACTCTTAACTTAAATTCATAGCGTTACACTACTGGCTGTTTACTCTTAATCTGAACTCGTAACTCTTAACTATAAACTGTGAACTGTAAAGCGAATGCTAAGCTTGATATACGACGAATTGGGGAGGAGTGCTACACGTGACAAAGTATCCAACACCAAAGTCCACCGGCCAATTGAAAGGTAAAATATCTTTCAAGAGGAAAACCCAGACTCTTCAATCAAACTTTGAATCAAAGTTCATATCCAATGACAGTCACAAGAGAATGAGTCCAAAAAAGATATGGTGATAAGAGAAGGAGGCTAGAGGTACGTTTATTACTGATTTTTTTCTGGCTCACGTTAGTAAGGGAAAGGAAATAGCATAAGTTGTGCCATGAAAAAGTATGTATACTAGGCCCTTGGGTCCCAACTCATTCTGCTTTTATGTTATCTACTTCATTTCATTAATATTTTCTATCAAACCAACAATATTCATTCTTGATATATTGATATGTATTCTTAATTCATTTCCTAAATTGTTACTGGCATGTTACAGGATATTGTTGAGCTCCTGGATCAATCTTATGACAAAATGGCTGAGACCATTACTCCTCCAAAGATGACTGATGCATCAACCCAACTGCAGGGGATATTGAGTGATCTATACTCTGCATCCAACTCAAGCACACAGACCCCTAAATATTGGAATATCAAGGGAACACAAATAAATACTAGGTTGTGTTCAAGAGGTAAAAGTGGATTTTATTCATTTATAAGACTATCTCTATGTGGAAGGGCATATTCTACAATATTTCTTTAAAAACAATTTGTTTATGTAGGTTAAAATTTGTTATAGACAACTGAACAGTTTATCTTTACCTTCTAACTGATGGTTCAAAGGCAAAAATGCATGGAATATTCTCCTATAGGGATAACTGTTACTACAAAATGCCCCTAGAAGGGTGTAGGCCTGACATTTGCCAACAAAAATAAGAGTGGGTGACCCTAAAATGGGTGTGGCAGTGGGTAAAATTAGCATGTGCCGGTAAATTGTAAAATTGGAGGCCACGACTTGAAAGAAAGTGCATGATTAGGGAAGAAGGAAAGAGATGGGTTTGAGATGTACAAGTTTTCTCAGTTTTAGTAAATTTTTATCATGTTTAGGTGTTTCGTTTTTCACGATTGAACGATTGTAATCACGCTAGCACGCACATAAGGGGCTAGTCAAAAAGTAAGGAACGGTAGGGGGTGGGTGGGTATGCACTATTTTTGTGACAAACTGCTACCGAAAACATAGAAGGTAGGAGTGTAAAGCACTTTCGCTACATGACGCCAAACTCTAGTGCAATAGTTCTACTTTTTCACTTTCTGATGAGTGCTTCAAAAATACTCAAATAAACAAAGAGCTTAGGACCTCATCGAGCTTGATTCTTACACTATCCCTACTCCTTGGCACCGAATAGTAGGGGATATAATTTAGAAAGGGTTACATAAATTAGGGGGGTTGTTAATAGTTGGGAGGGGTTAATGCTCAATGGACAGTATAGGGGCCCAAGCACTTCAAAATTATTGCAGTTAGTTGGTAACATTATGTAAGTAAAAGGTAAATAGCTTGTTGTGATTTTTCTTAATTGTTAATATTGATTTGTGTTCACAACGCCAATGTATTAGGTTGAGGGTCAAAATGACAATTTTTTCCGTTGCTTACTTTTTCAATGATCCCTTAGATGCTGCCACACTCTTTCCTGATAGCACAAATGTAAAGAGTTTTATTTTGTGTGAAATATTAAAACTTTGTTTGACGTTACAATGAAGTTTAGATTAGCTAACTATTACCCCCTTTTGATTCTGTTTGGCTCTCCTGCCTGCCAATGGCTTTCTCAGCGACTTTTTCTACTTTTTCAACAGCAGACGCCACTCTTTTCATTTCAATGCAGTTTTTTTGCCTTCTGGTCATTAGTTAGGGAAGTCTTACTTGGAAACAAAAGGACTGATACAACAGTGAAAACAGTTCGTGATCTTTTCGTAATGATGGACATTTTGTGCTAACGTATGAACCAGGGCGGTAGCTGCATCGAATGAATTCTCAGGAGCTTTCATCTACACAATTGCAAGTTTTTCATGAAAAGGCCACCAAATTTTAGCAAACAATTTCTGATTAAATTGATGATGTTTGAGTTTTCAAGTTAGTTTTTGAAACTTTACACTCCAAAAGCTTTTCTGCAATGACACTGCTACATTATATGTGTTTATTTCAGTATATTTCTACATATTTAGAGTGAATATTAATTTTATCAACTTTTTAACCTCGACCATAGTAGACTTTATTGCTTCCCCAATTAAATCTGCTTTTTTGGAGTTCCCATAGGTCAAACACTCCAAAACTTAGATTTGCTAACAGTTAGAATCCCATTCTTTAAGGAAATGTATACCTTCCTATATCTGGCTTATGGCAACTCGAGAATTTGTCCTTAATGCATGAAATTTATGTTTAAAAAATACGACGTTTTACGCAAAATTTACTATATTTTGCTCAACTTTCTTACAAAAAAGCAGTGAAATTTTTGCCATTCATTGATTTGAAAACTGCCAAAACTTAAACTCCAAAAGAACCATGACTCTAGCTGTTCATTTCGGAAAAGAAAATGAGCAAAAAGCCCAATTTTCAATTTTTCTGGAGAAACCTAACACTATAGATAGGTTCCGGCAACTCAGGGCACGGTTTGCAACTGGTCTGCCCATAACTAGGTGATTTGCTGAGATTCAGACTGCTATAACTTTGGTATAAGTCAAGCTTTTGATTTGATTTTTGTTTTTCTGCAATGCATTTTTCTTCTATTTGTTGCTCATTCAAGCAAACATGAAATTGGAAGGGGGCCAATTTTCGAAATTTCCAGGCCCCAGCCCGCTGTGCACCCTCACACCCCTCATTCGCACATTCCTGCCAAAGCCTCACGATCTAGCTTTAGCATCTCACGATTGCCCTTTGCGAATATACCCCTAAGCCAATTTCGAGTTTGATTCGCTTCTGTATTTTCAGCACAAATTGCAGTGTATTACCAATGAAGCTCAATATAACTGAGACTTTTAATTCAAAATATATGCAGATTTATGAGCCATAATTCCTAGCATAGTTAATCTTCTCAAGTAGCAGGTACCTTGGTAAGGATTTAGCGCTTGGATTATCATGTTCGGTTACATGCTTCCCAAAAAGGAAGACTAATTCCCTGCTACCAGTGGTATAAAAGTAAATTGATAGCTAGGGGGACGCTTTTCCATCGACTATTTTTATAAGAAACTAAGAACTTGTTCCACCTAAGAAACTCAGGAAGTGGTCCAGCAAGAAAACGTTCTTAATGCTCAAAATCTAATAAGCTAATCGTTTCTTAAAAAGCAGAGACACCCCCTTTTACTTTTGATTAGGCTGTGAAAGGTATAATTTACCTGAATTTACCTGGTTAGTCACTATTCTATTTTTACCAATCTCTATTCATTCAAATGTTTTAAACTATTGCTCTTCGGATATTTACATGTGGTTGGGACAGGAGCGTGGACATGACTATCGAAAACTTTCATTGTGCTAGGCATTCTCTAGTATTTGTTATAGAGCCCACCATGGTTGAACCGTGAGAAAAAATTTTCAAAATAAAAGTTCTCAGAAGGCTGGAAACGCTATTTTGAGATGAGTTTTTGCAGATGCAGTACTTCATAAGATAGTAATTTTACCAATGTGTTGTAAGCAAAGTCACAGGTGTGTTGCACATTCCTCCATATCCAGAGTCTACTATAGGGCCCGAACAAAAAATTCAAAAGTAAAGCTTCTTCAGATGGCATGAAAACGACTTTTAAGCAGAATTTAGTGAAAACATATTAGACATTCTTTTGTATCTAGTGCCCACTATAGGGCCCACCATGGTTGGGCCCGCAGAAAAAATTCAAAGTAAAGGTTCCCAGATGGCTGGAAAAGGCTATGTTGATATTGGTTTTTGCAAATACAGTAAATACTTCCTTTAACTGTATGTTCTTTCAACTTTTGTAGAAGCATTATGTAGCCTTCAACTCTTCAAAGATTACTTGATTTTGAAGATGCAATGACCCAATTTTACCTGAATTTTCTCGAGTTCCGAAAGTTGGCGGAGTGTTACACCCCCATATTCTATAGTTGCTACGTCGCTGCTCACAAATTTTTAGTAAAGCGTTTTGTCTTCAAAAGAAAAATTACCTCCACAATAGTCTTTGACTTTGAAGAAATTTACAGACCATGGGGGGCTGCGCCCCCTTCGCATTGGACCTAGGGGGATTGCGCCCACCGCGCCCATTTCTACACCACTGCCTGCTACTAACAAGTAAAATTGCTCAAGTTGTCTCTCATTTTTCATTACATCTAGTTATGCATCACTTCTTTATAATCTACTTTTATACAGAAAGCAAAGATTATAACCTTATTATTCGACTAAAAATTCATAAAGTTCTCTCTCATTTTGCATTATATCAAATAATGGACCATCTTCCTGCCAATCACTTTTATGCAAAAAGCAAAGACTATAGCTATTTACATTAAAATTGCCAAAATTGTTCTCTCATTTTGCATTAAATCTAGTTATGTATCATTTTCGCATAAATGATTTTTTGCAAAAAGCAAAGACTGAGGCCTTCTTATTTACATCAAAAATTGCTATAGTTTTTTCTTTCTCTCATTTTGCAGCAGTACATCCAATTATGCATCATTATTTTATGATTCACATTTATGCAAAACCCGGTAACTACAAGCTTGTTATTTCCAAAAATAGGGCCTGAAATTGTCTCTCACTTTGCAGTACATCCATTTGTGAATTCTTTTTCATAACTCACTTTTGTGGAGATAGAAAAGACTATAATTTTGCTATTTACTGCAAAATAGCTTAAATTTTTCTCTTATTTTGCAGTACACCCAGCTATGGACCCATCTTTGATGATTCACTTTTATGGACGAGGAAGATTAAAAGTTGCTAACATTTTTCTCTCATTTGCATTACATTCAATTATGCCAAAAACAATGCGATAGCCTTGTACCTTTAGAAGCAATACTCGATGGGAAGAAGAATTTTGAAGAATGCTTCCCATTTTGCATTGCATCCTAATATACATCCTATTCATATTTCACTTTTATGCAAAAATTAGACTACAGCCTCGCTATATAAAAGAAAATGATGGAAAATTAGATGTAATGCATCATACGAAAAAACTTGAGAATTTCTATTTTAACTAACAAGGCAATAGTTTGCTTTTTGCATAATAATCAATTCTTTAGAAAATGACAGAATTAGATTTCCTTTATAACTGACTTTTACACAAAGAGCAAAGACCAGATCCTTGTTATTTAAAAAGAATTCCGCAAGTTTTCTCACTTGTTGCATTACATCTAATTTTCCATTATTTTCTTTATAACTGACTTTTATGCAGAAAGCAAAGACTATATCTTTATTATTTAAAAAAGAATTCCTCAAGTTTTCTCTCTTGTTGTATTACATCTAATTTTCCATTATTTTCTTTATAACTGATTTTTATGCAGAAAGCAAAGACTATATCCTTGTTATTTAAAAAAGAATTCCTCAAGTTTTCTCTCTTGTTGTATTACATCTAATTTTCCATTATTTTCTTTATAACTAACTTTTATGCAGAAAGCAAAGACTATATCCTTGTTATTTAAAAAAGAATTCCTCAAGTTTTCTCTCTTGTTGTATTACATCTAATTTTCCATTATTTTCTTTATCACTGATTTTTATGCAGAAAGCAAAGACTATATCCTTGTTATTTAAAAAAGAATTCCTCAAGTTTTCTCTCTTGTTGTATTACATCTAATTTTCCATTATTTTCTTTATAACTGATTTTTATGCAAAAAGCAAAGACTACAGCCTTGTTACGTACATCAAAATTACTAAACAATTTTCTTTTATTTTGTATTGCATCCAGTTATGTATCATTTTTATACAAAGGATTTTATGCTAAAGACAAAGACCGTAGGTTTGCTATTGACACATAAGTTGCAAAATTTTTTTAATTTTGCAGTACATCGAATAATGCATCATTTTTTACAAAATCAATTTTGTGCAAAAGGCAAAGATTGTTGCCTTCATATTTACATCAAATGCTGCAAGTACCTCTAATTTTACAGTACATCCAAACATGCATTCTTCTTTCATTGTTTACTTTTATGCAAAAAGCCAAGATTATGGCCTTTTATGTATATGAAAATTGCTGCGTTGACAGCAAGTCAAAGTCCTTTCCCGCGCCCAATGGCGCATAGGGCGGCGCCTATCTCCATTTCTGTAGCCATAGGCAACGCGTCTGCGAATGCAGTGAAAGCTACAGCGGGGGGGGGGGGGG
>OLMO02000001.1:1834151-1855088 GCA_900291935.2 Cassiopea xamachana | reverse complement strand
GTCCACTGGTAGCTCCGCGAGTTAACTTTTCCACTCCATTCTCATATGTCGAGCGCCAGACGAGAAGGCAGTGAGTACCATTTTTAAAGTCTTTGGTATGACTCGGCCAGGGATCGAACCTACCACTAGGCCATCACTCCGGTGCTGCGTCGACATAGTTCAGGTTTATGTATCCTAAGTACATTTGATTTGGGAGCTTTGCAAAAGGATAAGGAGAGTAGACACGCAAATAAGCAGAAAACTTGGGTGAAGGATTAAAAATTTAAAATAATCAGCTGCACTATTTGCCTGCTACTACTACCTTTATCCCAGGTATGCATAAAAATAGGTTTGGTTAGACAATTTTGAAGATCTAAGTTCTTCGCTCTCATGTATGAAGTAACAAAAGTAGCAAAGATCTGTAAACATTAACATATCTTGATACATATTTATACATTTGATGACGTATCAATTCCTTCGAATATAGTCTCACTTTCACAGGTAGTTCAACATACACCTTGCCAAATAACTACTGGAATTTCTTATTGTTCGTTCACCTAATCTCATTTTTCAAACTAAATCTGCTTCCTCAGAGATGCATTCTGGACGATTCCAACTGATTAGCCTCTTAGGGAAGGCGCAAGTATTAGTATCCATTTGCTGGGCTGTTACTGTTTAGTTGTTCTTAAAGAGTAAACTAACATTATGAGTTACATTCAGGGCAAGAAATAATGCCTTTTGTGCAGGCAGAGCATTTAAGGCTGTTAATTTCACGACTAAATCGAGTTCTTCGTGATTTTCCACTGCCAGAGCACTTGCTACAACTGATAAACTTATATCCACCACACGTTGAACAGGATTGTGCATGGGACACTTTCTATAAAGGAAAAATCAAAAAATTATTATTATTCAAAAAATCGTAAGAAACAGTAGCTATATTAAAAATGGTGCATTCAAAGCAGAGAAGCTAGAAGCAAAGTTGCCCAATCGAGTTATAAATCACATCTCAATGTTGCTTTACTTTCATTCATTTCCCTTCATCGAAGTGTAAGAATCGGTCTTACAATGCAGAAACCATCTACGAAAGACTCATTGACAAAAAAAATTTTAATATATCTCGAGGGCCGCCGGGAGGGGGGACATTTCCCCAGGGCCACAAGCTCCAAGTGGCCACATAACGCTCAATGCTTCAGGGTCTGGGGGGCCTCATAAAGTAAACCTGCAGTACTTTTCCAAAGTTGATTTCTAGACACTGAAAATTTTTTACTGACTTCGCTCGCAGGGGGCCTCATCTGTGTCTTTTACCCTGGGGCCTCAGAATTCTCTCTTTGGCCCTACACATGGCTGCCTGACTGGTCACTTTATAACCGAAGTTCTTCGGTGCGCATTATTCTGAAGCATGCGCAAAGCTATGAAATTAGGTGTGCATTTTATCTTTCTCGAGAAAAAGTAACTTTTGCGCGCGTTAGCTCTTAAAAAAACGGGCAAACGCAACAGAAAGTTTATTAATAGTTTAAACATTTCATTTCTTTTTGTGCTGTTGTGGCTTTGTGTTCCTGGCTGAAGGTTCGTAGACAAAACCTGTAAATTCATTGCCAGGCCTGGAAATTACAACTGAAATATTTTACTTAAAAATTTATGCAAGTGCACGAATGAGATTGATCAATTGTGCAAATTTTCCAAATTGTGTGCGTAAATAAATTGCTGGAATGTTAACTTTGGTGCGCAATTTACCACGTTTCCACACAGGTATTGCTGCAGCGGCAGAGCTACGGGGTTTGAAAAGATGGTTAGGCAAAAGGATTGAATGTCAAATGGTTTGGCGAAAGGGCTGAATGGATTCGCAATAATCAATTGACTCATACGTTTACATGAAAACGTGATGTTTTGACTAAAAATCCGCAAATATAAATGTGCACAATAATTGATTGTCAAATAGCATTCAACAATTTGTTGCTTAGGCCAGGTTTCCATGCCCGTTTGTATCAAAATCGCTTGAAATTTGCATACCTTGTTGACATAGGCAGGTATTGCATTCACTGCTATGTATAGCTAGTAAATAATGGTACCGGGCCTGAATGTCCTGTAGACTATTACCATGCAAAATCTACAAAACTCAATTTTGTTCTCACCGTTTACATTGCCTTGTCTATGTGTCTGTACACATGAGACAATTTTAGGCCTATCAATAGTTACATATTAAGGTTAAAGCAGTTTATGATAACTTCATATATATTTGGTAGCTCATAAATCATTTTTAATAAATACACCATCGAATGATTTGTTTAAAAAGTTCTGTTTGCTCAATTAATATGTAATTTATGCTACACTAAATTGTATAAACTACGACGGTTTCTTTAAGTTGGTGCTGTACTGAGTCTTATAGGTGTGTAGCAAAAATAAAGTGATTTTTCCTCATTTTTTCATTCAGCTTGCACGAACGAAGATTCCTTTTGTGCTGTAAAATTTATCTAAAACAAATTTACCTCTACACTCTCCAATGCTTCTTTCATTGTCCCATTTTCAATCATCAGCTCCACATCCTTGGCTCCCTAAAAAGAGCGTCGGTTATGCCAAAAGCACTAATTGATTCCTACTCTTATGGTACACTAGCAAAGTATGTTCAAATGTCACCAGCAGAAGCCATTTGATAAATTTCTGGCTAAATTTTGGTGCTTCAAGTACTCTCTATTTTTGCATCATCCTTTTAGCAAAAATGCAACAGTTCAAAGCCAGAAGGCCATAGTTCAAATGCAAAAGAATATAGTTCAAATATAAAAAGGTCATAGTTCATAGGCCAACGAATGCAGTTCGAAGGCAGAAAGTCATAGTTCAAAGTTCAAAGGCAAAAAATGTTATAGTTCAAAGGCAAGAAAGTCCTACCTAATTCATGTAGTGAATGAAATACATTCATCAAAATTAATTTTGAAACTGCTAAACTCAACTCACCCCAATAAGTTTCCCATCAATGAACACCTGAGGAAGTGTTATAATATCTCTTCCCAACTTCTTTTGTAGCTCATCTTTGAAGTGAGGGTGTACAAATAAATCCCTTTCATCAAAGCGAACCATCAAGTTGTGAAAAATTTTCTTTACATATTTGCACTCGTATTGAGTAGCACGAACGAAGCCGAGACTCGTCGTGTATAAAATTACTTTTCCACGGTCTGGATTTTTCTCCTTAAAAATAAATTTGAGCATTACAGAAACTGTGAAAGGCCTCTTCATCTGCCTTGCATTCGAATTAAGATCTAATCTACTTGTTACTAAACAGTGTTACACGGTACTCTAGGGGACAGTGAGAAGCATGTTCTCTAATGGAATAGTTCAACTCGTAGATTCATTACCCTATACTGCTGTTGATATTTGGTTATCATAACATTACTTCACCCCTCCATAATGAAAGGGTATTTTGTAGGGGGGCTGCCATCTAATATAATTTGAAAAATTTGAGGACCACTAACAAAGTCATTCTTCTCAACTTCCTCATGTACTTGTATTGAAACTGAAATGTGTCCAAGTCAAAGGGCCCACATTCAACAGCGTACAACCCAAAAGATTCGCCTAAACATATAAGTATTGGAGGAATTCAATATTTCCTCCATTCAAAGCTACATCATGATGTTCTTGCTGGGTTCGGAATTGTAATCAAAGGCTCTTTGGTCGTTCTGAACCTCCCTATTTTGAAAAGTGAGGTATACCTCCCTTCAATCCTGTCTAATTATTTACAATGCTACTTCAACAAAGAAAGGATTAACAAGATGGAGAAAGCAGATGGATAAGGCTAATTTCTGCTTCAAATGCAAATACTTTTGAATCCAAAAGCATTGAGTGTGGACCGAGTGCCAACAAAACGAAAACGATGGATTAACTTGTTAGATTGGATAAGAGGAGATTGAATTTGAGAGCGAATAAAAATCTACTTTGGACTTCTAAAATAGAAATGCAAAGAAAACATTAACTTCTCAAATAATAAAGACCTTTTTTGACAAGAATGGTCTCAACCTGTCAGCCTAGTTAGGATAATGCCATTTTTAGAAGTAGAAATCCACTTTCAGAAGAAATTGGAATGGATAGAACACAGACACCACAGATTTACTAACAAGAAAGATTTTTAAACCATTCAAATAGCAAATATTTTGTAAGCGTTTGCATGGCATCAAATATTCCCTTTACGCGCAACATGCTGCTGAATATTTGAATTTTTTGTCGAAAAATGGCGCCCATTGAGTATCAGAAAATGCAAATTGGGAATACACTGCTTATTCAATTATCCGACCCTCGTTTATTCGGCCCATAGAAAATGTGAAGAAGGAAGTGTGAAAAACTTTTATGAAATATCTTTGATAATATTTTGGGTTCGTTTTTCTTGCTTATTTTAATTCATTTATATTTTAAGAGTATTTAGTGTTTTAGTTTCTAAAACTTTTACAAAACCACTCTTGTTTATTTATGCTGGTTTCTGTCGTTATTCGTATATTTTCGATTATCCGGATTTTCGGGTTATCTGCACGCATCTGCAAACTTCGTGTCCCAAGATGGCAGGATAATTGAATAAGTACTATAGGTATTATACCGCACAGTTTATAATACATTTCTTCTGTTCCTCATAGAATTCGAAAAAGGCCTTTGCTCAGTCAGCAATGTTCAAATCACAATTTTACAAAAAGTGAAACTTAATTGAGAAAGGTAATAAATGCATACCCAATGAACTTCATTATTCTTGGAGTTATGCTTTTTGCCATCTTGTGAGTTTGAGAAGAAATGCAAAATATTGTCCCTTACACGGTTTTTAACGCCTCGTACAGTTCCTTTGGAACTAATTATTTGTTTAGGATAAATTTCCGTGGAATTCATTGCTGGTTTTCTGCACTTTCCATGCTCTATGCTTGCCTGACGCAAACTCTCCGTTATCTCATCTATCATCTCATTTTCATCCTCTGAAAGGCTTACATTCGATGATATCGATCGAGTGGGCGAAGACAGTTCACTCACTACACTAATACCTTCTGAGTAACCAGATTCTGTCTCGAATTCTACGTTTTTCAAGCAAACACTGTTACCGAACCTTTCATCTGCATCTACCAGACCTTGAAAGACAGGAGCTGTGTTGTTATTGTCACTGCAAAACAGAGGATTACTCATCCAAGAGACCTGTTCTGAGAAAAATAAATCCTCCTCTTCACCAAATGAGTATTTTCGATTGAAATTTCCCTCCATGGTGGGTACTGTGATGCAGGTGCAAAATTGAAGATTAATTATTTCACAGCATATAACACCTTTGAAAAAATAATTATAGAAATACTAAATATATGAACCCACAGACCAGCTGTCCTTTCGGCCGTTTTTCATAGCAACGTTTTAAATAAATATTCGGTCACATTCAATTTGAATGCACCAAATCCAACAGGATATCAAAATATGACCACCAGTTACCGGCCATATATAATTCATTTGAAATTCGCAAATTACCAATCATGTATGATTCATGGTATGAAAACGTTTACTCAATCATTTGAATGTTCCCCTTAAGATCAAGTACTGGTAGGAACGTTCGATTACTCAATCTTCAGAGAAGTATCTTAATCAACTGCCTTGACCGCTACACAGATGAAGTGTAGATGTAGATGGGAAACTGGCGCAATGCCCCCCCCCCCCAAATGAAAAAATCGACTTGGAGCTTTAGAGCCTGTCTGTTTCTTACATACAATTCTTGTCTCCCCTCCCCCATAAGGTCAGTGTGAAGGTAGGTGTGGTCTTCTATAGGGCAATACAGCTGCATTGTCGATACAAATGACACTCTGCGAATTTTTTGGCATCTTCAATTCTTTCCAGGATACATAGAAAATTTAAAGCAATAAGACTTAATCGAGTGACCTTGGATTTAAACACAAATTGATTGTCACAAATCTTGATTCCTCAACTCCTGTTTAGTTACTTTTAGAGGCGGGGTGTGTGGTGGGGGTGTCTGTAACCTCTTGCCTTTAAAAACAGATCACTATAATTTCCTTATTGCAAGGCCGTTTGATTGCATTGAAAGGAGCACTTCACGCTGTAATCCTGACCCAATTTAACGTGCATTAATTATGACTGCATTATCATGGGTTAAAGAAACCAAATAAGTCGCAAAACGAAACAGTGCCGTGGCTTCTACAATCTATCAACTACCGTCATTCTTGCATATAATTAATTCCTAAGGAAGCAATATTATTAGACTAGGAAATAAATAAAAATTACTCGACACCGCACACACCACGTAGCCTTGGGTACACGTAGTCTCAACAGAACCACACACACCAACTGCAATAATATCTACTTCAGGTATGGCATGCTTCTCATTTGACATGCATGAAGGGGCGCACATTATGGGGTGTGGGTGGGGTGACATCCAAAAAGATAGTCACTCGGTTTAGGTACAAAGTTGGTCCTTGGCAAGTTGCGATAAACTGTCGACGAGCAAACAGTGCAGAATTAAAATAAAGACCTAGAGAGATCGGTTTCGGCATAGCGGTCAGTTTTGGAGGACCGGACAGTCAGTCCACAGCGTTCATATACCTCCCTCAATGAAATGTTTCGATGTGATCTCCCCCCCCCTGATTTTATGTACTTGCAAATACGTAAGCAATAGCAATTTCAAACTAAAGGATAAGTCTAATCTAAATACGTAAAACGTAAATTCATGGATCAAATCAGATGTTTTTGTCGAACTTTCATTTTTAGGGGGAACTAGAACTTGCGTGCAACAAATAGACATGTGTAAATGTGATTGTTTGAGGCTATCACAGAAACATATAAAACTGAGTGCACGATAAACATTGAATGAGCAGCTAAATATATAATCTACATGAAATTATAAGGGTGAGAAATGTCATTAGGAAGTGTGGATTACGATGGAAAAGTTACGCAGTACACAAGTGGTGTTATCATTCGTGAAGGGATATACTTCTTTTGGAAGTTAAAAAGAAAACATTTGCCTTTAACTCAAGGCATAGGGAACCCTTTAATTTGTGAACCAAATGAAGCGATTACAGATATAAAAGATTCCATTCATTTAAAAAGGAGGAGAGGTGGATTAGAACTAGTTCGAAACAGCTCACCAAGGATTCATGCTCTTATGTCCTGAATAAGCAACGGGCCAGAAAATTTCTTAAAATCAAATAAGCGGGGGGGGGGGGGGGGGGCAAACAAATTCGGTCTAAATGTGTACAAATCCATGGAATCTCTTATAGAATATGCTGCTAATGGTAAGTATTGTTCGGAATCTTACAGCATAGTTCTCATTCAATATTTGGACTACACGTTTTTTTTTTATAAGAAAAAAGTTTATAAGAAAATGAGGCTCAAATCGTCAAAATCTTAAGAAAATCGTAAGAAAATCACGAGGCTCAAATTCCAAAATTAAGTGTTTTTATAGGCCAAAAATCGGTAATTTTGTCATTATTGCATTGAAAATGTTATAGATGGAATCCAAGTTCAAGTATACAATAGTATTAACGAAGGTGTAAACCACTCTAGCCAGTATTGTTCAGCAAAAGTTAAGAAAAATTTAAGAAAATCTGAGGCTCAATTCGGGGAAAAGTTAAGAAAATTGAGGCTCAGGCAAAATAGCGATTTTCTTATAAAAAAAAAACGTGTACTCAACTTCAGATCTTCAACTTTTTGCATGGTTTCTCGTATACAAATTGAGAATGTAAAAACTGAGGAATCCTAAAAAGAGGGGCCTAAGAACCATCATGATCAAAATCATAATCATTATCATGATAATCATGATCATCAACATCATCATCATCATCACCAACATCATCGTAATCATCAACAACATGATCATCAATCATCACCACCATTATCATCAACATCATCATTATTATCATCATCAAGATCATTATGATCATGATCATGAACATCATCATCATCAATCATCATCATCATCATAACCGTGGGCTCAACACCCTTAGGTACTTGATGCCCTCTCGACGACAGTATTCTATGATACGCTTCTTCAACACAACTTTCTACCTCAAAACAGGCCTGTGGGAAAACTAACACTCATGATATGGCACTAAAATCATTGCAACACAAGACCGCGACGAAATAATAAAATGGCAAATTTATTGTAACCATGAGTGTAAAATGGGAACACATTGAAGACTGATTCACTAAACACTTCCAAAAATATTTGCAATGAAGCCAGGTGGATGTAATAAAAAACGACATGATTCAAACGGGACTTCATAATTTTAGAATGGAGTGTCTAGTGAACAGCTGCCCTAGTTATGAAAATAGTTCAGTAGCACAGTGGTGTGGATACAAACGGTATAGCAATTAGAAACTTGAGTTCCCTCTATAAATTAATCAACTATTAAATAATAAAATATATTAAGTACATAAATGTAAGCATAAAACAGATGAGGGGGAATCGATCCGTAGAATAGAAGCCTCTAAGGCTGAAAGAAACAATTAACTTTTCGTATTGAAATAAAGTTCTGAGACTAGATACTGACTGAGCCAGCTTTCTGGGAACAAAGAGGAGTCTGTAGTTTTTTTCCGTGAATATCGGAAATTTCATGGCAAAATCTATTTACAATTACTCTAAACTTAAATATCATAGCCTTCAACCTTTCACGCTCTACTCAACCTAGTCATATTAACAGACAAACTACATAATGGCGCTGAATGCCTAATAGTTAACAACATGTCGCGCCATTTCTCTATTTTTCTGCTAAAAAATTTCACACTATCAAAGGATGTTTTCCGAAAGAAGGCAATCCTGTTAATAAATAATCTTCGTCTGAATGAGGGAGTAATTATTTCAGTGAATAATGAGAAAATATAATGAAGAAACGAAAAGGTAATAATGTTGATTTGATTGCAAATCTGTATTTAGCTCTACAAAGTCATGTATTATGGGAAATATTGAGGGAAGACTACGGAGGCGATTAATACATAAATAAACACACGTCAAAGTATTCAAAATGTTGAATTCAGCTACAGCTACAGGAAGGTAGTGCCAAATGACGTCACACATCTGTAAACACAGACATTATGGTTTTTAGTATCAGAAACTAAAAGGAAGTTGAGTATATTTTCAAAATGCGGCTAAATGTTCTATTGACCGTTTTTTAATGTTGATTCTTCATATTCCTTAGCCAGACCTTCCCATTCTGACTTATTCCTACTGCAACCTTCATTCAAGGTTTTCAGCTCGCTAAAACGCACTGCGAGGTTCTGAAAAATAAGCAACATACCAAATTACCACGTCAATTATGTTAAATAGCTATGGAAGCTGCAATCTCTGCCAAAAGTAATTGGAAAACCAATCAATTAATCCATGGTATTTGATAATTATAATATTTTTGTCTGTGTCGAACGATTGAAATCCCCTCCCCCTGAAAGAACGCTGAACTAAGAGTGCATTTGCCAGAGACTAATCTCCAAGCATAGCGACATTTTTTGTGCCTTTTGACCATGTTTACAACAACATTTTTTCAGGGGGAGGGAACGATACTACTTAATGAGCAACAGAAAGATTGCAAGTGTTCCAAGACTTTTGGCAGCGATTGTACTTACAAACAAAATAACCATGGATCTATAGACTGTCTGTAAAGAGGAAAGAATATTTTAGAAGTGCGAAAGTGTAGCTGTTTCTTCCGGTACAGAATGCGACTACACTTGGGTGCTTAATAGACGCCCCCCCCGCTAATTCATTTTTCAAAAATATTCCACCCAAAACATTCCTATTGCAACCCTCCGGCTAATACTTGTTTTGAGAAAGATCTCATCCAAGGCAATTTTTAGAGAAGATACTTTGATCTGCAAGTAAAAAATATCATAGGAAAAGTATGCTCATCGCATATGTTGTATGGCTCAGCATTATTTCATTCTGTGGACATACCTATGTTACTTTAATATAAATTCATTACAAGAAACAATTGCCTTCTCTAACATTTCTGGTCATTTTCCAACCCCCACCCGCTAATCAGGTTTCGGGGATTTTTCCAACTCCCCGACTATTCCAACCCCCTTCTATCAGGCACAAAAGGGTACTTAAATTTTCCGTTCAACATGTTCTTCATTTAGGCATGCTAATTTTGAAAGAAAGGATTAAAAACATGAGAATGAATGAAAAGGAACAAATAGCAAATATGATATAGTAAGTTAATTGCATCTTAATTATATAATCATGAAAGGTAAAGGAATACAAACAACTGAATTCACAACTGACCTCATAGATAGGAGAACAAATGTTAATAATAAAATCGCATTGCATTTTTGGTAGCTTGTCCTTTTTCTGACGATCCATCATTTCCTGTGAAAAATATACAAATGTACATTGTTCATTACTGTTCAGGTTAAAAAGCAATAAGGCTTGTTGATTGTAAAAACATCTAGAGAGAGAAAAGAGAAACTGCTAAAAACAACATGTTACCATTGGTGTCATGTTCAGCTCTTTTGCTTCTCGGTCTCCCTGCTGAAAAAACTCTTCTGCTACTAACTGTGCTACCTGAAATAATAGAAACAAATTTATAAAATTGAAGGATTTTAACTTTTTTATCATCGTATGTTTTTATTGGGAAGTAAATGCCTAGACTGCATAAAAGTAGCAGATATTAAAAAATATAAAGATATCATATGTACAAATATATCTTTGTAGTATTATACTCTTTGGGACCAAACAGCATGGGGTATAATAAGAGAGGGGATTTGTATTTTTGCTAAAAATGCATAAATTGGGGGGTTGCTAATAGTTGGGGTGGGGTCAATGTTTAGTAGACAGTATGGGGACCCAAACATTTTAAAATTATTGCAATTAGTTGTTAACATTGCGTAAATACAAGGTAAATAGTTTGTTTTGACTTCCTTAGTTGCTATTATTGATATGCGCTCAAAAAGTCGTGTTTTTCGTACTTATCCTCTCTAAAACTTTGAAATCTTTAGGTTAGTAAAATGGTGGGGGGGGGCTAGATTTTTCCAAAAATGCATAGTTGGGGGGTGTTTAATAAGTGGGTCAAAATCTGCAATTGGGGGCTCCTCTACTACTCGGTGCCAAAGAGTAGTGGGGTGTATGATGAACCTGTGCGTCTACATTCTTTTATAGATTGAAATCATGAGGTTGACACATACCCTATGTTGCACTTTCCATGGCTTCGTTATTGCAGATATATCAGAAGCAGTCATGAGCATTGACCTTAAGGTAGTAAAAATTCAAAATCAATGGTCGACGTGAAAAACAGTAAGCCTGGAGCAAAAATCGAGTCCTTTCTATTCATGAAAGTTACATTAACACCAAAATCTTCTTGCAGAAGGAACACACACGAAATGGAGGTAAATGCAACAATTGAACAACTATGAGAATTATAGCCACGACGAGCAACATTGCAGATAAATCATAAAGAATAGCCAGTTTTCACTTGTGCATTGCCATCAACAGATCCATTATATTGACATACCAGTTACATTTGACAAACTAGTTACTTTACCACAACACGAAAAAGCAGAAACATTCTTTTCACATACTAAAAGCTTTTTTCGTCCGACACTCAGCAGAGGATGAAAACGTCATCAGCATCCTATCACATTAACGGCATCTGGATATATATTTCGGTTAACCTTTAGGTCACTATCCGACGTTTTCATACTTTGATGAGTGTCGGACGAAAAGAGCTTTTAGTATGTGAAAAGAATGTTGCCGCTTTCTCGTGCTGTGGTAATGTTCTGTTGTACCAACAGACTATAAAATAGATACTTATTGACAATTTCTGTAGACTCTACAGTACATTTCGGGATATCTATTCGAACATCTATTTGGAACTTGAAAAGTTAAGATATGCAACAGGAAAATAAAATAATTGAGTCTTCGGTAAAAGCAACAATAATGAAAACGATGCAACGTAATGCATACCTTAAAAGGGATCGGTGGTGATCCAACATCCAATCAAAGTTATTACTTTTGACAATATTGAAAAACAAGCCTCTTTTTCTGAAAAATTATGAATTAAACCATAAACAACAAATTAAGTCTAGAGGCAATAAACTGAAATCCTGTGGCTTTAATTGATTATTCGAGTTGCAAAAGGCCATTCAAATAACTTGCTATTTTTAAAAAGACAACCTGCTATTTGCTGTATGACTGTAACTTAACCAGTTCTTGAAGATGAGAAATATTTAAGAATAATTCCTTCGTCCATCAACAATGTTTGGAGAATGTCCATTCCAAAATGCTGATTTTAAAACGATTGCATTTGATGCAATTTGAATCAGAACCTACAATTCCTGAAGTAATAAAACAGCATGGAAAAGAATACTCTAAATTAAATACAACACGTAAACATTGGAATCAACGAAAAGTGGAAGAGAATACTCACTTGAAATATAGAGCTAAATCAGTCGCAAGAATCGCTTGCTCTAAGAGCTGAATAACTTCATTGTATTCTTCCGTTGATAAAGTTTGAAAAATTTCATTTCCCTATCAGAAGAGAGAATATACCCATAAGAACTTAGATATCTGACTATGGGAAATAGGATGACGAATATGATAGAACGAAAATGGTTAATTGATAAAAAGAAAAGCTGGCTTTCGATCTATCTGGAAAAGATTGCAACCAATGAAGAATTTTTCTGAAGCAATGCCGTTGTATCGTCACCGATGCAATACTGACACTTCGCCAACACAATGTCATCAATACACCGACAAATGCCGTCGATATATCGATTATAATGCCGTCACTTCGTCGACAAGATGCCAACAATACATATTCTCACAAAGCCGCTACCAAGACACTTGAAGCATAGAGATATGACGAGAATACTTACAGGGCTATTTAATATCATAATGCAATGATCAAAATGGTGATGCTCCATCACAGAGGTTCCATAGAGCTGCGCCAAAGCCGATTCCGATCTACAAATCAGGGAATAGCAACGGGCAATAAGATAGATGCAACTTCATATGACATCTTTTGACAATAAATTTAATGACAGCTAATAAATCCTAAGTAGCAAAATAAGTACTAAGACTGTAGAATAGTTTTAATACAAACAGCAACAAAAACAGAAGAGGGAACATCTTTACAAAAATGTGATAAAATGCCATCTCGCAAAACCCCAATGACAAAACAAAAATAAATTTGAAGAAAACAAATATAGTTATAGCAACATCGCCCAAACTATAAGACTGCAATGCATTAGCAAACAGGGGGTCATGGCCGGGGAACAGAGGGGGCCATGCCCCCAATTTCTTCGATATCGTCGGTTTTTTGGGAATGTTAACGTTTTGTAGGAGAGTTTTCGGACTTTTGTTGTTGGTAAAGATAAAGGTTTCGAATTTAATCGGAAAATATTTGAACATGGCCTCCCTATTCTACAAGTGCCACGAGCCTGTTAGCAAAAGCCTACGCATTGCTTATAAGATGCACATTAAAATAAATCTATTAGGTGCCCCCTCCCTCATAAATTCCACCTCGTAGGCGCCCCCTCCCTCATAAATTCCACCTCGTAGGCGCCCCCTCCCTCATAAATTCCACCTCGTAGGCGCCCCCTCCCTCATAAATTCCACCTCGTAGGTGCCCCCTCCCTCATAAATTCCACCTCGTAGGTGCCCAATAACTCCAAACAACGGTGCGAAAAGTGATCAAATGCTTACTTCACTTGAAATGTATTGTTTGTTCCCCTGTGGTCAAGGTCGTGGCACAAACAACCGACTATCAAAGCTAACTTCTCATTATCCGTGAATGCATCTGATAATTCCGAAGAATGCTGAAAATAATGAAAATTTTGATTAGATATCAACGGGGCTGGGCTTTACGAGTTGGGTGAGGTCGTAGCATTCCAGCAAAAAGTGGTTCGAGCATTAGCTGAGTTGAATTGAATTGTGTATAATCAAAAGTTTCGGTCGAAAAATAGAAGTTAAATATGAACAGATATAATAAGTGAAATCTATGGGAAATAAGGCAGGGAAGAGCTACAGCTCCTCTGATTACAATAAAGCAAGTAGATTCACCATAAAACTGTTGAGAAAAATCCTAGAGATCGATAGATGACATTCAATGCATGAGCCGGGTTATTCGGACAAATGTTACCCTCCAAATCGATCGGTGCTTACACGAGAGCAAAAAACCTTGATATAAGTGAAAATGAAAATGAGGCTGCCAATGAATTCTCTACTTTTCTATAAAAACATGTGCATGAAACAAATTCACTAAACTACACTGGCACTTAAATATCCATTCATCTATTCTACAAATCTTCAAGCAGTATTTTTCATCTCTCTTGCGTCAATGCCTCCTGCATAACGAGTACATTTAACATCGTCTTTTTATCAATGAATTTTCCATTCCTATTGAAACAAACTATTAGTCAAGACGCCAAAGCAAGCATTTTTGACGACTCAGTTGGAAATGTGACGGCAAATAAACGCAATGCAAACATTTAGGGAGTGATGGCCGAGTGGTAGAGCGTCTGCCTCACAACCAGTAGGTCGTGGGTTTGAGTCCCGGCCGAGTCATACCAAAGACTTTAAAAATGGTACTCACTGCTTTCTCGTCTGGCGCTCGACTTATAAGAATGGAGTGGGAAAGTTAAACACGCAGAGCTACCAGTGGACCAGCCCCCCGCTGTAGCTCTCACTGCATTCACAGATGCGTGGCATAGGGCTATAGAAACGGAGATAGGCGCCGTCCTATGTGCCATTTGGCGCGGGAAAGGACTTTAAAAAAACTTTAGGGCGTCACACTGCAGCAGGAGTAGATCGTACAAAGAGTGCGTTGTAAATATGCCTCTTAAACTCACCTTCAACATTGCGTACATAAGACGTGTGTTGTAAAATGTCTCTTCAACTCACCTTCAACATTGCGTACATCATTTGCATCACATTGAATGCATGCCTCCAATTGTGATAGATGACGTTCCTGTAATTCTTTTTTACTGAGAGAACCCACTTGCAGAGTGTCTAAAGGAAATGAGGGGTTGACGTATATATTTGTACACAATGACAACAATATAGTTGATATAGATGCATACTTTATACATAGTTTAAAAAATATATAAATAAATAAATAAATAAATACGTATATATATGTATGTATATATATATAATGTAATAAAATATACAAACCTGATAATCAATATGAAATTTCTGTACAAACTGAAGATCTAAGAAAACTCTGAGTGTTGCCAAACATGTTTCTTTATCGCTTAGACTTATATCATCAAATGAATAACTAGTAAGTTGCATTTGTTGAACTGACGGGACAGTAGCTTCCTGAAAAAGTAAAAAAGGTGGTTTTACAAAATACTATCAAAGGCAGGGAAAAAGCAAAATAGAAAACTACAACCAGGTGAGATGAACTTACCAAAAGCTTTTCTGCTTCTTCGTCTGATTCACTGGCATGATAGGAAAGAATCTGCAATACGAGAAAAGTAAAATATGTAATTGCTAGTACGCGTATGTGAATTGAATGTCTACAAGTGCTCTCACTGTAAGGTAGGGCAGAGCTAAAGGATTGAGGACTAGGGATTAAACAATGTGCTGTATATTTCAAACATCTACAATTACCTCCAATGCAACCTTTTGCCTGGCCAATGCCTTTTGGCATTCCTCATACATTGCAGTATGGTGTATCGCCATGCCACAAAAAATTGCGAATGCCTAAACGAAGAAAAAACATACCACATAAAGATTGACAGCTGCCAATGACAATAAGTCAATCAATAAAATCAAGTATAATGCATAACGGTCTGGAGAGGCAAGGGATTGTGACTGCATAATGGAGGATACTTACAACAATAAATAAATGATATACGTAGAGGTAAAGAAGTGGCATATAAAAAGCAAGGCCTAAAAAGAATAATATTGTTTACAATAAGTGTCTTTAAAATTTAAACAGTGAAAATAAGTGGTGCAAAAATTCTTATAAACATTTTCCGCTTCATTCGAGTTCAGCTTCAAATCTAAAATTTGCAATATTTTGACAGCAAAAACTGTTCTGCTTCATTCAAAAATGTCCGATTCCTTTCAGAAAAGGGCGTGGCTCTTAAAAAGTTCTTCGGACTCCACCCACATGAGTCCTACAATAGTAATCTTGCAAATGTGCATTCTGACTTCCTCTTTCTATTAATTAATACTATTTCTAAAGTCATACAATATGATTATATTGTAAGTAACCCAAATAGCACATTTAAATTGAAAAAGGACAAAATATTAAACTCTCATTTACACTTTTAATCTTCTGAGGCAACTCGCTTTAGGAGAAATCACCTTCCATAAATTAACATAATTACTGTGCGGCCCAATAGTAATTAGACTCAATTCCCATATCAAAAAAGGTTTCCTAAATAAAAACTGGGTCTAATTCACAAAGCCAATGTTTCAAAGACAAAATAGTCAATTATACCTCAAAAAAATTTTCATCGTTTTCATTGAAAGGAGATCCATCCATCTTATTAAGAAGCTGGACAACACCTGATAAAAATATAATAAATTAGAACTGGAGATGTACGGGAAACACTACCGTTAATCAGGCAAAAAGTTGGCCAAAACTCAATAAACAATAGTGACTAAAATGTGAAATACAGTCTAATATCTAAGGAATTCCCAGACAAGACACAGATCAGAACAAAAAACAAATAGCACGCCTAAAGGCCTATGGAATACTATAGAATAGGGGAGTCTAAAGCGTGGCCAATCATATTGTTTGATATGGCCCTTGTCGTTCAAATTGATTACTGATCATGTTTCAAAATACGAAGGCACTGAAAAAGTAATTAATTTTGAGCGCCGAAATGGAGTAATGTTCTTACCAATTAAGTCACCAGCTGCATTTCGTATGGGCATACAAAGAATTGTCTTGGTTCGAAATCCAGAGCCTTCATCAACCTGGAGAATAAAAAGTAACAAATACCATTGATCTACACTTACAAGCAAATCTTGAGAATGTAAGAAATAACCTATCTATCTATTACTTAATAAGCAGAATTCTCTATCATATTCCAAAATCCTGTTATATAGTTTTCTACACTGTTCCATAGTTCGATAGATTCTTTATACAAACACCTCATATTGAAAGGCAACGAGTTAAGAGAATACTTGCTCAAAACCTCAATAATAATTTCGTACATAAAAGAGAAACTATAAGAAGCTACATGCTTGATGACTGAGCTAAGAGCTTAAAGAAATTTTCTTCACAACTGCCTACCACGGCTGATTGGAAAGATACTAAGAATAATTGAACAAATAGTAGGCTACCAACATAAATCTGTGTGAGGAATTATGCTTACAGATGGGTCGAATCGTGGATCAGCATATGCATCTGGAATATTCAATGTCTAAGGGTAAAAATACACCACAGACTCAAAATTCTATGATGGTCAACATTGTAAACGATTAAGAAAATAACGAATATTTTGACGACTATCACGAAGGAATGCACAATACTTGGTTTATAATACTGCATGGTACAACGACAATTGCAAGATATCAAATAGAAAAAAAAAAAAATCATTTCACATAAATCCAAATTTCATTTTGGATATTACAATACCATTCATTTAGCTAGAGTAAGTCCTGTATAAGATTCGTAATCTGGGATTGTCTGTTAAAAGAAGACTCCTATTTTGGCCCCACTAACATCGTTAGGTGGGATGGTCAGTTCCTTTTCATCGCTGCCTTTATCTCCCCAGTGTTCCACCAGGTACATACCATAAATCATCGAATTAGTCTCCAGAGGCTTATTTGCAAAATTGAACTTTTGTGTTTGGATTTATGCAAGGGGAGGGCTTACTTGAGGGGGCTTATGTCAAAGATCGACATTTTCCTCAGAGGTTGACATAAAAAACGACGTAATTTTCCCAATCAACTAAATTAAAAAACTACAAAAAGTCCATTTCGAAAAGGAAATCTATTAGTCAATAACTGTCATGACAAAATTTGCGTTCCCATCCGCTATTGTGGCTCCAGTCAAAGGAAGTAGCACAATATAGCTATTGTTCTGTGGGGATGTTCTTGAAATAAGACAGTATTCTGCAATTATACTCCCCTCACATAAGGCCCCCATAGGCGCATATTCGGAGGGAGCTTATCTGCAAAAATGATTTCTTAGGTGGGGCTTATTCGAGGGGGCCTATTCGGAGAAGGGGGCTTATTAGAGGGGGTTACGGTTAACATTGCTAGGGGGGCATTGAGCGACCGTTTGTCCATCGCAGTGTCATTTGATTTTGGGAGCTAATGCAAAGTAATCAGATGGTTTAGCCACATGGCTTTTCGCTCAGAATCACCATTACTCATTGAAAATTGTAGATAAAAGAATAATGTTGATGACAATGCCGAAATCGAATTGCAAAACAAAGATTACTACTTACAATCATCGTTAATAATAAATGATATTAATACAATTCATGAGACACAATCTAACAATAGAAGATGCTATCTACAGTGATTGCTACATGTCGCTTTGCATGCGAAATCGCTTTAGACAAAATGAAAGAGAGCCGGCAAGCAATATTGAAATCCTATTTTTGGTCCTTCCATCGAGCAGACTCTTATTTATGGTCCAACAAATTTGTAGCTCGAATCTGAACAGATAGAATAACAACTGGGGAGTTTCCTCTGGAATATCCTGGATGGCAGTATCAAAAATGAACCAACCCAACTCTTCTAGCATTCGAAAATAAGATAAAAAATCGGTCTGGTAAAGAATGCACCTGTAGGATCTGCCGTTAACTTGTTGTTTTAGTATATGATACTTTGTATACAGTTATTTGGTTTTTTGTATTACAAATAGTTGGTTAAATTAGTATTAAGTTACTATGGTAAATACCAACTTTAAATATGGATATGTGAAAATACCAAATAGCTAAAAAGGCACCAAAAGCATATGATGACATCAACCTTCACAAGCTTAACTCATTCCTTCTCTTTCAACACAATCTAAATCAATCTTATTTGGAAAATCACTAACTACTCTTTTGCTTCATACGTGGACAGCTTTGAGCTTACAGCTACATTCCCCTATCATTACATTTAACTGCTATAAAGAACAGTTACTTAGATTTAGGGCCCTCATTCCAAACAGCATTTTATACGCTGAAGAGGCCAACCTTTGTAAACACTGTATTGATTATCTATTTACAGCTACTGTACCGAAATGCATTGCCTAATGTATGCTATAATGTAACATGGATTGCTCAAGAGCTGATAATAAACACTGTAAGTAGAAGTTAACCAAACTAGAGAACACTCATTCAACGTAAAAGAATGTCAGCCCACATATGCATCTCGAGGGGTCCTCAGATGCACGTGAATTGTTGCTAAGCAACATCAAAACAAATCAAGGGCAGAGGACAAAGGGCAAAGGGCTGGAACACTGGGCATGGGACATAAGCCAAAAATAGGACCAGTCCAGGAACCAAACATTTCAGTCTCATCGGCTTTTTTAGATTGCGATTGTCAAAACTAATGAACTACATCCTCGTCATTGATGTTGTGCACCCTCTTACTTTCACAGCAGCCAGAATGCAATATAAACTTATGACCAACAAACACGAATATGTATTTTAAACTAATTAATTAAAAATTGTATTATTTGTAGAATGGCTACTAATTATGTAAAATATCATGTGTGGAATATCATCTATAGAGAATGGAATACCTCTCCAGTTGTCGCAACGAAACCTGTGATACCAATATTGATGGGAAAACGAACTTCAGATGTGCCACTAAAAAGTATTGAATCATGAAGATAAAGCTTTGTCTCATTACAACAAGTCATACAATTGGAAATGATGGCATTTAATTTCATCTAAAACAGTAGAATTTCATCTATGATCATCTCTCAGAATAAACTCTGTAGTGCCTAACTGATTTGTTCAAAATATCCGTTTGGAACATGTTTTGATAAATTTTCATGCAAAAGCTAATAAGCAAGATGGTTCTAATACGAGCGGGGGTTGGAAAAATTTTAAGAAATCAATTTGCGATGGGATGACAATTAGTCACTTGAAAATAGTAAACTTGACCTAATACTCAACACTCTATTGGTCACAGAACAGGTATAACAATCTTTTCAATCTCAAACAATCTTTTCCAGCCCAATAACTATGAGAATAAGACTAACCAATATAAAGAGACTCACAGTTTGATACTAAAGATGATTTTTCCAAGAGTACGATGCGTTAAATGATGCAATGGTGTACTTCTATTTATGGATAGAAAACCGTGGGGCTGCTTAATCGGGGTTGGGGAAAGTGCACGACTACAAAACCGCTGGTTTCATTCCCATCTTTAAGTCTAGCATTAGCATCTTCAGATATATTTTTGCAATGAAATTAACAGATATGAGTATGAGTTTAACCAGTGAAGCTCGGGAGGCATTCTGACAACAACTTTCATGAAAGGAGAAATCAAACAGTCTTTTCCTGCCCTATGTTTAATTACGTCGGATGGAGATCACATGAAAAGATTTATCTTCATAAGGATTAACTGACTCGCTAATTCCTGGTCGGATTTAAAGTTTGGACAAAAGATCATGAGAATAACAAAACTCAATTTGGGAAGAAAAATGACTCAGTCAAATGCAGCAAATAGGATTACCATTTCAACAATACGAAATCACTGGGCACTACTAAAACAAAATTAGGATGGGGGCTTATTCCTGTGGGTACATTGTTCATGACCTAAAAAAAGCTCTCTTCCGTCTTGACCAAGTAACAGGGGAGCTACGAATCAATTCTCGCATCACAAACAATTAGCAGGGAGAATCAGTGATGATGCTCCGCAACGAACACACAGAGAACAACAAGATATTCCGCAGACTAACTGGCTTATTACAAATAAACCTCGCTACAATTCAATTCAAGACTACAAGAACAATCAGACAAACTCTTCTACTAAGTTGAAGTAAATTATCTAAAAGAGCACTTAAGCTTTTTGGCGCTATTGCATAGTAAAGAACTCTACTTCCTATTTAA
>OLMO02000001.1:1803870-1826558 GCA_900291935.2 Cassiopea xamachana | reverse complement strand
TCTTAATTTGTTCTTAAATTGGTAGGGTATAGGCCATTGAGAAATACATGGTAAGACAATATACAAGACAGCATTGGATGTTTTGACTGACTGAGAGCCCATAAGCAGAATCTAACATCCGAGATGGTCTTTCTTGCACAAAAAATCCTAAGCCTTAATGAAGTTTCAGCCTTGCATTATTCTGAAATCATTCTTAGATGTCAATGAATCTGAGATTGATTTGATATTCTTATCAACTTTATTCTTATAAAAAGTGTGAATGAAAATGCTATCGTTTAAATAATATAACAAGGAGAAAAAACCAAGCATAAATTCCGAACATTATGTGATACTAGTGAGCTATCTAAAAGTACAAGAATCGTCAATGCTGTTCTTATTTGTTATAAGTTTCAGTAATACAAGTCCGTTAAAGCGAAAGCCTAAAATTGTTGACAGTATTTACCTGGTTACGTGCTATTTCTGCTTGAGATCTTTCAAAAAGATGCGCGTTAGTTATACCAATGCCACAAAAGACGAGGTATCTTTCAAAGATCTAAAAGTACAGCTGGATTATTAATATCAAAATTATAGAGAATCAAGTTTAGCTTGATACATTGCAATGTTTTAAAGCAAATAGCTTATAAATTGATTACAAAAATCTCGTTAAATTATTCACATCCCTAAATGATAAAACTAGCAGCAATCTTTCGAAAGGAAAACACCAATGTCTTCTGTTGAGAAAAAAATTAAACTAGAATGGCATTCAGCCAAAAACATGCAAGAAATGCGTGAAAAATCCTAATTCATGAGCATAAAAAGCGCTCTGAAAGGAAACCAAGAGAACTTGAGCACAGAGAAATGTATAATCATTGTTAACTTTTACCATTATGCTAATTACTCTATCTCAATCTTTACCTCCGTTTCCCCAGTTCCTTTGGGCTTGGAAGGTGCCTCTGAGAGGAATTTAATTCTGGCACGAGCATGTAGGAACCGATGCCCTTCCTGACGTCACCAACGGCCTGCGTTGGGCCTCGAACTTAGGACCATGTTGGTCGGAGTAGTCGAGTGCATTACCGCTAGGCCACGGTTGCTCACCATCATGCTAATTACTACATTTACTAAATAATATTTTGATGTCATAATTTTTGTACGCATTGCAGCCTTGAGTGCTTTCAAAACTACATATGCCATATCGTGAAATACCAAAAAAATTGTCATTTTTCAGATTCGCAACCATTGTCAAAAAAGCACTAGGAAATTCCTCATATTTCGGAATATTTTTGAACTTGCGCAACAACTTACTTGAGCTATTCTGTTTCTCATATTAAAATTTCAAGGACAGAAAAAAAAAGCAAAGCTTCACCAAAGTCATCGTTCAATAAGAATCCTCCATGGCAAAGCTCCTCCTGATTACCTTGGATGGTATTGCTTGTCAATAATGATAAATTATTTTTAAACAACACTTCTTAAACCTAAAGATATAAAAGTCCTATACGTCAATAATCGATTACATTCATGCCTTAAATTCAATAGGTTTCTACCTTGTAAAATCCTCTCTAACAACTTCAAACAGCAACATCTGAGCATTAATTTTTTTAACCAACAACTTTTATCAATAATTTTAACTTCGTCTATACTTTAAGACAAAGTAGGGATGCATCATCATTAAATTGAACACTAGACGGGTCATTTATTTCATTAAACAAACTACCTTTTCATCATCTGCATTAAAGACATGCACCAGTCCATCACGACCCACTTTGTTTATTACTTGAGCCACCCCAATCACCTGCATGGAAGAAGAAATGACTTCAGTGCTCAGTCAGTATTTAAAAAGTATAAAGTTCAATGGATTCCTAAAGCCATAAATCAATTTTAATCCACTATCAGATTAAAGTTCGAAATAAAGACAATACGCCCTAAACAGCCAAGAATACGAAGCTTTGAAAGAAACAATAATCGTTTTTCTTTAGAAAGTACTTAATACCGTAATACAATATACTAAATTTGCAGTAGCGTTATAAAGGCATCTTTTGATATAATCCATATAGAATAATCTATACATGAAAGAATGGCTTCAGATCGCTTATAACTTCATGAAATATACAGTAAGGAACTTTTCAACCTGAGGATACGTAAATGTGTTCATAACACAATGCCACGAAAAAGCTTATAATCGATGTGAATGTTTATTTACACAAACTGTAATGGAATATATGCGGTTCTAGCCTAGTATTCTGACACTGCAGAATGACAGTACTGCCTAGTCACTTCATCCGTATGACGTGCGGTGCATTTAGAATTGCTAGAACGAGTAGTTCAACAGAAACATTCAGTCTCCAGTAAGATCTTGGTCACAATGCATCACCAACTCAGTTTTAAACAAGACAGGGCAGAGTTCTCTATAGATAAACCTACATACAGATAAACGTGCAACTCCGGATAAAAAATATTGAACTACAGCCAGGATGTTCCAGTGAAAAAAAAGGCACATAGTATTCATTTGTAATGCGTGGATTCAGCCAATGTCAAACGGCAAGGCAACAACGGCCAGTTATATAAAGATATGAAACTATGCCGGATTCTGAGAAATATCGAAACAAAGTTGAAAAGCAAGAAATTTTGTCCTAATTGAACAGCAACATAACGAGCTTAAAGGATGGCTGCGTGTTACGAATTTTAGTATGCATTCAAAGAAGCCACTTTTCTGATAGCCATTAACGTTGGTGAACAAAAAGTTCGGCTTTGGAATTCTAAATGACACAACGTACATCTTGCATCTGTCGAGCAACATTCTCCTTAAGGCAATTTAACACCAAAACAGCTGAAAAATATCATGTTTAACAGCGTCGCAAAGAAGAAAGATTAAAGTTTAATGCACGATGATGCATTGTGATCATAATATGAAAAACACTGCGATCTAATTCACTATAAAATTAAGACGCTTACGGCAGAAACCAAATCGAAATATTTTCAAAACATAAGTAAGTTTGAACACTAATTGCTGGAAATGTTTGCAGAAAAAGGAATGTTTATTACAAACAGTGCGTAATATCCAATCTAGCAAGAATGATTTAATTTTTTTGGCATTGATTTACGTAAATCATAGGAGAGTAAAAGAATGTAATGAAAGGTTATAACTAATATGATAGAGGAAACAAAAATATTCCTCTGCAACACTACATTCATAAAAGAGGTTGCACTCCTCAGTAACACTAAATCTGAAAAAGAGGCTGAATTTTAACAGCAATAAAGTCGGGCCTATTCCAATTTCAGTGCAGTATCAGATTCGAGAGCGATTTGGTGATTTTAAAATAAATAAAACTGACGTGAATATCTGATGGCAGTCATAATTCAAAAAATAACCAACCAACTAGTATATCCAAATCAGTGGCAGTTTTAATAATTATTATAAATTATAATAATTATTATAAATATTAATAATAATTATTATTATTATATAGTTTTTCAAACAAAATTAGGTCACGTCCGGTGCTGAAGTTTACGAGCATTGCAAAAGTTGCCGAGGATTTGCCGAGGATTTGCCGAATATCTGCTGACTCGATAGCAGTCGGAGTACTTTCTACCTCCTTGCACCTCCCCCAGAAAATACGTTTTTTTACAAGAAAGGCTTTTTTGCCCAGTAATGAAAGTTTCTTCAATTTTCACAATTCCAATATCAAAACTTTCTTAGCAAAACTTTCTAAGTGAAAAAGCTCCATGCACACTTGAAATGATGATAAATCTTAGTAAATAACAGAAGCTAAACTGTTACGGGGTAGCCAACATCACATACATGACATTTTGTACACAGATAAATCGAATTTTAAATACATAGAAACTAAAACATTTTATTGAGTCTCCAAAATCCAGTACTGCGGTTTCTTAACTTTTTGGGCAGCGGAGTACTACTTTCCTATAAACCACTTTCTTACAAAAAAAAACGAGTAACCGCCATCGATCCAAGAGCTATCGAGTCATCATAGAAAGTTAAGAAAATACTCACGTGTCCATCGCCAGACATAACAGGCATGCATAAAATGCTTTTTGTTTTGTACCCAGTTCTTTTGTCGATGTCCTGGTTAAATCTCGAATCCTATAAAAAGGCAACCAATATGTCAGATTTTACAAAAGTCAGATAAGAGAGCAACAAGATATTGAGGAATAATAGTGGAAGATCTTTCAAAAGCCAAAGTTCTTAACCTTTACTCCATATAATAAAAAAGTAAAGACAGCTATCTCGCTAAATCAACAGCAACACAGTTTAATTCGAGACTTCGTTTCTTGCACACTCAGGATGCAATTAAAAGCTTAAGAGCTGAACTAGCAGTAAAAGATCTGCCTTAATCAATACCGTCACTGCATTTTATTACATCTGATTACCAATATCGACTCTGTAAACACTGCCCTGAAAAGTTTTTCACCACTAAATCCGCAGGACAGGCAATTAAATTTAATCTACGAGGTTGGAAAGAAGTTTGCAAGCAAAGCTTGGAATGCACGAAACCAATGCTATTGAAACATGCATCAAATGTGGCGACATTCGGAGTCATTCAACCGCAACGTACCGCCAATTTTACAGTTTTTGAGGCCCCCCTGCCCTCCCACTCTTGTAACGCGCCATAGCACGCAGGGGATGATTTCTAAAAATTTTAACAAGGGGGGCTCTAGGTGCAATGTCAGAAAATGGGCGTGGTCCATTTCCAGCCACATCCATATTTTTGAAGATGGAGACATGATAATTTAGTCGAATTGAGATATAATGTATAGCCAACATCTAAAAAGGTCTCAATAGCCATATAGTAGTGAGGAAATCCATCACAGCAATACCATACAAAACATTGGAAGCAAGGTCAAGGCGCTTTGAAAAGCAAGATTGATACAATAATTTGTGGGGGGGGGGCTGAGCCTCCCAAACATGAACAATAATGTTAACAAGGGGGCTCCACCACCCTGAGCCCCCGAGAGATCACCCATGATAGCACGGTTCTCTACCCTCAAAGATACAACAACACGATATATCAAGGAGCCCTCTTGCTCGCTGTTAGAGGTGTGACGTAACGTGTGATTGATTTCTTACAGGCATGTACTAGGCTGGCATTACATGTATTGAATAGGCATCACTGACCTAGCCAATGCAATTGAAACGTCCCAATACCGACTGCTGGCTATGCAAAAAGGAAAAATTGAGCGAATTTGAATGGTACCTGCTGCGAATGGCGACAAGAAAAAGGTAGTAAACAAAGACTAGACCGTTCGGTGTTGCTAACTAGAAAAATCGCAGATAACAAGAATAAAAATGGAATTGCTGTTTGAATAGGAATAAAAAACAAACAATAATTTCCACAGATTTAAAAGAATCCACATGTGAGTGAACTATATAACTATCCTATAATCAACAACCGGTGCACTGCACAATGGGAGCCTGGTACTAGCCGTCCCGGGCATCCTTGTAACTATGGTAAACAAAGAATAAAAGACGTGCCGTCAATTCTTGAATCAGCCACCCCTCGAATAAAGCTTGGTTTCGATAACCTTCTAGAGCCGGCGACCCAACGGCGACAATGAATTCTTTAATGGAAACACTTTACTTCAACTGCCGGCGAACCATCGCAGACAGCTTCGTCTTGAAATATTCTACGGAGGATAGCTCATCGCCGGTGGGTCGCCGTGGAGTGAAAAGTATATGGAAATATACTTCAGTAGCACTGTCGCTGGTAGGTCGCTGGCACTAGAAAGTTATGCGGAAAGCAGGCTTTAGCCCTCCTTTGAATAAGCCCCCCCCACCATTGAGCTACAAATTGCTAATAAGCCCCAGTCCAATAAGTCCCCATCCAACCACGTGACTACCTATTTGAGAGTCTGTTAGTACTCTATAGAACTAGGAAAGAAAAAGCACCAATTAATTAACGAAAATTTGCTTGTACTTTAAAATATACCCTATTGTTTGTATGTGTAGCATCCAAGAAATAGTTTATTGGTAGAACAATTTTGACTGGAATATGACCAACTACCAGCAAAATGTTTTAAGTTCCCTAGAGCCCCCTCCCTTCGAATACGCCCAAATGCAAAAATCCAAAAATAAATAAATGCGCCTCCAGGGGGGCTAATTCGAGGCTTTGCGGTTACTAAGATGTGGAAATATTCGAAAAAGTACTGGTTACTGGATATTACATACCTAAAACAAAGACGAAGGAATTTTTTCAAAGAGCAAGTATACGAGGCAATACTCTTAGCAGCTTCAAATGACCCTAAGTTCCTTTTTCATTTCAAACTAGAAAAATGTAAGGTGGAATTCCCTTGCTAATTGACATCAACATCAAACACAAAATGTGCTAATGTCGAGTCAGTCGAATAGCATAAATTCTCCCGTGATTAAAGAGCATTGCTATGATTGGTACACATTCATTTGCAGATGTCTATAAATTTTAAATAAATTGCAGAAGCCAATATTAGCATCAACGAATACCAAAGCTCAATTCATGATGTATTATAACTATGCTACAATTCTGGCAGTAAAGTTTGGGCCGTCGAGAGATTGCAGAGGTCCTGGGGGAAAAGCAAAACACGAGGCCCCCTAACATGAAAAAGTATTGCTCCCACCTGACATTAAAAATAGAAAGCCTGGATATCAAACGAGCTGATGTTCTTATTTTATGAGGTGTACTACATCTTGAGGTCATTAGGCTTATGAGACCCTTTATACATTGAGGTTTTGGGGGCAACCTCCCCCTAGCTTCCCTTCTGTGGATCCAATTAAAGGTGTTGATCCTCTAGATATGAGTTTGTCATAAAAAGTCAATGTTCAATCAATCCAATTCAATTTCTAAATGCTTATTTGAGAGGACAACCTTTCAGCGTACGCTGATTTACAAGGGGCCCTCGACGAAGGTAGATCGAGAAGAAAGAATAGGCGAAAACATTTAAGCTAAAACTACGTCAAATCCCCCAAAGCATACTATGACCTGCTACCTCACAATGAGACGTCACTAATGAGATATAAGAGTTGTAGGAACATTGGACGCTGCAGACGTGCCAGCTGAACGAGGCAAATTCAAAAAGAGGGCTCTTAAAATAGGTACCTTAAACAAGCGACAGTGCCATGTACTTTCAATATCTTCGAAGATAAATAAAAAACTTCGAAAAACTTCTCTAATGCGTATTCCAATGATATTAACCACAACATTCACTATACAAATCATTGGATAAATGAAAATAAAAGAGAAGGAAAGCCGAATCATATTGTGGTGAGTTCCAATCATAACGGCTTTGCTTTTCATGGAGATGTAAATTAAATAACACACAATAGGAAATGAAATACAAATTGCTTATTTACAAGTATTAACTTTTAAGTACTGAGGATGAAAAACAAAGACTACAAATATCTACGAAACTTAATTAAATTTTAGTCACTAAACCCCAACATAAAATCATTTGTATTTTGGCTGTTTAATACCTATGGTGAGTTTATTATAACCATAATTATTAACACACATAAACGCTTTAAAAATTGAACCTGAAAATTTTCGATACCCTTCGACAACCTCCTCACTGAAAATTCTCACAGAGGAGGTTGTTGAAGGGCAATTAAAATTTTGAGGTCCAATCTCAAAAGAAAGTATCAACTCACTGTTCTCCTGTTAAGGAAAATTTATATTACTTTTACAAAATACAAACATTCGCTTCCATCACATTGTGATCGATAACAGAAAATTGCCTATCGCTTGGAAGCCAAGCAAAGACGAGTACGGAAAACTTTGAGAAAAATCCTGGATGACGGACAAGCAAATGGACTTTTGACATTAATGATCACAACAGCTTTTAAGTAGAAGAATGCATTTAAAAGATGATGTATAATAATAACAGATGATAGATGGTTACAACAATAACATGTAACCTGTATTTACATGAAAGTTAAAAAATTGAAGAAAGATTAATTCAACAGAAGGCACGGAGCCACTCCTAGTGTAAATACGGCTACTCGTATCGAAATCGTCAAGTCTAAAGCTGCAAAGGTACTTGCAGGCCTTTGAATAAAGGGGTGATGATGGATAGGGAAAGGGGTGATGATGGATAGGGAGGGGGGAGATGCGGGGAAAATACTCATTCAAACTATTCTCTACACAAGGAGGCCTTTGAAGGGCATCTTAACATGATATGGTAACCAGTAGCGAGATGATATAGTGAAAAAACGTAACGATTCAATCATTGATGGATTCTTTCGAGAAAATTCAAGAGAAAGAACAGCACGCTGATCTCTTACTATTTTAATGCCCTTCCAAAGGGACGTAAAACTAGGGGCCCCATGACTGGATGTGGCATGCATAGTAGGCCTAATTTAGCTGAAAAAGCTAGGTGTAACAGCGTATTCAAAATGAAGTCAACAGAAGCGTGATAAAGTGCAATGGTATTGAATGAAAAAGAACCTCACAGGGGAACAGTCAGTCTACCTTCCACATTTATATCTTGAAATTGCCCAAACTAGAAAATCGATCCTGCTGAGGACTGGGGGCACGTCCCTCAGTCTCCGGCGGTGCCCCCACTGATTGGAGTTGATGGTTAATATTGCAAACTAGAATTGAAATCCAGTATTGCTGAGGACGGCAAATCTAGATAATGCCGTTGTTTACAATAGAACAAAAGTTATTGAACACACACAAGAGACCAACAACATAGTGAGAATAAAGATGGATTTCTCCGTGTAAATTTGTAGTTTAATCTTCAAAACCACATTTACATCAACCAATCCAAAAAGGCAACCGACATAAACCCGTATATGAGGGGCATCTTATCAAGTCTCTTGAGTTCAAATACGTTGTTTGCAAATCTCTTTAAGCCAAACGAAAATCAACATAGTGAAAAAGCGACTGACCTATTATCTGCTATCTTCAAAACTCATTTGATTTGGCACAAAAGGGTAGGTAAGAATACAGGGTTCAACAAAAGCGTATAATCTGCTAGCGCAAAATCTCGAAAACTAGTAGCCATTTAGGATAAAACAGGATGGGCTTGGCATACAACAAATAAGAACTTACTTGCAAAGATAAACAAAGTGCTTCCATTGATACTACGGGTTCTGTTTTTCTCTTCTCACTTACCTTGACAAATTATTATCTTAGGAAAGAAGAGATAAAGCTACTAGTACACTCTTGTCAAGAAGCAGTAAAACTGAGGTTCAGGCTGGCTGTTCTGAATTTTTCCCAAATTTTGAGTCTGAATTTTTCCTAACTTGTTCTAACGTTAGTAGGGTGTGGCAATTTAGAATTAAATTAGTAGCGCATAGACAATTTAGAACTACATAGAAAGACAATATACAAGACAAGATTGGACGTTTTTGATTGACTGCGAGCCCATTAGCCAAATGCTATATCCAAGATAATCTCTCGTGCATATCAATATTCTTTATTGAAAAAGTTTATAAAAAATTACAAATAGACCACGCTAACACAGAAGCTAGTTTCGCTAGGGGTAATGAAATCGCGAAAATCAAAGAAGGGACGTGACAAGACCGTCACTTCTCCTTAGGCTGACAAGGAAAGGGCATTTCATGTCCACGTGTTTGTGCAAAGTTTATGCATAGCTGTCCAAAAACGTGACAGTACTTCAGGCTCGGCCTTGTTCCTAATTTTTTCTTAATTTTCCACCAAATTTCAGGCTCATGTAAGATTGTTCTTATAACAAAGAGTGTATCATAAATTACCTCCATCAAAAGACAAATTGGAGTGGAAATTTGAGCAACACTAAAGATTAATAAAATATGAAAGAATAGTTTCAACTCTATAGAAATGACAGGAAGAAGAAGAAGAAGAGCAGTTGGTTTTTACTTTCTAATTCTGGTTGAACAGAATACAACTGATCCCAACAAACACTGTTGAAAATGTTATTATTGCCTGAAAAGGAGCTCTGCAAATCTACATTCAAATGACTTATACACAGGATAGCTGCTACCTAGTTTGGTATAAGTGTGAATTCATTATGCCATTGTACAAAACAATCAAGCAAGTTGTTCTCAGCAGATCCTTATGTGTGTAAACAGGCACAGGTGACTTAACAAATTAGCATAATTACAATGTCCAGTGCAGATTCTAGATAGAAAAACATGTGGCAAATCTATGATCTCAAGTTCAGAGCCTTCTCAAAGAAATCTGGTTACTTGTGTGGAAAACTATCATATCACTAGATTGTAGCTTTGACAACAAACAATTCAATCTCTATATCAGGCTATGCTCCAGCATACAGGTCTTGCCCAGTTGCGCAATGTCAACTAGCCTGAAATCCTACCATCTAATATAACAAATAATGAAGCAAAAAAATTATCCAACCAAGGGAAATTAATTTTCATTAAATTATGAGAATTACAACTAGGTACAAAACAAACCACACTCAAAATTCAAAATAAATGTCAAAGAGTTTTCAAATCAGGTGGATGCTCAGATTCAACAACATGAAACATTGGAATGAAAAATGCCCCCTCCCCCCTTAAATATTTAAAAGTATAATGAAATAGTAACCTAAATGTTATCATAGCTTTCCTTTCAGCTCAAGAATATTCTTGCCCCCATTGGCTATAGTTGGGTTCCAATCATCATGACTTGACTAGGCAACCTAACATTCCTCAATGCTTCTAATATGAAAGGAAAAACTAACCCATCCTGATATTATCTATGAGATATGTACAGTTTAATTACAGATCAAGAACATATGGAATTAAAAGAAGAGCCATTGTCTCCAATTGTTGAAAATTACCCAACCTAGAGAAACACAAATTCGAACAAACGAAAGCGTACTACTGGCATATCACAAGTCAAATCCAGAATTTAGACTTTTAGCAAAGAAACTATCTTTGAAGAACTTGCAAATGGCTTGACTTCAATTGCAAGATAGACTACAATATGAAAAACTGGCAACCAGAGGAAAAGGTAGCATTCCATACAAAACAACACCAACAATATCACCTAGATAAAACTTAGCTCATCAGGAAGGACCCAAAAAATATTGGGAAAAATAGGACAGCTTTGATAAAGTAAAATATCATCAACATCAAATATGTAGAAGAAATCTCACTTCTTCATGCCTTTTACAATACGTTTGATAAATATATGAATGCAAAGCATTAATCTTACAGTAAAAAGTGCACAAAGAATTGGTTGATGAATCACCTTGTTAACTTGAATATTAAGTGGGCTAAAATGCTTTTTGGTGAAATAAGTATACTTCACTGAGAAAAATCAGTTTCTAGAGTTGACCAAGTTGTACACAGTCAATATGCAATGCTAGCAGAATTCTCAGCTTGGTTTGATGAAGGTCCCATGGACCATTACAACTCTTTTGTGAATAGTTTCGACATCTAATGCTCCAAAATTACTCTACACTAGTACAAGCCTCCTCAATGTTAAGCTAGCATCATTTATGGTGAAATAAGTCTGGCATTTTAGATCTATACAAATGCATAATAATAAACAACTGCTTATTCTTTCACAAAATTGAAAAGGGCTAAAAATAAAGAGAACAACTCCCATTTTTATACAATCCTCATTTAACTTTATTTATAAATATCTTGATTGATATCTAATGCACTAATACTGTGAATTCTACAACTATATGGCTTCAGAAACCTTTTGTACAAAATAGCACTAGTAGAAACCTGAGTCAAGCTGATTCACATAGGCTTCTATTACTGCATAAAAAACGTGATTTAAGAATGCTGTTGTGGGGTAAAACGGATCTAGAGTATAGTTATTTCAAGAAGGCTAAGCCACCTATGCTAAAATAAAACTGATACTCAAGTCAGGAATTCTATTAGAAGCAAAGGTCTACAAATAGCATAAGATTGTGGACTAACAAACGTAAATCGTATAATCACAGGTTTGAAAGAGAGAGGCTAATACCATACATGATACTACATATTTCGAAAGCCTTTCAATATTCACAATATGGTATTGAGATATACTTGGGCAACGAAGTCATGGGTGAAGAGATTATATTTGCCTAAATATTGTTGACAAAATTGTTCATATATTCCGCAATTTTAAACTTTATCTGCAAGGGTTGAATACATCTTGATATGGAAAATTGATATCAACTTCTGAAGTGATTATTTGGTGTACAAAACTGGTCTATTGTTTATGAGTTCTCAAGTTCTCAAAAAGGTATCGTGACCAAATAGAAGGATCTCGCGGCGAATTTCAAATTGATAACTGAAATCAAATGAAGTACGAAAAAATAAGATTTACATTTACACGTTGTACACCTGCTATTTGTTCATAAGCTAGATGTTTATCGTAGTTTTGACAGAACAACCGCGTACTGTGTATGCAAACGGAGAGGTTAAACCAACTTAGATAATGTGAAATAATTCTGCATAAAAAAGCTACAAACGCTTGAATTCTTGTAATCACTCACCTGGTAAGCATCTGGAATATTGACTACTTCGCCTGTTTCAGCTGTATACCCAACAATTCCAGTTCCCCAAGGAACAGTTATTTCTTCGATATTATTCAAGTCCTCCAATTTTGAATCTGCATTGACGTCAAAGATTTGCGAACTTAGAAACCGCGACCCATCTCTCGAGCCTTTCACTATAAATATAGAACACCGATCTCCACTTGTTAGCAAGCTTACATTCTGAAGTATCTTGTAGCATAATGTTTTTACTTCTAAGTCATTCGCAATATCTTTTACTAGTTCCATAAGAAAAGCATGTTCATCCAAAACCCTCAGCTGTTGCAACTCCTCCTTTGACTTCCTTTGCCGTGATGGCCTCGATAGCTGTCTCTCCAGTCCAAGAAAACTGTGCGGTCCATCGTTAACATTTACGATAGGTTTTAATATTCCTCTATTGTCAAAATCTGAGTAAGAGCTTTTTCTTACTGGAGTTGAAGTACCAGAACTCGGACTCCTGTAAAACTCATTGGCGACTGGAGGTGTTGCCGCCCGAGATCTTGAACGAGTCGATCCTCGCGAATGTCGCAGAAAGGACCCAAGAAGCGTTCTTTGCGCTTTTCGATTGAAATAAGATTCCACAAATTCTGGATTAGCGTCTAAAAATGCTTCTACTTGCTCTTCTGTCAAAGTTGAGTCTATACTGTTTTCTTCTTTGATACTCCCACTTTGAAGATCCATGCTACTACGGGGTAGGCCTAAATTTCAGATATGATGAAACATTTGTAAACATCCATTCAAGAAATTGGCATTGGCTACAATGCTAGATACATCAATCATCCTTGACGCCATTCTACAACAAAATTGTCATGCACATGATCCAACAAAACCACTTTGATTACGGTATACCGACTCTACGTCCACCTCTGACTCGTAATCACATTCCACTCGCTCACCAACAATTGCATGTTTGCTTACTTAACTCTGCTTCTCCTTCGTAGCGCACCAGAGAAGCAAAACAAAGCGTTCACATACTCACCACACACTCCACCAAATATATTCCCGTTTACACGCACAATAGTGAATCAAGAAAGCTAGAAATAAATATGCGTCATCAATCAGCATAATTCCTATTTTTATAAAAACTCATGAATCCTGGTTATCTAAATTTGATCAATGTTTCAATTCGATTAAGGAAAGTTATCAAATGGGATTTGTGGCCTGAAATGCTGCTGCCAGTCATCCGTTCAAATCTTTGCATAATTAATGCCTGTAAGGAGAAAGTTCACTTCCAAACCTGAACTGAACGCAATATGCTGCTCGTCGACTACGTCATTTTTATGGAGCGCTAGGTCGCATTATTTTATTGAGCGTTTGTGTGTTTAAATGAGTGCACCATGTGCGTTCATTGCGTGCTCGTTTGCCTTCGTGCATGCGTGTGTGTTTGTGGGTGCTTGAGGTTAGGATGATGTCAAACGTGTTTCATAGGATGCTAATCTACTAACGCAATGTAATGCCAGGAATTCTTTCCATTTATTTGCAAGTTTAGCATTTTATAACCTTCACCATTCTTTTAAGCTTTCGAAGAGTATTTTTCTGAGTTTTTCTAATTTAAAGTTAACCTAGTCACAATGCAGCAGTAAACAGCGTATGATTGCTAGATTATTGAAACTGTAAGTCTGCTTTATCTTATTTCTTTAGATATTAACTTTGGACAATTACTACTGGTTTACTTTATGAGACCCCCCAGAACTTGAAGCATTAGGTGTTATGAGGCCCCTTGGACCTTGAAGCCCTGGAGAAATTCCCCTCCCTCTCTCGGCGATCCTAGTATGGTGATATACCCATCTGCTTTGAACTGCTGAATAAAACTTTCCTGTCAATAGATGAAAGACTTTGAAATTTTTCTCTTTCTACTGTTAGCATATCAACATTCTCCAAGCTTATCGTTCTCCTTGCCTTCTTATTGAAACGTACTGCTTTCTGATATTAAAATCCTCATTACCTCAATCGCGTACTTCAACAATCTGCTTCAAGAGAGTAGCAATAGCACATCAAAAATATCTGCCCATTCATTGCAATACCCAGCATACATCAAGCTTATTTCCCACGTTTTGCACACAGTTTGCAACTGCCTGCCTCAATTCTTCAATGAAAGCTGTGAAAAAACTTGAGAGTGATGACATTGAATTCTCAAGAAGATACGCTTGCAAGCGCAAGGATTTCACGTGGGCTACAGTTTCAGATTAGGCAAACTATGAAATTGTTTATTTGCCTTCAGAGAGATTATCGAATTTGCAGAACTGTGCAGTATTTGGCCAAGAAGAGCGCTTCTTTCTCCAATACATAGCTTCGATAATACTACGTATAACAACAATGATAATTAGCGTTCAAGCTCACAAAAACTAGCTCCCTAGAAGAAATGCTTCACATCAAGACGGTGATCTATTTCAAGATTTAATCTGAAAGGACCTTCTACGCTTCAAATAATATTTTCCTAGCGACAGTTGGCTTAATTACAATTTTCCTTTATATTCAGCTCTGTAAAACATTTAAAAACTGCTTCAAATCTTGTCGAATTTTGTGTTGTTGTGTAAAAAAGACCAGGAACACAGTGCTACTAATTCAGTTTCTGTAGCTAAAAAGTAGCTTAAAAGTAGTTTTTAAAACCGCATACGGCGTCTTCGACAGATCCTTAGTTTCCAATTGACACTTTTTGGTTTATTTTCTAAATCTCATTATCGATTTTAGTCTATACAACAATTCACCAAAAGCGTCCATGCAGCTAATATGGAAGACCATGGAATAAGACATACTACAGATCAAAAGAACTCACGTCCACGCAGCTAATATGGAAGACCATGGAATAAGACATACTAAAGATCAAAAGAACTCACTTCTTAACAATTGAGGTCTTATGTGATTGTTTTTCATAAAATGAACTGAATTTCTAGCATGGTTGTGGAGATTTTCTAAGCCATGATATTTTAACAAAATAAGAATATAGGATCTTTTTATGAAAGTCATTCATAAGAAAATAGTACTCACCCGCCTTAACAATAAGAAAGATCAATACTGAAACTTTGAGACCCCAGAAAGTCAATAGTTTTACTTGTATTAAAATTAGCTGTGTACAATTTGATATGTTATGCTTACTTTCTTTTAGTGTGTCTTGTGGTAATGACCAAGAATTCGCAAGTTATATCCAGGCTGAGAGAATTTAGAGGGCTCGGGAGGAAGAGAAAACGCAGCTAGAAATTTTTCAGGGTCTAGAAATTAACAGTGGAAAGTTACTGCTGGTTTACTTTTTGAAGTCCCCCAGATCTTGAAGCATTGGGTTTTATGGTGTCTGTCCCTTTCACCTTGAGTTTATGGGGGCAATTTGCCTCCCTGTTACCTCCTCTTCGGCAGCCCTGGTTATATTTACTGAAATAAAAGGAACAGCAGAAATTAACTGCTTGCAACAATTGGCTTACGCTTCTTTTAAAGCTCTGAAGGCAGAGAAGCATTCTAAATACTAAACAGCCTCACAAAGAAAATGCAAGTCGAAGAAAATTTCAATCCATCGATATTCCTCTCGTTAGCATGATCGGGTAGAAAGCGTAATTGTTTACCCTCATACACGATTTCAAAATTTTTGAATGTGTTGAAGCTGCAAAATGACTTTGAACACACTCGATATCATACTAGGCCGCATGGGGGCCAAACTCAAAGATTTTCCGATAAAATTCGAAACCTTTATCTTTACCAACAGCGAAAGTCCGAAAATTTTCCGACGAAACATTAAAATTTTCAAAAATTGGGGGCCATGGCCTTCCCTGGCAAAGACGCCTCTGTTCTGAGGTCTAAAATCGCTGCTTTAGGGCTAAAATACTGGACACTTTTGCAGTAACAAGCGACTAATTAGCTGAATATCGCTCTCTTAAAAATAGAAAATTTTGAACAACGTAGCTGGACTTTGTTCAATAGGGGTATGGTTTATCACCATGATGCTGACTATTAAGCAAAGAAAGACAATTGTTTAATTCAAACAGCAGAGGGTTTTCAAAATTAAGGAGATTTTTCTACTGGCTTTAGCTCTGTATTGAGTAATAAGCTGCCACGTGCAAACTTTCATCACAAAAGTGGAATAATAACTTATAAGAAAACCTCGCCTCCATCCGATATGATTCTGGAATGCTAGTCATGAAGCTGAAATTAAGGCAAAATTTTACGATAAATCCTTACTACAAGCACGCGGATTTCTTTTAATCTCATCCCATTCAATACTACAAACAATAAATTTGCATGATATATCCTCTAGCTAGTATTCCTTTCAACTGTGTTTTGAAAATGCAGGGCATGGAGCAAGTAATGTTCACTTAGAAGGTAGAAATAATGAGATCTTTATATACCACATAGTATGTTTAAAGTACAGCATCCATTCCAATGAAAATATTACAACTGGCAGTGGTGTGCTGGCCTGGGGGGGCAGGGGGCAGAAACCTCATTGAGAATAGCTGTAAAGGGACGTAAAAACCACATAGTGATACTACAACATATTGCAAGGCGGGCGATATTTTTCTTCATCGTGTTAGCAACTCCCAAAAATAGAACATTGTGACAAGCCAGTGACATGTGTAATACCTAAATAACAAAACCGCATCAAAGGCATTTGCTATAGGAATGATTTTTGCAATTCAAATTTATGACTTCAAAATCTTGTCATAGTGAAATCATCAGCTTCAATCTGTTAGATAAAAATTTAAAATTTTAATAACCGTCCTATTGATCATAAGAGTGGCGGAACCCTTTTCAAGTTTATCTGCAAATGAGAAAACCTGCCACCAACACGACAGTCTTACCAATTCTATAAACGGGATAGATAAAATCTGAATTTTGCTTTCCTATTGCAATCAATAGGAAACCGATAACCTATTGAAAAGACTTGCTTTGAGAACTAGTTCCATCTCTTATCGATGTCTCAGCATCAAAACCACCTTTCAAAACAAGGTAAATTTGAATGAAAAAAAACGAATGTGAGCTGATAGTTCTAGCATGTGTTGTACTATCATTAGGGATTTTTTTCAGAACTGATGAGGGAAGAAATTATTGATTGAACTGCAGCCACTCGGAAAAGGAAGAACAAAAGTTGACACAGAAATATTTAAGAATCACAAAATACTACCAAGATATCAAAATCAAGAAATTAGTTCGTTATGCTGCAAAAACAATTCAAGGCAAAAAATGGACCATATTCAATACAAATGGAATTAGAAGTTCCACTTCATGGCATAGGCAAAAGGACTAAAATTATATAAGTCAATATGCTCCGTAACTCGAAGGGCATGAAAAACACATCGTTGGATGAAGTGTGGAAATTCTTCAATAGGTGTTGTAAATATCTTCCATGGCAATTGCAAATGCTATCTTTGATGGATGTTGCAAGCATCTTCGATGGCAATTGCAAATGCCTTCTTCGATGGATGTTGCAAACATCTTCAATGGCAATTGTAATTGCCTTCTTCGATGGATGTTGCAAACATCTTCGATGGCAATTGCAAATGCCTTCTTCGATGGATGTTGCAAGCATCTTCGATGGCAATTGTAATTGCCTTCTTCGATGGATGTTGCAAACATCTTCGATGGCAATTATAAATGCCTTCTTCGATGGATGTTGCAAACAACTTCGATGGCAATTGCAAATGCCTTCTTCGATGGATGTTGCAAGCATCTTCAATGGCAATTGTAATTGCCTTCTTCGATGGATGTTGCAAACATCTTCGATGGCAATTGTAATTGCCTTCAATGGAAGTTGGAAACCATCCATTTCAACAAAAACGAGCAACAAATCACACAGAAAAAGTTTCCAAACAGAAATACGAGGAACCGTTCACTAGTTATCAATGATCGTCCAACAAGGACTCGAGCCGCCTTCAGTACTAGTGGGACATGTATATATGACAACACCATAGCAACAACGGGTAACCTAGGCAATATGTTTCAATATAAATATGACGTCTTAAGCTTATTTCCATAATTGTTTATCTAGATATGATTATTCTCTGCTTCGGTGTTGTTTGGCCATTTTACATTCAGCTCCGCCCTAGTTTGGTCAAAGCATGCACCAACACATGTCACCTTATCGTTTTCTAAGTGAAATTTCTCACGAAGTCTCTTACTGAGCGAAAGAAATTTATTCCTACATCACATCACATTATACTGACGTAGTTTGTGCACCAGCCCAAGGTTTTCCTGAGGCTTTAGGCGTTGAATCATTTGATGCGACTGCTTCAGCTTTGGCTCTCTCGTCTATTTCATTTTGCAGCGCTTCGCACATATCAACAAGCTGCAACAAGAAGCATCAGCAAAGGTTACTGAGAAATCAAAAAAATACAAACAAGATCAATAATATAGTAAGCTACTAAAATGGCTAGTTTATCCAAATAAGAACAATTCATATTACAAAAATCTCGGTGATAGTAAGAAATCTAATATTCTGCTCAAATCACGATTTTTGTCGTAAGACACCTTGATAGCTAAGCTAGATCGAAGTGCAAATTGTGAAGGTGATTTGCTACAATATAAACAAAAATTCAGGTAATATTCACAAAGAAAAGCTTGAAGATTACGTTCCTTCATAAAGACGAAAAGGGCAAATGGCTATAATTAAAGTAAGTTACAGCTCTTGCTTCAAGAGAATAACGATATAAAAAAACTAAACTTTAATTGATGCGAGAGCTAACATATTCTCCTTTTGTAGGTTTCAGTAACAAATCTAGCGAAGGGGGTTTTATACGTTAATGGCTGATACCATACTTAAACTACGGGTACACAGGTTGTTGTTGTTGTTGTTGTTGTTGTTTACTTATTCAGCTAATTTAGGCCTACTCCCAGCATACTAATATAACATTTCGACTATTTCATACTATTTCAGACTACAAAGTTTTTATTTCTTAAAAAGAGGTGAAGCACTACTTTAATTAGTAATTTCTCTATCAGAATACAAATGTTTATCATAAATCCAAATAAACTCTAAGAAATCCCAATTACAGAAGAGGAAAACAAGCTCTCTTATTCGTATAGTAATTAGCATTTCCATGTCGCAGAGCATCCCAGGTTGTCACTAGCTTAGACTTTCAATCGAGAAGAAAAGTCTTATCCCCGTTTATACATTAACAGATAAAAAGATAGGAAATTAATAATTTAGACAAAAATCACCTGCTGAATACGATGATAAAGGAGTTTGTTGATTTGCTCCATAGATTCCTAAGCAAAGAAATGTTTTATGTTGAAATCCAACTAGAGTATAAATCGATGATTTTAAAATCAATAGGTAATTAAATAGGCATCAAGGATGGTAAATTGAAAAACTTCTATAGAATACGGATTGTTTGTACAACTTTCTAGTAGAGGAAATATAAAATGTTGATGATCCAATGATGTTGAGAAATCAGAAAAGCTTTAATTCTATGTTTAGCAGTCTCAACACAAACCATTGATGAAAACTAATACAACTAACAATAACTGAAATAAGAATCACTATAATAGGATATCTAGCTGGCTTTAAAAAAATTTATAGCAAATTTCCTGCAAGTGTACCATAAACTACCATGGTTGCGACCTGCTTAAGAATGGGGCAGCACTTACTTCAACTACAACCCTAACGGATAATGTAGATATCGAATACAGGGAAGAATTAGGAATACAACCCTTCAAGGAATATTTCATGCTACACTGCACTTTCAGTTGAGTAAACACAGATTCATTAAGAAATGGTGGCTGATTCTAAAGATGAATACTTGGTTTCGTTATTCTGATATATTTTTTAAAATGAGGATTTTTAATCATCACATGATGCAAAACGGAAACATGGCTTTAGAATCTAATGGAGAAACGGTTTTGTTCTAAACAGTCAAGAACAAGAATTAGAGAAAGATTGTATTACGCAACGTAAATGCCAAATCTTCTTTCGCAACAATAAATGGTTACACAAGATTTGACCCAATCACAAAGAAAATACCAATAGGCTGATATCCTCCTATATGTCATTTACCTGAGGTTGCGTTCGAGGGTTCCACCTAATATAGTACGATTTCCATAGTCTCAAATGCCTTACGCTTGCTACTGGGACAAGCACCTAAGATGCAAATAAGACCATAAAATTTATGTGTCGTCATACAAGCACAAAATATTAAAACTACACACTATACTTGAAACTTGCTAAAAGATTTAATGAAGAGAGATGATGAAAAGTCATGAAAATTCCTGCACTCCAATAATCCTATCAGCTGGAAATAATTTAAATGCAGAAGTGCTAGATTTCTCGATTATTTGCAGTTGATAGAAAATATTCGAGTGCAGAAATGATAATATCGAAATGGCTTGCATTTCAGGAAGAGTGTCTCAATCTTCTCTTAAGCTACACAGAAACGGGGTGAATATTTTCCCAACATACGTGAAAGCCCATTAAGTCTGAATATTCACTAACTAGCAATGCAAAGAAAGTAGATTGCAACTTACGTGTTGATAAAGATTTCTTGCATAAAGTGGATTCAAAAAATCATTTTTCTAGAAAAGGAGATGAAAAACGAATAGATGAAAGGAAAGAGACTAGGCATTGTAATGAACCCATCGTAGCTACTAAGGCTCGTTCAGTAGCAAAAATCGGAACAACTGTTCCACGATTTTTGACAAGCATTGTACCTCCCAAGTGCCAAAATTACCTTGGGAGAAATGAAAGCAATAATTGATGAAAAGATGAAGGATTTGGTTAGATCACAGAAGCAGATGCAGTATCAGCTTTCACTGGGCCATCTTTTAATACAATGTTAACTGCGCCAATATTCGCCTGGCACCTTGAACTACTGTTGTGAAGGGCCGCAGCATAGGACTAAAAGGAGCACTGGGCTCTTGTTTCGGGCACTTCGTTTGCGCCTTCTCAGCATGATCTCCCTATGCTCCCATTATCTACGCCTATTTAGTATGCATGCGTTGCATATGCTAGCAGGATTTAGAATTGTATTGGAATTGAGAATTGAGTTGAGCAGAGTAGAACTGGATATAATCGATTTTAGAATAATGCAAATAGCTTCCATTTGATTGATTAATTAGAAAAAAAGCCCTTTTCTTATCCTATGCTCACCCAATTTACAACAACTACACCTACTACAAAAGTCACCGATGGCAGTTCCTGTATTGCTCTAATCGTTCGCCAAAGCTTCCTATTCTGAAGGCAAAAATTGCAAAACCGCGGCTTTTTAAAGCAACAACAATTGGCAACGGTTTTTGATGAACAAAATTATCTCAATGTATGGTAGTGATTAAATCTTAACATCACATTCTCTTTGCGAAATACAGCAAAATTCCAAAACGAAATTACTTCTGGCAATTGAAGAGGCAATCAAGATTACCACAACAAAAACCTGTTCAAATTGATGTGCACCAGTATTGCTAGGGAGCGCAGGAGAAACAGCTCTCGTATCGAAAAAAACGTATATCTGGAAAGCCGTAGGGCAGGGTTCACCAACTGTTTTGGGCTTTGGGGCCAAAATCACATACCCTACCAGTACTGTGGTCAGATTCAGGCAACATGGAACCCCATTTTGGATTATTCTGTTCAATTTGGGGGCTGCTGTGGGAAAATAGAATTTGGTACTACTACCTTATCGAAACTGTACACTAATTTTTAAATGTACAATTTTCTTTTAGCACAAGGGCAGGATTGGGTGGTAGTTGGGGGCCGGGTCTGGCATCGGGGCCGGGGCTTGTGACCCCTGCCGTAGGGTGAGGTGCTGTTAGGCATTTTGCAGCATGCATGCATGGCAAAATAGGCAATATAGCATGTATAGAAAGCATGTATAGAATATTAAATATTAAATTGCATTCATACAAAATCTGGGCCACCCTTCCTCTCAGTGCCCCGAACAGGTGTCCTCTACAACAGCCAATCTCCTATGCACGAGGCTATACGGGACCCTGCTTTTACATTTATACACAATCTCTTAATGAAATGAAAAGATTACAAACTCTAGTACTAGTCTTTCTGTGTTTAACTATATGGGAAGTACTTCCATGGATATTATCAAGAATACTAAAGAAAATGACCTATGAGTCATAAAATCTATAAAAGATGAACCACAAGGATTACAGTTTACTAACACAAAGAGAGAGAGGGAGGGAGGGAAGGATGGAGTGAGGGAGAAAGAGAGATGGGAGGGAGAAACAGATGGTTGAGGGGCGAAAGTTGACAGTTAATTTAAGTTAACCAAAACAACATAACAACAACAAAATAACAATTTGTAGCCAATGCCAACCAATGCCAAGCTCTGAATGAGCTTTCGTGTTGA
>OLMO02000001.1:1772596-1787265 GCA_900291935.2 Cassiopea xamachana | reverse complement strand
AAATAAACTTACATCTTTTCCTTGAAAACTGAGCTTATAGTTTGTGATATAAAGAGTTCCAATTTTTCTGCCAGTAAATGGGCAGAAGTAAGTAGCATCTGAAGCTAAAAAATAATATAGTGCATATCAAGGTACAATGGGGAAATCACACAAGTGACAAAATCTTCACTTTTTATACAGTGGTAGACACCTAGACACTGGTGGTGGGATGTGACAGCCTCTTGAATGTTGCTATTGAAGTCCCCAAGAAGTTTTGCTTCTAGAGAAATTGCTAATGGAGGAGCAATGGCTCCCTTGTTTTCAAGTGTACATCACTGTTCATGTGCATTGACAACATTATGAGTCACTTAATAAAACATAACTTACAACATAACAATAACACCAAATGAAATAACACAACTTAACATAACATAAAATAAACAGAGTGAACACAATTACGAGTTTAGATAAGAAGTTCATTTGAAGTTTTGATGCACAAATTTGTAGCATTACAGAAGGTGCTCTCTTCACAATAATTTTTGAGCTAGTTGGAGAGCTCTTCCTTAAGATAATATTGTACTATGACTTAGTGTCTCATCATTATTGTACTATAATTTGTTATAATTTGGAATTTAAAAATTATAATGAACTTAAATGAATCAACCTGAGATAATTGACAGTACCTTTGAAGCTTAATAAAAATAGCAGACACTCTCAGGAATATTGAAATACCTGTTGCCATGATCTTTTCTCCAGGTAACAAAGTAAGTTCTCCTGATGTACTTTCACCCTTTTCATATGGCTACAAAGCATAGTGTAAAAATGAAATCATAAAACTAAAGAAAAAATATGTCTGACAGATTATGCTCTTTCTAACATTGTAGAAAAAGGATGTAAAATAATGGTGAAACTAGATTTGATAACTAGTAAAATTGTAGAGAAAATAGTGCTCAATGATTTGTATCAAATTCAAGCTAGATGTTTAGTGCAATAGAACTATCTAGTTCTATTTCACTAAACATAAATCCTGTTGTAAGTTGTAGAAATTGATATATATATACAAATAGATTCTATGATAATAAGTTGAGAACAACAGCTGAAAGTAACCAACCTCATCTTCTTGTTCATCTCCAGAATCCTGGACAATGCTCAATCCTGTGTCAACATCTGTGTGAATAACTTTTCTACCAGAATCTGACATCACTGGGTGCTATCCACATATACCTGAAGAATTTATTACTGTGCAAAGATGTAAGATATGTAAGGGAACTGGAAGATAATAAACTTCTATGCTACTTGCATTCCTCGTAAATTCTCAATATTCTGTTTTGGGTCTTCCCCTTGCTCCCTTGGCTTTTGTCACTGTTATTTAGGGCCTAAATGCATATAGATTTATGTATGTATATAGATAGAAATTAGCATAAGTTTAGAACTTTTCCTATCCTTAACCATAGTGTCTAAAACTAGTAATCATATGTGTACAAATGAAATATGAATAAGCAAGACTGTAGGAACATTTTGGATTTTGCGTAGTGAAGTAAAGAAGTACAGTGACTACCCACAGGCAGCAAGGTCCCACTAATACCTATTAATCATTGATGTGAGTGGTAGGAGAGGTTGCAATGAAGTAGCTTGCTTATGCGAGAATTCACAAGATGAGAAAATTCAACGCAATTGTCTTACCTATCAGTTAACGTTTAATTTATGTATGTTCATGAAGTGACTTCCTCTTTCAATTTTCTCCTGCAACTAATAACATCCTGCCTCGTTTTCATGAACTCAACTTAAGCTGATCTGTGCAGTTAGTGTTAGTATCGGCAAAGATTGCCCATAATCATTGGTATGGGTGAGGCTGGGCTGCATAAATATTTTAAAAAATCCTCTTCATATACCTCATTATTAAATTTATGTAAGTTCACTGAAAAGGAATGGTGCATGAGCAGCTCTTTATCGTGTGACTTCTATTGTCTACTCATCGGTAACAGAGAAACCTTTCACCCAAAGCCATTCTGCAAACAAATGCATAGAAACTCTTCTCCTCACACTGTTAAGCTGCATTTGGTTGCAAAAGGAAGCAGCTGCACCTATCAGTATGGTTTAGAGACCCCAGTTTTAGGGTGAACATTGCAGTGATCCCCATTCTACAATCTGTTGATGATACCAATTTAATTCTTTCTTAATCGTAGCTATAAGTAGCCTTTGCTTTCTACACTTAAATCTATCTAAATAGAGTACACGTTTTTAAAAAGAAAGCAGTTTTCATTCCCTATGCTGCAAAACTTCTTAAGTTTTCACCAGGGACGTAGTTCAAGGAATTTTCGACTTCACAGTGAAGTTCAAAAGTTGATCTTCAGTGCGGTGTAGAATATGCTGAAAAGCTGTTAAATGAAAAGCAGTTAAACTGGATGGAAATCTGAAGGAAAATGATGTCAGTTTTTTGACAATCATTGAATTGCATCATAATTTTATTATTATAATTAAAGGGAACACAAGGATAGCCACGAAGCCAAGGGGGCATGGGGAGCAGTTCCACCCAGTTGAAAAATTTGAAAAATCTTATAAGTATTATCTTTTGAAAGCTGGCTTCGTGACTGCACAAGTAGTATCCTGGATGAACATGTTCCATGCCTTGATTTTACAGCGTCATAGTTGCCAGAGTTTGCATTTGTTGATGAATTATTCGCAGGTAAATTATATTGCTTTTGTACTTGGCAGTGGTTTCATTTCATTTCATTTTTCAGTTTATAATATTTGTACAGGGTAAAACATTCAGCTAACTGGTTTACAATGTACCCTGTTAAAAATAAATACTTACAAAAGAAAAGAATCTAAATTTACACGTAAATCAAAAATAAAACTACAATCAATAAGATCTATCAATAAGATCTGGTCTTGAATTTGAGTTGATCATTCCAGTTAAGTGAAAGTGGTTAAAAATAAGTTACTCTATGGGTAAAAAGCTCTACTTGCAAAATACTGGCCTTGTTTTGAGGGAAAAAAGTTGAAGCGGCGCCAAACCTCAGAAAAACAGACTTCGAAATGCGCACAATCAACAAATCAGCCTCAGCAACTATCTGAAAGCTTGTGTATAAGTGTGTGATTGTGTGGTTTTTGAAAAGTCCTGAGCACATATAAACGATTGTTGGCGCCATAAATCCAAAGAATAAATAACCTACTTCTAGCTCTGATAAACAACCTTAAAGTGTGCCCTACTGTATTCAAATTCGTGCGTGCTCTTCATGCCTAGCTTAATAACATAAACTGTCCTTCGAAAAATGTTCAAAATTTAAACAGTGGTGTCCTTCTCCTGTGCAGCAACACAAGTTTTCAACAGCGTATCATTGGATTTCGAAAGTGGAAGCGATAGTAGATCAGTGGACTGGACCAATGGATTTCCTTTCAAAATCAAGCCCTAGTCCCAAGAACGCTTGAAGAATGCAGTTCTGCACGTAATGTAGTCATGCATGTCTGCTTTATGTGACTGCATCACTCCAATGCGTGTGCAGCAAACGTTGATTATTATCTGTCGGTTTGATGATGTTTATGTATCCCAACGATCCTGCACTTCATCAAGCAAAGCGGAAGTGGAACCAACTTTAGTTTCAGCCAAGACGTGGGAACTGTGAACTTGCAAGATATGGAGGAATCACGTCTAGTGAGAATGCCAGCTGAAATAATTGAACAGCCTACCAGTGGAGGTATGTGATCGCAAGTTTTTGTAATACTTTTTATTTATATTCGTAATGTAGAGCTTGTTAGAATATTCAGGCTCAGAATCGCTGAAATTTTAGATTAATGCAAGGCTTAAGTTCCATCAATACTTGAACTTGACAAGAATTTGTGTGTATTTGAGTTACAGTACTGTTTACAGATTAATTTTTTAACTATCGATACAATGTTTGTTATTTTGCTCCACTTTTAGTTTGCTTGATGAAATAAGACAGCAGTAAAGATTTGAATATAGTCCTTTGATTTTCAGTTGTAGTTACACTTTTGATATTAAAGAATAATTTAAGAATAATCAAAGGCTCAAAACCGAAGAAATTTAAGTATATTGAGGAGGCTTAGCGAGAAATTAAGCATTGTTATAAAAAAGAAAGCGTGCAGTTTGATGTTGGCTATTTTAGCAAGTTTGGACTTTGATCTGCTTTCAGCTGGAGTCGGGCCTTAGCATCCCAAAATATAGTTCTTGGGAAAGGGCCCGGAGCTCATGTCGGATTGAAGGGGGGGGCCTGAAAACTACTTTTTGGCAGTTTTATTTATGGCATATTCTAAGAATTGCTGGAGTACTAGTTATTTTTGTTGTGAACCGAATGCTAGAAAAATTTGCTCTGACTGACCTCGCACCCAGTGATGTGCCGAGATATCTGTTGGGGGGGGACGTTATGACCAATTGACCACCTGTTGCTACTAGAAAAAAGGTCACAGAAAATACTGTGGCCAACTCTCTTACAGCATGGTTGACTTGACCAACTTTCTTGCGAATTTGAAAATATTGGGGGGCGCGACTCCCTCCACGCCTCCCCTATCCGTACATCCCTACATGCACCCCCTACAATTATACTTTGTTTAAGGATAAACGATGTGGAATCATTATAAATTTTATCAAAATAATATATTTATTTGATCTTTACTAGTCATAAAATATTTAGACTTTTAGACAAGAGATGTCACAGATTGATATTTGAATGAACTTCATGAGAATAATAATTCTTGTTTAAAATCTATGTAAAATTATAAAATCAAGAACTAGTTTCGAAACCCTTGGAAAGGAATTTTATTTTTAATGTGTAAAGAAATCAAACATATGGGCTAGAAAGAACCCAGATTAACATTTGAATATATCTGGCAAAAATAATTGCTTACTTGAAATGTGTACAAGATAATAAATCAAAAAGCTGACTTTCAAAAAGATTAACCCTGCTTAGTAAGAGAAAGGGGAGGGTTAATCTTAAACGAGAAACCCTCTTTTGATTTGTCGATGCTTCCTCTAATGTAAACAGGGGCCCCCTAATGTCCCGTAACTCAGATCTAGCAGAACCAGGCGTACTTTAGGCCCCTTCAAAAAAACATTAGTTTATCATCATTTTTCGAAAGCATATTAACGCGCGCGGGCGCTTTTTTTACTCTCTGTATAAGAGATTGCAGTCTGGCCTGCTTTGGGTGATTGTATAATTCCTCATCAGAGCAATTAAACGTTATATTTTGACTATAAATACCGTTACGGTGATGTTATACGTCCTCGTAGAAGATAGAAAAAAGTGTGCATTTCTCACACATTGACATTGAGCTAACATAAATTTGAAACATCGAATGATGAAAATGGGCTAGCATTCCGCCAGCACCTAAATGTAGATCAGTTAGGAGTGTCTGGGGGAATGCTCACCAGGAAATTTTGAAATTTCCGTTTAATAATATGGAACGTGTATTTTCTATATATTGGTTTTTGCAATTTGCATTAAAATTCTTCATATGCAATAGACTGCGTTGCTTTTGACTGACATACGGGTGCATCCATAAATGATGTCCGCACCTTAGGGGTACGAAGTAAGCAACATTGTGGACAGAAGTGGACAGGGGTAGGGAGGAGGTTTAGCTATAAGTGGACATCCTTTTCAGTGTCGTCTCTGCCAGAGAGAAGAGGGCATGTACAGGTCATTTTATTATCATCTTCTTGTGCAGAAGATTGAAAAATAAAGAGGCCAACAAAAAANATAAGCACATTATTCATCTCTCTTTCAACTAGTTTTTATCTTTCAATGTTTTTGCAGGTCTTTATTTGTCTTCTAACTCAGTGTTCATACGGACAGGGAGAGGGGGTTTGTTAAGCAAAAGGCAAATTGGCGTAGAGAGGTAGAGGGAGGGGGTTGAAAACTGGAAGAAATGTGCGGACATCCGTTATGGATGACCCCTACTCCGATGTTTCAACAGCAGACAGGACTTAGGTTTGCCTTAACTATGAATATGCAAAAACAAATAGAGAAATACACATTTCCAGCGATTTCAGAAGTTCTAAGTTTCAAAATGTCCCGGCGGAGCATACCCCCGGACCCCCTAGGTGGTTTGTATTTTGGGACTGGCACAATGTTAAACCTTTTCATCATGCAAAATGTTGTGTCGTTTAATTAAATGTTTTTACCCCCCCCCCTCAGAGATAGCGCTCAATCTCACTTTCAGAATCATGACAAGGTGCCCCTCCATCCATGCCCCCCTCCATCCATGTGCCCCCTCAATCCATGTGCCCATCCCACTTTTATAATGTTTCCTACATCCCTGTTTTCCGTCGAATGCTTTTCTAAATTTTCCAACAAAGTCAAATTTCCCGAGAATTTCTTACTCGGGGGCTTTCGCCCCACCACACTCCACAATTTCCACCTTTTTCCGTACCTGCAGAGAGTCTGGGATGTGATTCCCATAGACAAAAAGTATGTCTGCAGGTATAGACAGAGGTGGAAATTGTGGAGTGTGCAGGCCTGCACCTAATCACCTAATTCGCACTTTCTGTCGGCAAATTTATGTCAATTTTTTGTATAAAGGAACCTAAAAAGAGGAATTGTTAGTAAATCTTGCCGCGTATCGGCAAACCCTGGGATGTTTTGGAAAGCTTTGCAACTTCTATGTTCCGAAATAGGTGTAAGAATGTTTTTAGCAGGAAAGTATCGTCGGCACATCTTGCAATTGGTCGGCAACTGTTGCAGTTCGTTGTCATATTGCTTTAGCTGCCAACATACCTAACTTTTTTAGCATTGATAGCTACTTTGTGCAGTGACATACAGTTAAAATGTGCACTGATTAAGCTCTTAATGGAGAGATACCCCCACGCCCCCATGTGACATCCTTTCCCGATGGCCCGGAGAACGCAGTACTCATTTTCTCGGTAGTATGCAGAGGCGTAGCCAAAGGGGAGAAGGGCGGGCGTGCAGGGCGGGGGGGGGTGCCGCACTCTTGCATTTAGCTTGCCGACAACTTTGCAACATATCAATAGTGCCCGTCAACGTTGTATTGCTGATAAATCTGGAGGAAAGTCTTATTTGTGGGCAACTTGAGCTCAAGGAAATTCTGTTTGTCGCCTCTGAATGTGTGTCCCATACCCACAATGTGAAGTCCAGAGAGTAGGCAAGTTGGTAAATATATACAGAACTTGATTATATCCAAACAACTATATACATATCAATGAAGCATAAATCGTAGTAAGTAGAAAACGTGTTGTTAATCGTATCGGAAAAGACTACTAACTAAAACTATGAGTCATTAACATGATATATTGGTATTCGGGTCCAATCCCCTACAAACGATTGAGTCCCAGACCTCAGTACTTGACACACAAGAAGTGTCTGTGAACAGCACTGGATTGTTCTCAACGGTTTCCTAATCAATATTGGGAAAAACCATTTGCAAGTTACTGGTATCAGAAGTATTTTGGAACATTGTTTGCGCAGAAAAAAGAAAGAAAGAATGTTCTAAAATTAAAGAGAGAAAAAATAGAGAATACATTGCTTATCCTTCTGGAAAAGTCATACACCCTCCCCCCTCAGTTAATTGGTAATGATTTATCTTTTGACTAGCTTTTTAATAGTTTTGCAATCTTATGCTGGCAAAGTAATTTTGTATGATTCATTTGTTTTACCAGTGGCCGTAAGCCTCAACATGCATTGAATTTCTGTTTGACTTTTGACATTTTAGAGAGAAGCATGGCTCATATCAGAGATTCCCCCGTTGTCATTGGCAACAACAATGGTATGATTATTCCTTATTTACAAAACTATTTTTTCATGTTGATTTTTGTAGCATAAAGGGCCCGAGTATCATGTAGTGGCAGCCATCTTATAGTGAAAGTTCATGTCAGAGATGTGCAGATGGTGACGTTGTGTCTGTAGTGTCAAGAAAGTGTAACAATGTCTTTAGGGTGCATTGGGAAGTTGGACAGCATTTCAAACTGTAAATGCCTTTGTTCTATTGGTCATGGTTGGTCACGTTTTCTGAGCCCCCTCCCCTCCCCCCAAAGCAGATGGCCTAGGTATATCAACGCTTTGCCTATTTGACTCAGAATGACACTTTCATGCTAGGTGTACGTGCTGGATTTTTAGAAGATTTTTTTTGATAGTTGATTGAAAAAAATTGATGCATAGGAACTTTATTGCATAAGTTCAATACATAGATTTATTACATAAAATTGTGACATTGCTTAGAAAAATTTTTCTATACATTTGATTAAATTATCATTTATTCTGTTGTTTGGTCGGAAAAGCAAATTGTTCAAGAACAGGCAGTGGTAGGAGTTGGATTTGACTGGACTGGGTAGAAAATCCAAATATAGTGCAAGATGGTAATTTAGCTTGTTTGGAATGGAGTGACTTTATGGTGCCAAATATATGGATGTCTTAATAACCGGGAGTGAGCCTTTCTCTTAAAATTTAATTAACTGTGTGGTCGTAAAAAGCGGTAGGGGGGTTGGAAAATTATGTTCCTTCAAGCGGATGAAAATTTTCAAATATACTGCAGCGATACAGTGCAAAGTTTATTCATGTAAAAAATATGGAATATGAAAACATGGAATATGGAAACAAACATTCAGGCTGTGACCAGGATCGTTTCGCCAGGAAAAGGTCTTGCTCAGGGTTACGAAGAGGAAACTTGTTGTGCAAAGGCCCTAATAAGTTCGGGAGTTGGAAAATTTTCGGAAAATCGGCAAATGCTCCCAAGTTTATTCGTAATTGAAGAGTCTGCCGTTTTGCGGGTTTGTTAGAAGTGGTAGAGAGCTTACGGAGCCGCGAACCAATACTGAACCGCGCTAGAGCTCAGATTACCTGGGTCGTTGTAGTAATCCTCGTAGTCAAATCGTAAGCTCTCTAATGCTGTGAATAGCACCTACTTACGATTGCCATTCATTTTTGTGAATATATCACATGCTATCCCTACACAACGGCATCAGAGAATTCACCATGCAAATGTAAATCACTTTGCTTTTCTAGTTATTAATATTGTTGGTACAAAGAACGATGAAGTAAAAGGTAAAATCTTTCGTTTTAGATATTCTTGTACGATACCTGCGTTCCTCTCATATCTCCTAGAAAGGCATTTCGAATGTTTTTTATACCCAGCCATTCTTCTTTCCTGTTGTGGGGAAAAGCGTCCAAATTCTCATTGTACGATAAAAATGAAATGGAGGCAGTGAATCCTGATAGAGAGGTATTGCCTCCCCCTCGAAATGAGTGCCAGTTTTGAATTATTTCTTGGTATTTGTATAGAAACAATATAAATGTAAATATAAGAAATAAAGGGTAGTCCCAGCAGCGAGTGGTAATGGGCACAAGGCCGACGGAATATGGTGCGTCATTATTTGAAGCGCGTATGCGTGTATGCGTGTGCCTGCGCATGCGTGTATACGTGTGCCTGCGCATGCGTGTATGTGTGTAGAAGGAAATAAGCATATTGGCACGATTCATCAGCTATCAGCCTGTAATCAGCGTTTCGCGGGTTTAATGACAGTACGCTATTGATTACAGGCCCCCCAGCATCCGAATTAGGATACTATCGTACCTGGAGAGGAGTAGAGTTGTGTTGGCTGTTGAAGTGGAAAAGCATGGAAGAAATCCAGTTATTAGTAATAAATGGAGGTGATAGAGATATGACAATAATAATCATGATATCTTACCAATCATATTGTGTGTATAAAGTCGACGTTAGTCAGCCATATTGGAATGGACAAGGATGTCTTTTATGTTTTTGTTCCTCTTAAAAGCCACTACTGGTTTGATGGCGAATAAATCCTGTAGTTCATCATCCTCCTGGATAAGGTGCCAGTGACTGTGCATTGTTTTACCAATTTGGGACGTATTTAAATTGTAGGGGACAACAAAGGGCAATTTAATCATATGGCTGACTAACGTCGACTTTATATACACACAATATGATTGGTAAGATATCATGATTATTATTGTCATATCTCTATCACCTCCATTTATTACTAATAACTGAAGTCCTTTCATACTTTTCCATTTCCACAGCTAACGCAACTCTACTCCTCTCCAGGTACGATAGTATCCTAATTCGGATGCTGGGGGGCCTGTAATCAATAGTGTACTGTCATTAAACCCACGAAACAGTGATTACAGGCTGATAGCTGATGAATCGTACCAATATGCTTATTTCCTTCTACACACACACGTATGCGCAGGCACACGCATACACTCATACGCGCGCTTCAAATAATGCCGCACCATATCCCGTCGGCCTTGTGCCCATTGCCAGTCGTTGCTGGGACTACCCTTTATTTTTACATTTATATTGTTTCTATACACAAAATCATGTTCTTTCAAGCGGATGAAAATTTTCAAATTTACTGCAGCGATACAGTGCAAAGTTTATTCATGCAAAAAATATGGAATATGAAACATGGAATATGGAAACAAACATTCAGGCTGTGACCAGGATCGTTTCGCCAGGAAAAGTCTTGCTCAGGGTTACGAAGAGGAAAATTGTTGTGCAAAGGCCCTAATAAGTTCGGGAGTTGGAACATTTTTGGAAAATCGGCAAATGCTCCCAAGTTTTTCCGTAACTGAAGAGTCTGCCGTTTTGCGGGTTTGTTAGAAGTAATGCTGTGAATAGCACCTACTTGCGATTGACATTTATATTTGTGAATATGCTGCTGGACAACTGATTTAATTATATTGAATGAAGTTAGTGTATTAAGATTTTCAGACCTATAGGAATTTGCTAACATTAACGTAGGAGTCGGGGGCACAAAGGGCGCGTGCCCCTACTTTCACCAGGTTTGCATGTAAAGTACCCCTTTTCAGGTAGCATAGTTGTACCTATTTGCTTGCAGTTGTGCACCTGAATAGATATACCCCCATTTTTGAATGAATGTGCCACTACTTTCTACGTTCCTGGTTACTAAAACCGTGATTGGGGGCTTTCTGTGGGATCTTTTGCCTCCAGGTAATAGGAGCAGAATTAATTAGAATAGATTAGATCAGATTTAATCAGATTAGATCAGATTAGATCAGATTAAGCCATACTAGATGATTAGATTCTACAAATATGCCCAACACTTTTACCATCTCACTCGGCTCTCTGTGTACCCAGATTTCTGCTTGAAAAGCAATTGTATACATCTCGCTTCTGCACATTTCAAAATTTAGGCTTTTAGAGATTAAAATTGTTGTTATCATATGCAGTTCCCAACATTTCATACAATATATCACATGCTATCCCTACACAACAACATCAGAGAAGTCACCATGCAAATATAAATCATTTTGCTTTTCTAGTTATTAATATTGTTGGTACAAAGAACGATGAAGTAAAAGGTACAATATTTCGTTTTAGATATTCTTGTACGATACCTGCGTTCCTCTCATATCTCCTAGAAAGGCATTTCGAATGTTATTTATACCCAGCCATTCTTCTTTCCTGTTGTGGGGAAAAGCGCCCAAATTCTCATTGTACGATAAAAATGAAATGGAGGCAGTGAATCCTGATAGAGAGGTATTGCCTCCCCCTCGAAATGAGTGCCAGTTTTGAATTATTTCTTGGTATGTATTTTTGTATAAAAGCAATGTAAAAAACGAACTAACGTGATTACCTTGCAGCCGCTTCGGAACGCCTGAAGGACCAATACAAAAGGCAGTATCACAAGTGGACAATTCCAGTAGCGAATGTGGAAAGTGGATTTGATTTCATTGAAAGAGATAGAGAAGAGTTTACGGTGAGTTTAAATGTGGTGGAAGGGACTCTGGAGAGTGAAGATTGTCGCCGGGTTTGCGAAATTTCGCAGTTTTTCGAAAGAATCAAGGGTTCGTCAACCAGTATAGACAATAACAATCTTTTCCACATAGAAAGTAGCCGTTTATTCTTGCATGGAATCGCTGGTATTGGCAAAACAAGTTTTGTAGAGTACCTCACACTTCTATGGGCTAATGAAAAAATTCTTCATGAGTTTGACTTTGTCTACTTGATGAAGTGCAGGATGCTCAATAGAAACAGGTATGGGGAAGTGACAATCGACAAAATTTTCCGCGATACCCTAAGTGTTGACTTTTCACAATTGAACAACCACATTGATGGTACTCGTGTGCTTTTTATAATCGATGGTCTGGATGAATTGTACTCTTTAGAATCAGCCCTAACAGATGATTCAACAAACTCATTTCATTCTACGATAAACAGCCTTTTGCATAAAGAAAGCGCGATTTTTTCAGGCCATAAGTGCATTCTGACTGGAAGACCCCACATCTATCCGTTGTTACGAAGATACGAGAAGATGATTGGTAGAATGGCAATTTTTGAGATTATTGGGTTTGACCAAGAAGGTATTAACCTTTATATCGACAAGTTTACAGTGGGAAATTTACGTGTGAAAAAAGATATTATTGATGCAATTGAACATAATTGCAGCTTGCAANATTACTGGCTTCAGTCCCTCAATTTCTTTCAAGCATTTGTGCTATTCTGGCAACTCATAAAGTGCCTTTGGACAATAGCCATTCAACAGAACTCTACGTTTGGGTCCTTGTATCTTTCGTTCAACAGCATTTTTCCCAGTTAAATAACGAGCCCTACAAGATATTTGGTGATGAAAGGTTCCAGAGATTTCTGGAGAAAATTAGAAGGATATCGTATGACCTGCTTCTTAACGACAAGACAGTTTTTAAAACGGGTGAGTTGAGCGAACTACTCGATGCCAATGACAAAGTAGAGAAGGACTTGTTGAATTCATTCATAGTAAAGATTGAAACTGCTACCGAATGCCTATACCAATTCAAACACCTATCTCTGCAAGAATTTCTTGCAGCGTGTCATTGCTTTATTGAGTGTGTCAATATAGAAACACTTCTCAACAAAAAAATGTATGGAATTATAGAATTTATTGCTGGATTGGCTTGTGCAAAGAAACATAAGTCATGTGGCAAGCAAAGCATTTTGTCCAATTTTGTTGACTGTCTTTGCAAGAGAGAAAATGAAAGCAGTTACAAATGGGTGCTTCCAACTGTAGAAATGATTGCCGAGTCACTTTTTTCCAGATTACAGGAGCGTCTCATCAACTGGAGACCATTGTTCAGCATCTTTCACGAGTTATACCACGAAAATGACAAATTGTTGGAGACAAATGTGCCTCGTTTTAAATGTGACTTTGTCTTCAACGGCCTCACATCCATCGAGTGCACTCAATTTACTCGATTTATGAATCTAATTCTGGCCTCGCTTGGATGTGACGCTTTGTCTGAAGTTACAATTAGGATAATGGATACAGTTATAAATGGTCAAATGAGTGAAAATTTGGCTCCATTGGTAGAACACGTGTCCAAATTCAAGTGCAGTGCTTGCAAGATCGATTGTAACTTTCTTCATTCTCTATCGAGTTCAATCTTAGCATCAAACGGAAATAACAATTTGGAAACGCTGGCGTTCATGGATTGTGATCTAAATGATGACGAAATGGCATCTTTAGCATGTTGCTTGGTTCATATAAAAAGGTTTGAGTTTGGTTACAGCGAACTTAATGAAGGTTTTTGCTTGTCGTTGGCCAGAAGTTGTCAGGAACTGAATTCTGAGGATTTGAAGCTAAGAGACGTACGTCTAAATAGTTGCACGTTTCTAGAGAACTCCACAAGATACTTGTCAAAGCTTCTACCTGATTTAGAAACTCTAGATCTTTCTGGTTGTGAGCTCTCTGAAGCGCAACTAAGTGAAATTGTGGATGGCATAATGCAGTCAAATAAAGGGAGGCAATTCCCCAGACTAGAGACATTGACTCTGCAACGATGCAGGTTGCAGGACGCATGCGTAGCAAAGCTTTGTGACGTCATTCCTTACCTTGTGTATGTTGATATCTCCAGATCTGCCACCACTCCACGTCAACCAGAATTTAACAGTGACATCGTGGAGACTATGATTCGCAAGATTGAATTTGCTTATTTCAGTGGGCAGCTTCGCTTGAAGACATTAATAATGCATTGTTTTTCAACAGATGAAGCGATAAAACAAAAGTTTCTTAACTTGAAATCACTCAAAATTGATGTTTCTTTTCGAGTTTGGAAAAGGAATGATTCTTCTTCGTCAAATAAATAAAATATGAGACATAATTGAACATCTATTTGTATGACCTAATAAATACTTTACATTTATCCATTTAGCCACAGTTTAAATGCATGATCACAGAAACTATTTCAGGTCCCAACCAAGCCTATTTTGATCCGAAATGAATGTTTTGCTTGCTACTGTACCCAAATAATTGTGGCATTAGTGTTATTGTTTGAGATTTTAGAACTCTGATTGTTCTATTTTTATGTCCTTCTTTACTTGCATCACTGCTTAGGTGTTGAATCTGTTACAGTCCATACCCGGAAACATGTCCGATCGCACGTGTGCGTGTCCACATACGTGTAAAATCTCCAGGGTGGGCGAAAAATCGCCCGTACCAACATCAATATCAACCGTGCAATCGCACATGCAAAATAGTAACTTCGTCGCAGCTGCAACACTAGTGGCTGTCATATTTTGCCTTCATAACTCTTCTCTATCATGTTTTGTACGGTTGCCCACATGTATCACGGCAAAAGTTTTAAAACATCACGACAAAAGTGTTAAATCGTCATGGCAAAAGTCTATTTTGCGTTGGATAATAATAAGATCACTGAGTCCGCGTTCTCTTGGTCAGTGCTTAGATGCGAAACCATATTATCGTA
>OLMO02000001.1:1722332-1738927 GCA_900291935.2 Cassiopea xamachana | reverse complement strand
CTTTGCCCACGTTTATCTCCTTATACAGGCATTTTCTGCCTGTTTACACTTTACACGTCCTATACTTATTTTGCATGTTTACATCCTATTGCTCCAATATACCCCCTCTTAGATTACATAAACCCCTCACTTTTGATTGCATATTTAACTGATGATGCGGCAAGTATGCTCCAAAAAGTCATATAGTTACAATAGTAGTGTAAAAAGGATTTGTCATTGACAAAGTATTAGTCAATGGTAATTTTTTCAATGGTTGAGTCTTTCAGCGTCTCATGGATTTGTCGATGTCAATGGTAGTGTCTGATTTATATATTAAAAGGGAAAATTAAAATGAGTATGATTTTTGTCATGGCCCTTGTTCCACGAAAACTGTACTTATCATAATGATATAGAGCTTCTAACAATTCTTGTTCTTTAGAAGCCACTGCTAAAATATGACACAGACTTTTTTCAATGAGCGCCATACAGAAGTGATTTCTAAAAATTTAACAAGGGGGCTCTAGGTGCAATGTTACAAAATGGGTGTGGCCTATTTACAGCCACACTCACATGTTTAGAGATGTATAAATGATTATCTAGTCTAACAGTGGTACAATATAGCCAACATCTCGATAAGCACGTAGCAGCAAGGAAATTCATCATAGCAATACAAAATGGGAACAAGGCTTTCGCACTTTGAAAAGCAAGATTAACACAAAATTTAAGGAGGCTGAGCCCCCAAAATGAACATGAATTTTAACAAGGGGGGCTCCGCTCTCCTGAGCCCCCCTAGAAATCACCACTGGAGCCAAACAAATTAACTTACGGGAGATGCTACGAAGAAGCGACAGAATAGATGAGTATTGCAAGAAATATCAACTTCATGGTAAAAATACTAAAATTCTAAGCATTCAAATATCAGCACTAAAATATTTAATGTCCTCTTTTATGAGTAATATTTCTTCCAATAATTTAGATGTTGCATGCGCAATGAGTTATAATTAATTGAAAACATAGAAAACATCTCTTTTGCTAGCAACTTCAACGGTATATTCTAAACAGGAGTAACAAAATAGGGATATTTTTCAGCAGCTACATTACTTGCATGGTTACTGTGGCTAAGATCTAAAAGTTTTTCCGTTTTTTGAGGAGTCATTCTTTGATACTGGCAAAGAAAGGCGATAAATGTCACTGATATCAGTAAAGAAGCCCAGGTAAAAGTGTACTGTGGTCCTATATTGACATAGGAATATGTGCCAATGATGGGAGCTGTAAGGCGACCAATACTTCCGCAAGCAGAGATTAAACTAACACTGGTACTCTAAAATAAAGAAACATAGAAATATGAAAAGTAAAATCAAAATGAAAGAATCCACTTCTANATGCTGTTGCAAAAATAACACTTCAGGCTACTGATTATAAGGTTATTAAACATTCCTTATTACAAAAGGTGGAAATAAGCTCATGGAATTGAGCCAAGAATATCTTAGAATTTGAAGAACATCCAGAAGAGAAAGATAAATGAATCAAATCAAAATCGATATCAATGCGTCAAAATATTAGCATACAAGCTGATTGACGACACAACGAAATTAACTTAAACACATTCATCTAAACGCAGATAAAAGGTAGTCCCGTAAACTTTCGTAAGTAGGGGAGTGCCTGTTAGAGAGAACACTTATGCTGAGCCATCGGCATATACATTCACATGTATATATACATATCCGTGCATGTAAATATACATATACATACATGTATAAACATATACATACAGATATACATATCTACATATACATAGACATACATATATACATATCTACACATACATATACACAAAGGTAGTCAAGGGAGTGCCTGTTAGAGAGGAAACTTAGGCTGAGCCATCGGCATGTGAGGTAAGATGGCCAGTTCCTTTCCTCGCCGCCTTTATCTCCCCAGTGTTCCCAATGGGTACCCATTTGCTGCTGGGTGAACAGTGAGCGAGCGTTCAGTCAGGGCATCGAGTCGGGCTCGAACCGTAGACCTTCCGCATGGGAGGCATGCGCTCCAACCACTATGCTACCTCGCTCCTAAACGCAGATAAGCTGTCTAATAAAGGTAATACAAAGAAATGCACCCTATAGGAAAACCCAGTTACACGTAATAAACATCATCTCCTGCGTCAAAATTGTTACACATTCAATATATCATAAGAAATATGGGGAAAATTAACCAAAATCGCTATTGAAAAAGAGGAGAAGTGAAAACAACAAAAGAATTCCAACAGATAGCATAAGACGTTGAAATTGCCAGATTCGTTTGAATCCATAATTAACAAAAATCTGTAAACTGGTGCACATAAACTTCACCTTAACCCAAATTCTACCGCAAGGTGGTAGCATAGTTGTTCAAGGCAGTAACGCGGATGTAAAAATGCTGACAACGGACGCATTAAGAGGGCCTGCTATGATTTACGACGATAAAATACAACCAACCTGATTTCCAGCAGAGACTACTTTTGTGAATAGAGATACAAGGAGGCCAATACATGTGGAATATCCAATACAAAATAAAAGTGCAGCAATGATCAACTGTGGGAAATAAAGCTGGGGTGTGTCATGGCACCATTCAAACTCTCTTGGGCAACCAAGTGTAGAGTCTTGCATCGTGTTATTTATCGTAGCGTTTCCAAAACCACCTAAAAATTGAATACTGTCTTTTTACTGGAATCTAAATGAATTGAATACAAAGGAATCCACGTGAAGATGATCCCTAAATTGCAAACACAATGCAATGCAACAAACAGGCCCCGAGAAATATTGGAGCATGCTAGCCCCCCCCCTCCTTTCAAAAAGAGCTGGGACTTTTTTTCGAAGATATGGGAAAAGTTCTAGTACCCTGCTAACAATATCATAGCCCCACACTGGAATATTCATCTCCCGTTGGAAAATTCCTAGCGCCGCCCCTGTTTGGCTATACATAAGATCAAGAAAGTCTTGTGCTTCTTTGAAATATTCTTCAATGCCATTTGTTTCTAATGATAGAAAAGTAAAGACATCCACAGCACCTAAACAAATAGTACAAAAGAGTTCAAGATTTATATTAGAAGTTGGGATGTGTTATAACATTTGTGTTGTTATGCGCGTAGGACCCGTTTTCGTGTGGAAGTATCGATAAGTGGCAGAGACATGTCTAGGCAGTTTCCTTGGAAGGACATTTTGCAAAAATATGATCAAAGATGGCTAAGTAAGATCAAGGAAACACTAATAAGTGGGATGCTAAATCTCTTGCAGTTCAGTACACATTGCGGCGGGACGTAACGCCCCCACGCCCCCCATAAGCACATCCCTGATAATTAGCAGCCACGGAACAGAGAATGAATGTATAAAGCATCTAATGGTGTAAAACATATCATTAGAAATATGATATATGATAAATGATACATAATACATATATATATGTGTTTGTAATATAATATAATATAATATAATACAATATACTATAACATAATACTATATAATATGAAAAACACATGATCAAATAAAGGTATAATGGTAATTTTTGATGCACTCGCTAATTTCCCGGTGCCTTGAGGTATGCCAAGTGCACTATTTTTGAGACCCAAGGACATTCCTCAGGTTTCATTGCGACCAAACTTCAGCTCTCGTTAACGAATTACGATAAAAGTTCGTCTCAAAAGCGCTGATTTCATTTCATTCGTTTCATTTTTAAACATTGATACATGGTGGCCCCTCAGAATCATGTCTGTTTTACAGCGGGCCATGTATGACTAATTAAAATAGTACTTATAAAGGAAAATATATACAGCTAAATCAATTCTACACAATATCATCTTTAGTAAAACAAACGCATAAATAAATAAAAAGCTAAAACAATTTTTCTAATTTTTTTCGCAAGCATGGCTTTAAGTTTTTTTCGGGAATGACCCAAAAGTCCTAGATTTTATTACACTAGGTATGGAGTTCCAGACTGATGATCCTCTGTAAACAAAGCAGTTTTGGCCATACCTAGATTTTAATCTTGGAGGCCTTAAGCTCAAATTAGAGCCATGTATTTTTCTATTTGTTATGGTCGAGACTCCGGTAAACTGTTCTATAAAGTAGAGAAGTGCCCCAACATTAAATGCCTTATAAATCATGCTTGCGGATTCTTGGTTGTTCATATCAGAAATACCTAATACGACCAACAATGGATGGAAAAAACATGAGAGCAAGATGTTTACCTTGAAGCATAAGTTTGATTCCTCCCATTGGTATGTAAAATATAAAGGAAGCAGCAATGCAGCCGTACGCAATTGCAATAAGAAATCGGTCGGAAAACCTGCAAGAAACAATGGTAAAAAATAAAGCCGTTAACTAAAATCAAGGGAGCCAACCTCCGATGGAAAATTGCTGACGCCAGCCTTGGCTAAGATCATAAAGCAAAACATACGTGATACGTAACGCACAAACAGGGTTGCGCATATTGAAACATTGATTCAATGGTATGGGAATGTGTTGTGCTCTTTAGTTTTGCTTCTCTGTTTTATTGTTCCTTCACAATATAAAACATTAAAAATACAGTATACATACACTCAACAGAGTGTCTGGTCGCCCAGCGTCGAGACATGTGACTGTTCTTGCATTATGTATATCTACTTTCAATGGACCGACCAAGAATGTAACTGGAGGAAATCCCTGGGGGGCAAAACAACCCGACACAGTCATTTGGGAGTGGTAAAAGCCTTATTTTGTTATGTAAATCTCCAAGTTGATGATTCTCTTGGGGGGGGGGCAAAACCATGCAAAATTTTTCATTTGGGGGCACTGTGTGCTTCCTGCGGGTACGTGCCTGGGACCGATTTATTGCCTAAAGAAAGGACGAACTAATAATCTCTTGGCAACCAAAACATGCAACAACTATATTAGGGGTTATTCAAAAAGTATGTACCTCTATTTTGACCCAACCCCCCCCCAATATAACGGCTTGTCATACTCAGGTTCATACTCCCTTCCTTGCTACGCAACATTATGGCATGACACACCCCTCAAGACCGATTTCTACTTATGTGTATCAATATAACTTCATACAGTATAACGTAATATAATAATCAAAATGCAATATACAGTATAGCATAACGAAAAGTGGAAAAATATAGTATAATATAAAAAGCTACAACGCAATTTTATATAATATTAATTAACACTGTACAATAAAACTTGACTAAATATATGTAACAGGATATTTATTGTGGTAACAAACTATAAACATTGAAGTAAATTTCGAGGGCAACGGATTCACAAAATTTCTCTTCATTAAATCATGTTGCCATTGTCTAATTCAAAAAGTGAAAATATGCAGAAGAAATTTGACACCCTACCCCCTAAATTTTGACACTTCATTCCATAAATTCATTTATTGGTATAGACTAAAATGGCTAATAAGAGATGAGATTGTTAGGTACCGAATAAGCGCCCCCCAGCTTATTTTTTTCGAAAATTTTCTGACCCCCCCGCTCTGATTTTGGTCCCCTACTTATTAAATTTCCGATTTTTCTAGCAGACAAATGCAAAAAGTTAGCACTGTTTTTAAGTTACTCAAATAATGAATGAGATATACTATGTGGCAAGATTCCGAAAAGGCTTTGCTTGCAGTGATGTTAATCGGGGCATTTTGTATTTTTATTTGTGCTGGTTGTTGCAGTTAGCCCCAAATTCTGACCTTTCCCCGCTCATTTCATCTTGAGGAATTTTCCAACCCTCTCAACTTATTAGGAAACCTCTCTTCTTCGGGACTTAAAAGTAAATGCTATGGTTAAACAACAAGAAGGTGCAAGAAGTGACAATCAATGATATTTACCGGCTGAACAAGAACCGCATTGCAAACACCTGGACAAAACAACCAGTTAGTCCTTGTGCAGTGAAAACTAAACCACCGTAAGTAACAGCCTTGGGCTTGGATAAAGCGTACTGGTGCTGAAGAAGTGGGACCGTCAAACTGTAATGGAAATGCATCGTTAAAATCCCACTAAATAGCCATAATAGCCAGCTCAAAATAATAATGAACATCGACGGAAGGTAATTGGGTAACAGATTCAAGTGATACTGTCTCAAAGCTCTGTAAGTTACAATATGGTCTATGTACAGAAGGCACCTTTCAAAGTGGAAGAACTTCAATTTGAAGCTAGTTCCAGTCTCTCAGTACTACTGATCTCCTGCTTCCTAAGGATTTTCCTTGCAAAGATTTGTAATGCAAACATCGATATTAATCTTAATTTTGATTAGCTGATTTTACTACATGGTAATCGAGCACTATTTCTTCACAGCCAACTTTTTTGTACGACAATGCATAGCACTCAAAGGCTGAAACTAGCACTTCCAGCAGTAAACTTGACGGAACAGCTAATTTTTATGCTGTCTCTATACATATCTGCTAACTTTGCAACCAGAACAACGGCATTCTATTTGATAAGGCAGTATGGGAAAGTAAAAGGAACAGCTTTTGTTGCATAAGCTAAAAAGAAAGGGCTAACATATTTCTCGATTCAGAGTAAAGATCGACAAATGTCAACCAGAAGGCTTTCTAAGTAGGAACTATATTCACGTTAAAAAATAGTTCACAAAAATGTCTTCCCTTTGTTTACAGATTCGCTAATACCTAGTGGCAGATTAAATAGAAGGAATAGAAATCTTTGCAAACAAAAGATAAGCAGATTGGGGACTATACACAGGAGCGGATCCAGTAAAAATTGTGACTGCCACACAAGGGCGTAACACAAAAGAGCGTGGTCAAATACTATTTGTTAATGGTGCAGCACTATATTATTTCAATCAATTTTTCGTTCTAACAGTTAGAACATCATCAATAATGACGTCACTTTAAAAGTTGGTTTGACTACTGCATGTGTTACGTGTATGGCAGCCTGGATCTACCCCTGATTATACATACCTTTCCATAAGTGACAAAGAAAAGTTGACCAAACTAAACATAATTAACAATGTTACAAGAACACATGGATTTCTTTTGTTACTTCTGTCGGCTGTTTTGGAGACAGTTCGCTTAGAATCGGATACACCTTCAGTTGGTTCTAGTACAATAAATAATAACATCATAAAAATCGCATCAATATTTCTACAGTAAAATTAAACTATATAATAGTAACATAATTTCTTGTGTAGGCTGCAAAGAGGTATGAAACAGAAATCGAACAGTAAAAGGAAATGCAAAATTGTAGTTATATAATGCAGTTAATCAAAAGCATTGACTTTGAAGGCACACGGGGCCAGATATTTCATTTACTCCAAAACTTCTGTATTTCAAAGGGCTGTCTAGTAAAAGAAGAATGACTAACGTCATGCTACACCAGCAGATGAATTAATAGAAAATTCATTTCGTAGCCACAATATTTATTGTTTATTTAAATCAGTGGATCATCTGGCAAATAAAGAGATAAGAAGCGCTATTGATAAATAAAAATATGGTGAAACTCACTGACAAAATGAAAAATCAATCCAGCAGTAATGACGCCACACAAAATCAGGAAAAGAGCAGGAATGGTGTACAAATTAATGTGAAGTTTTAATGGGGAAATAAAAACACTTCGATCTCCCATCAATGCAATTAAAGCTTGAAGCCCTGAAGAATGAAACGAAAGCAGAAACTTAATAAATTATTAATATATTATTACTATACACTATAATCTAATAATTATCTTTGAGCCCAATTATAAGATAGGTAAGTGCACATTGAAAGTCGGTCAAGAAGCCACTCGCCTTCAGGATAAGCAAGCCCAGAGCAATTGATTACATTGGAAAAACAGAGGTAGAAGATTTCTGATGAAAAACTACTTCGATTGAGTGAAGAATATAAAGCATGCAGACGCCTTGCAAAAACTGAGTAAAAAGGGCGGGTGATACTTTTCTCCAAGTTATACGCCTTGTCTTTCTAAAAGGAGCTTTTATGAAAGCTTTAAGGAATAAAAAGCCATGCTGAAAAATCTAGGCTCATAAAACAACCATTAAAGACAAGTTTCCTAGAGTTTGGATAGCCTTAATTTTCAATTTAGGAGTTTGCTGACATTCCTTGAATGAGGGCAAATCAGCAGATACAAATTTCCAACCATCAGCTATTTAGTTCGTTGGTGATATGGTGTGAGGTGCTTTTAGTATATTTACATTCGTCATGCTCAGTCAATATTTATCTATATACAGTTTCTTTTTCTCGTTTTCTCATCTCCCCAGTCGCCATATCCCAACAGCACCAAACGATGTGCCAACCAAAAAGGTTTAGATATGCATATAGCATGCAAAAATATGGTAGTAATTCTCAGAGGTGTCCCGAGACACTTTTGTTTTGGGGGGCGTCTTGACCATTTGACCAGCCACAGCTACTAAAAAAAAGGTCACGAAAAGTACTGTAAACATTAATATTGGGGGCGTGACGCCCCTCGCCCCCATGAGCACAGCAATGCCATCAATTCACAGCAAATTCCATTACGTATGAATCGGAAGTGGACCCCTTACAATCAAAAGCGAATCCTAGTCAAAAGAACCAAGTCATCAAAACAAAGAACATGCAACAAAATGGAAATAAATGGAAAAAATAACCTGAGCCAGATGCAAATCCTATCGTCATGGCAATACTTAACCTTGCCATTGCCACTGATCTTTGTAATACGCTTGTAGACTCTGATATAATTGATCTTGTTACCGTCATGTTTCCTAAAAGAGCAAGGATTATTGGACTACTATTATTAGACAACGACAGATTCAAATGAAAAATTATGCAAGACCTTACAGAATGCATTCACATGCTTTCAAATTTATCATGCACATTATTTTTCACAAGAATTTAGTCTAAAAGAATATTAGGGCTCCAATTTGCTGAAATGTAAGAGTATTTTAAAAACAAGAAAGGTTCAAGCCTCATCAATTCAACTTCAACATTTTCCTCATTTGAGTTTTTCTGGATCAAGTTCTATACCATAAAATTGCAAATTTATTTATCTGTTCTTGTTTTGTTTGCATGACGGTACTCTCCTCTGTGTCATTTCTTGATAAAGCAGCACATTATCAAAGATGTGAATTTCTATTTTGAGTTTAGGGGTTTTCCACAGGACCATGAGGAAATACCAGGGATGTTCCGTTGGGAGGCTAACTCTTCCGACGGGGGAAAAAGATAAAAAACTCGAAAAAATAGTTCGTGACCGTCATACGATGCACAAGCATGCTCATATAGGGACAGGGGCCACCTAACCCTCCCTATGCTCCATCCCTGTTTGATTTTGAGGTAAACCTACAATTTTCTTTGCTCAAGAAGTTAAGAGGTTAGCCACATGTAACACCAATTCTACGGCTTTCGAGACCTTTACGTTACGTCAGGGGGTAAGGCTCCCTCAAGAATAACTTCAGGCTCATAGTAAAAAATTAAAGAATTCAAAGAATCAGAGAAAAACTTAGTATTGCTATAGAAAAAGTGTATTGTAAACTAGTGTAAAAATGCTCTGCAACTACTACGCAATTCTTGTACAAGTATTGTGCCACAGAATACTGGCAGTACAACTACGGCACTTTTGTCATGTGTGTAGAATACATTCAATTCAAGAGCATTCTCAAACTAAGTTGAGAATTTGACTGATATTATTGATTAAAATTTTACCTCTTGTATATCCTAAGAATGCTCTAGAAATGAGAACAGCTATTAGTCCCATCCTCCCTCCAATTCCTTGTGCAAAGACAAAGAGGATTGGTGACAGGATAGAAATGCAGAAGACACCAATCATCGGCTCACGATTCGGCCTATAGCGCAGCCAGGTGCCAAGGGAAATGTCACCAAGTATAGCAGCTACATTGAAACTAAAATAAGTCCAACCCAAAAATGTTGGGCTGACATGCTGATCAATCTACGGAAAAAGTGAAAACAAAATGGAAAATACAAAAACGCAAATTTTGCTTCCAAAGAATTATTTCTAAGCGCTCATTTACGCTTGAAAGCATTAAAAAAAACTCAATGGAATGAGTTTGATTGCGGCTGTAGATAATAACTGGTGCCACACGTATAACAACTATTAACATAAAAAAGCTCCATGTGAGCTCAAAGAGCCCATGTTGAGCCTATATCTTAGTATCAGAACATAAAACACTGTTTCTCATTTCAGCTGTGAGCTCAAAGTAATTACAACTAGCTGCAATACTTTTGTACGACAGTTCTTCTTTGAAAAACCATTTACGCTTTCACAGACCATTACTCTCTGGTGCTTAATATACGCCCGAGGAGGCCCAATAATTTTTCAGACTTTTCCCACCCCAACGGACCTTACTAAGACCCTCCCGTTTATTGATTTTAGTAAGATGAAGTGCCAAAGGCCAATGTTAATTATGTTAGGAGGTAGCTTTTCCGTTTTGTATTTTCTAAACGATATCATGCCATAGAATTCGCGTATTCAGTGTTTTTATTAGTTACATTATTAGACTTACTACTACCGTTTGTTGCTATTTTACCCAAACGGACCATAGAACAAGGTGTTTTATTACTTTTAATACCTGGCAAGCCTACTATCTGGAAAATCTCCCTGGCCAATAAGACCGTTTACTAGTTTCTCAAAAGATTTCCCACCCATACCGACAATTAATATCCCCATAGTAGTAAGCACCCGAGTGTACATAGCGAATAAGACTTAATTCTAGCATTAGAAAACTTGTCTAGGGACGTATCGATGACACAATAACATCATTATCAGACTTAATGAGAAATTATGGGGGTCCGTTCCGGTCAACATACAACTCACTCTTTCAATTAATTCCTTCTTTTATTGAAATAATTTACAATAGTATTGGAATTAATTATATGGTATGCAGAAATTAATTTTTTCTTTTACATAAGTAATTGTATCTGTTTCTCCGATAATTATTTACTTCAATGCCCCATAATTATTTTTTATTTCTCTTTTTGGAATTATTTTAACCTGTTTTCTTATATTCATTAATATCATATTCTCAGAATTAATTTTGTCTTATTCTTCAATAATTATTTAGATCATGTTATAGAATTATTTTTATCTGTTTGTTGTAGAATTTCCCGTATCCAAGGCTGACTTTAACAGCTGAGATTATCGCTAATTTCACTCATCCACTATGTCTTTCTGTCTATGGAATAGAAGGTGCTGCCAATTCAACAATCCCTTCTAATTTCATAACCAGGAATCCACCTTGGTTTCCTTCTCTTGTCATCAGAGAGTCCTTTGTCTACTCAGGGGCTATTGTCCTATTTTGCATACGTGAAATTCAGCCCTAGATACGGGAAATTCTACGGGAAATTCTACGAAAAACAGATACAAATAATTCTGTGACATGATCCAAATAATTATTGAAGAATAAGATGAAATTAAATCCGAGAATATGATATCAAGGAATAAAAGAAAACAGATTAAAATAATTACAAAAAGAGAAAATAAAAATAATTATGGGACATTGAAATAAATAATTATCGGTTAAACAGATACAATTAATTATATAAAAGAAAAAACTAATTTCTGCATACCATATAATTAATTCAAATACTATTGTAAATTGTTTCAATAAAATAAAAGATTAATTCAAAAGGGTGAGTTATATTCGTTCAAGAACGGATTCCCATAAGAAATGGTCTGTTGTATTTATAAAATCTTGCTTATTAGAGATTTGCAACCTACACTGAACAGGCAAACAGACTCCATCATAAGCAAATTGTCGCTAAGATGACAATAAAATTTCATTAAGCTACTGGTTCTTAAACTGATTTTGATTGAATCCCAGGGGTTTGGTGAGTCAGTTTCAGAGGTTCAGTGGTTTGGTTCATCCCACCCATACGATTTGTATGATAATATTCATTATGCTTCTGTTTTTGTGGAAAATCCATGTTTTGCTTGTTCTGGGGTTTGATGAATGTATATGGAGCTTGTGGGGTTCAGTACCTTCAACAAAGCTAGCATAGACATAGCAGAATGGGGGTATGAGGCTGGGATCCCCAGGTGGGTAGACACTCATTTCATTTTGGCAAGTGCTTTTTTTTAAAAACAATACCAAATTTTCTTACTGGTTTTGAAATCTCATTGCTCTTTTAGGTAGAAAGTTTTAAGTGCTCTAAAGTTAAAGCCTCATACCCACATAAACACAAGGCCAGCATGTATAGAAGCATATTCGAAATTACCACATGAGCAACTTCTTGATGTACTTTGCAGCTTGAAGAGCTTTAAAATGTGATCACTAAGAATATATAGAAGTCTTACGATCAGGTCAAAATTACTTGTTTAATGAATATGATACTAATTAAGCTTTTCTAAATGTACTAACTTTTTGTAAATAAGGCCATGTTGATGATATTCCAATTGAAATACCTGGAAGATTATGCTCAATAATAACTCATCAACACATGTCTCAATTAGCAGGTATATTTATGCATGACTTCATTACTGTAGAAGAGAGGGAATGGCTCAATTTCATTCTAGAGGGGGTGGTATCCTCCTCTTCTGAGTAACTTAAAATAAACATTGACAATTTTATCAAAACACACTTGCTAGTGCTTAAACATAAAGAAACAATATAAAGGTGAAATCAAGAAAAAACTAAGTTTTACTGATGGTGAGGTATGAAGTGTGTGGAAGTGAAGACAAGGGGGTATCAACACACAATTGCTGCACTGGAGGTGTAACTTCATTTTGAATAAAAAGTAGAGAAGATTGCATGTTATATGAAGTGGCAGGGCCACATGCAGATATTCTCAGACACCAACTATTTCATCATTGTGGAAGGGATGGCTGCCCCCTTGCCCCAATGGCTATGCCTCTGGTCACAGGAGTGCATGTGGGGGTAAATATCTGAAAATTTATGAAAGTGTGATGATCTTGATAGGCCTAAATATTTTATAAAACTCTAGTACAATGATGAGTCTACAATAGTTCTTAATCTTGCTATAAACTGGGTGATGAAGTGCCAAGAAGGGTACAGACTACACATAGTAGTGCAGGATACACTAGCAAACTACCTTGAAAGGAGATCAGTAATAAAGATCCGCTAGAACAACAAACATGTAAAAGACCTACCAAACATTGCAATAAACATTGTAAAGTAGATAATCCAAAGTGATTGCTGCTTTTTCTCCACATCACTGCTTTCTAAAGGCTTTTCTTCATTACCATTTATTGCTGTAGCTAGCTCATTGGATTCAGAGTCTCCTGTTTTTTCAGTCATACCACTTGTTGTCATCATGGCATCATTACAACATCATCTTTCATGTTCTTGTCAAAAAGAAATATTAAAAAACTTATACATTCATCATAAACTTCACTCATGTTTATTATACATACCATAGGCCAGGGGTGCCCAAACTTTGTGCGACAGGGGCCAAATTTTCTATTGTAAAAGTGGTGGGGGCCAACCTTTTTTACATATAGCAACGATAATTTAAGAAAATTTTTGGAAGCCACTTTCTGTTTCACATTTGCTTTTTTTGTTTCAATTTCAACATCTTAAGAATGTTTTTGGTACATTTGAAACAAGCATATCACATGCAGTTGAATATTCACTTAACCTTTTTTCTTAAACAGAAATAATTGTGCTCTTACGTGAGAATTCTGGTGGAAAACCAATGACCATGAATTCTAGCGGGTTGGGGGTTGTGTTGTGTAGAGTGCTGTTGGTCTCTAGTGGGTAAATGAAGAATGTTAATACTGCTAGCCAAATAACAGTATATGAGCGTTATATATTTCATGACTAGGCTGTGGGCCGGATAAAATTTGACCGAGGGCCGGATTTGGCCCGCGGGCCGGACTTTGGACATGCCTGCCATAGGCTTTGGGCTTCTTTTGTTTGATTTAATATACATAGGTGGAGCAATGGTGGGCATTCAGGGAAGTAGGGGGGAAACTGCCCCTTCCAATAAGTTCAGACTTGCCACTTTGGCATACAGCCATTGGGCAGCAAATAGGCAGGGCCATTATCTCCAGTGGCATGCTGGTGAAATTTTGGTGACAATTTTCCTATGTTGTTCTTAGTCATCAAAACTCAATGAAAGCAGGTTAGGAGATCAGTTGTCTTTCTCAGCATAAAGATCAATGAGGAAAATGATCTATATCCTACTTTGCTGAAGAGCATTTTCTGACATTCCAAAGTGCATGACTTCAAACATATTTCTAGGGTCAAGCCTCCAGACCCCCAACTTCCTCTCACTCCTTTTGCATGGTTTTATAGCCATAGCCTTCCAACTACTTCATCTCCTTTCAGCATGCTGTTGGTTGCAGTTGTCCAGCGTTAGTTTTACATGACATACACCTTAGCTTTCACAATATTTTCACCCCCCCCCAAAAAAAATTGGGGAAATGTCCACCAGTGAGTTGGAGGTGTTTCTGATAATAAAGACAATGAAATGAGAAAGCTGAAAATACTCTTATATGGCAATGGTAAAGTTCACAAAATGATACATTGGCTAATAAAATAAGGAAATGATTCTAAATTTTGATACCAGGTTATGTCAAAGCCTAGTATCAAAACATAATATATGATGTGGTAATTCTTTAGAATTACATGGTGTGCATGACAGAAACACAACCCAAAACAGAAATCATATTACAGAGTAGAATGGTCTGGGATATCTTACTGCCAGGCCTCATTAAAAGTATTTTGTGCCTGTGAGCACAGATCTGAGGAAAATATGCTTGCAGAAAAAATAGATTGTAATAGATAGCCAGATGCAGATTTGGATGAAAAGTGCCTCCAGAAGTATGAAATTTTATGCCTATGAGTGGTGCTCAGCACTCTCATGGATTAATGAACTCTGCTTATTGCTATGCTTTCAATTATTTAAGCCTATAGGTGATTTCCTGTATTCTTTGAGGCTTAATTTTTGTCAGTTTTGATGATATGGATGGAAATGAAGCTATGCTCTATTCAACAGTGTACACTTTCTCCAACAATAGATTCCCAGTTTCTATTTACAACTCAACACACTGAATCAAATCCAATTCCATTGAATTGGACACACTGAAAAATTTACTTCATGACCTGCTGTCACAGCTACATAATGCACTCATAGTGAAGCAGTCCTGTGCAAAGATTGTCACAAAGAAATGAAATCAAATACTAGCAAGCTTTGAGAATAGCAGCTGAATAGACCAATACAGAATGCTGCTTTGCAGAAACTTTTACCTTGACTGAGTAAATACACTACTCTGTTATAATTACCAAACTAATTATAAGTGGTGATAACATCTGTTATTAATACGTATTGATTGTCAAAGCAAGGGAGCTATCATTTTTATGCTGGTTACAGGGGCGGAAGAATTTTTGAGATAAATTGAAAACTTACACAATAAATTCACTATATCCAATAATATATGAAGATTTCTTATAAATGGTTACAAAGTTTCATACCCCAATATTATTTTTACTTATGTCATTCAAATTGAATCTAAAGCTTGAAAGTGCTAAAGAATGCAATCTGGATATGAAGGAAAGGTAAATGAAAAAGCTAAAGGAATCAAACAAACAATATCTCAAATAGCTTTTTTCTTTATCAAGAAAAAACTAGCATTTTGTATAAATTTATTTAGAAAAACTTACTTTGCATTAAGCGTGTCAGTTATTTTAGTGGTATGAAGGTCCTCAAAAACATTGATAACCCATCATTAAATGGCAAAACAATTTGATAACCCAATAAAACGATGCAAAAAAATTTTATGCCCCTACATAACTTTTCCTATCCCTGTACCCAGCCTTGAAAATGACAGTTCTCTAAGGGCCTAATTTGCTCATGCCCAAGATCTGGTCAAGGGTTTAAAAAACTAGTTCACTCATCATCCAACTTTCAGAGCAATGCAGAAAAGAATTCAACCATATTTACAAGACACCTTGTGCAGGCTCCAAGAGCAGGCCCGTAGACACTGAGGGCAGGGGGGCATTACCCCCAATAAGTATCCAAGGTTATACATAAAAGTGCTCTAAAGTGTACCTTTTACTCATTTTTCAATTGACTTCTATGAAATCTAGAGTCTAGGAGCATCACTACACAGATATGTGACATGCGGATATACTAATTTTGTTGTGTGACAAACTTTAAGCCATTTTTCAGTCTTGGCACAATCTTTGAAGGAATTTCTGCTTGCTACTTAAAGAGTAAAATGCTGGTACTTCAATTCTTGGATTCACTAGTCCACTGCAAAGATGTGTACGTAACGACCCTTTTGGGGGAATAGGGCACTTTTTCCTTCTGAGTGCACTCCATGCAGCATATGCCAGATATCTGGGGTAAGCTTTGTCTATTCCTCGACCTACTGGAATGAGATTTTGCTTCTAGCATTGCCGTATGTTCATACAACAGCAAAAAGGAAATGTCAACGTAACTAATATGATGCATTAGTTTCTCCTCCTTAGCAAGAAGATCGATGATGAACACAATTACATTCATCTATGCAAAAAGGGCGTTTTCCGACGTTCTAGAGGGCGTTACCTCAACAAATTTTTCTGGGGGCAAGCCCCTAGACCCCTAATTTTCAACAGTATGCCTATCAAATAGAACCATTCTGGCAAATACATTTTTACCTATTTAAGTAGATGTGTAACAGAAATACACCCTCCCTCGGGCTATTAACTCGACTTCTACATCCG
>OLMO02000001.1:1695380-1716833 GCA_900291935.2 Cassiopea xamachana | reverse complement strand
AACAACAATAATGTACGTGTGTCTTACAATTTAATGAATAGAAACTACTGATATAAACATATGCTTGCATTTCTTGGAAACTATAATGATTCTGTTGGCTCATTTCCAGTCGAGCCCTCGATGTATCTCACGAACAACTAATATGTGACGGCCCTCTCAACCCTTCGCAAGCCATGAGAGTCCAAATACATAATATACCAACGCGAAACGACATAGGCCCCTACAGTCTTCTACAAGCACTGTGAGTCTAAATACCAAATAACTAAATGTGAGACGTCCTAAAACAGGATACACAAGTACTTTCGCAAGTTATTTTATCTGTCCTAATTTTCCATGTATAGCTCCGTACTTTCATTTATAACTTAGCAGTATGACAATACGGTTCGCGGGGCAGGATGCGGCCCATCAAGGCCTTCAATGTGGCCCCTGAAGGAATTTTGAAAAACTGAAAGCTAGCTATACTTTTTTCACCTACACTAGCTGGCATTACACAGGCTGATTGCCCCAGGTTTTCGCCATTGTCTCAAGGCCCGTAATGGGCTTGACACCCCTGCTTTCGAGCAAATCGATGTCCATTCAACCAGGCCATGTCATATGATCCCCTCAATTTTGTTGAAATTTGGACCATTTCTATATATCATAAAATATTGAAACCTCTGAAAATTTGAGTCTCTAACTCCTTATGGTTCCTGAGATATTGTATTTCCAATGATGCACTGTGAAAATCACGTCATACAAAAAAACTACTTTTGACTATAAACTGAGGGGCAATGGAAATATGATGATGATTTGATCCTACCGTGCGTTTATCGCCAGAGGGGAGCATAGTTCGCAAAACCAAGTAGCAGGAGACTGTCATGTAAAATAAATTTTAAAATGTAGGAATCACTGCTCTAGGAAAACTTTCATAAGTGTTGTGGATGTCAGGACATTTCTCAAAAGCTTTTCACTGGTGGGGCATTTGAGAAAAGGGCACTTTAGGTAAATGCAGAATCTACAGGTTTACTTCAAATAAGGAAAAAATTAAAGGTCACTGAATTATAACGGCATTTAAGTGGTGGTGCAAACATGTTCCACTGGTGAGGCAATGAAAGGAGCTGGTGGGGAGTTTCCTCACCACTTTACATGTTTATAAAACTCCAAGGTGGATACGTACGTATTGATGATTTGATGTTCAAGGCTTGCCCGGGGGTACCGGTTAAATAATCGTACAAAATATGGGACATGGGAATGCCCATCAAATTTTTTTGCAAATGAAATCCTTCGAAGGTGCTTCAGATAATAGGGGGAGAAATCTATACCTTCATTTGAAATTCAGAGGATCTATAAAATTGCAAATATGCAATAAATTAAAGTCCCAATTAACAACTTCAACGTCAAATAGTGCAGAAGTCTCCTGTTTGGATTACTCTCCTTCCAAAAGAAAGATTACTTTTAACAATCAGCGTTCATGCTTCTACAGAGACATCAACTGGTTGAACAGTCTCAGTTCTATTCGCCTGTTCAATCTTTTCGTCTTCTTCATTCCTGCTTCTTCATCAACATCCATCTTTTCTTTTGGTGATCTATTCATTGTTCATGTCCATCACCATTGATGTTTAGTCGATGTCTTTGCTTTGCTAAACCGATCATACCTTTTCAGATTTCTATCTTTTTTCTTTTTAACAGCATCCAGTACCTCTGCACCCATCATCTGCTCTTCTTTCTCGCATTAATGAAATTATTAAAATACTTATACGCAGTAATGATACCCGATTTGTTTGAAAATTGCTGACATCATGACTGGCAGAGTGGTGAAAAAGTGAAAATATAAAGGTAACGGCTCCACGGCTATGAGCATTAGCAAGGTTTTTAAAGTTATACCAGTTTTAAGGAAGGTCCAGTAAGTAAGTAAATAGTCTGTTGCTACTACAGAACTTTACCACAGCACGAAAAAGCGGCAACATTATTTTGACATACTGAAAGCTTTTTTCACCCGGCACTCATCATGAGTGTCGGACGAAAAAGGCTTTAAGTAAGTAAATAAAGGTAGTCCCGAATACTTTCGTACGTAGGGGAGTGCCTGTTAGAGAGAACACTTATGCTGAGCCATCGGCATATACATTCACATGTATATATACATATCCATGCATGTAAATATACATATACATACACGTATAAACATATACATACATATATACATATCTACATATACATAGACATACAGATATACATATCTACACATACATATACACAAAGGTAGTCAGGGGAGTGCCTGTTAGAGAGGACACTTATCCTGAGCCATCGGCATGTGAGGTAGGGTGGCCAATTCCTTTCCTCGCTTCCCTTATCTCCCCAGTGTTCCCAATGGGTACCTATTTGCTGCTGGGTGAACAGTGAGCGAGCGTTCAGTCAGGGCATCGAATCGGGCTCGAACAGTGGACCTTCCGCATGGGAGGCATGCGCTCTAACCACAATGCTACCTCGCTGATAAGGTCCAGTAAATTTATAAAAAATTTTAGCTTATGGAAATTCCGATGCATGCAAATGAGGCTCTGTAGCATGGGAAAATGGAGGGACAATAAGGGAAGCTTCATTTCAATGCTGTATAGTTTAGTGAGGAATATAAAGTATGTATAGCGAGGAAAGTTATACGTGAAGGCGGACTGGATAAATTTTTGGTCCGGGCACAGTTTGATTAAATCGGCCCATAAATTCTAGAATGCGTAAAACAGTGGGCAGGGTTATTGAAAAAGGCTGCAAAGTTCTGATAAGTCCACAGTTTTAATGTCAGTTCTTTCATATATACACTGCAAAGTTCTCCATATTCAGAATTTAAGGTTTGCTCTACATCATGTATCCGGCCCTTCGGGTATTCGCCCGAAAGGCCCGACCGCTCAGTCCACCTCTGCATGAAGAAGTGGCTGCAGTAATAAGGATGGTTTTTTCTGGACTCTGACGGTTGGAAAGGCCAAAGCAAAGGAATGCGTAGGCAATTGCTAACCAGCTAAACTGGAAAAACACCTTGCACTGAACTAAGGTAAAAAGAAACGATTATGAAAGGCTGACGTAAATATCACAACAAGCAAGAACTGAAAGCATACAACTTTGTTATATCTTTACAAGTCTAGCAATAAAGAAATTGATTAGCAATCGAGATATGATAAGTATTGTCAAAATGAAGCAACGTGCGTTTTGTTTGCAAATTGGCACATCAAAACAAAGAAAAATATACAACATAAGAACATATAATAAATATAAGATTATATAGTATATGTAGATCTACATTACAGACTAATATCCAGCTAGCTCTCAATTTCTTACAAAATATATAAAAAATGTCAAATACTGAGGTCTGGGAACTAATGGCTCTAGTAGCCTGGAAACTATTTTATTGTTCTGACATTCATATAGCATTGTACATATCAAAACCAGTTCAGTTCGGTTCACGTTTTACGACTTCTATACACGTTCAAGCTTTACTCTTAACCTACGTTTACGTTATCAATCGTCATATTTGTAAATAGTTATATATGATATCAAGTTTTGTATATATTTATCTACGTGTCTTCTTTCTGGACTTCACAAAAAATAGGAATATATAATTAAAAACAAATTTATTTTTCTAAGTACTTGCATTGGAAAATTTTCATAAATGTTGATTGAATCATAAGTGTACAAAATTAATTCCAAGTTTATTAGACTTTTGTTTCAAAATCTGCATCTTCACTATTTGGGTCTATTCCTTCTCCTGATGGTGAGCTGTTTGGGAGCATATATCTATAAGCAGCGACATAGAAGACCATCCCAAGAGCCATTATTAGAAAAGCCCAAAGGTATGTATATTGAGGTCCGATCACGACGTATGATGCTGAGCTTGCAATAGGAGCTACTAGTCTTCCCAGATTTCCAGCTGCTGATATTAAGCCGAGGCTACTGCCCTGGTACGAAATGAAAAGGAGGTTCATAGCTTATTGAAAACACGCAGTACCTATAATCCCACAAGCTTGTTAGTAAAACCAAATACCGGTACCATTAAACTATTTATATGGTAAGAAAGTTCTTCTTTTTCGGGAAGTACCAGAAATCTTAACATATACTTGATTTTATGCAAATGAATATCAAGAAATTATTCACACTATGAGATACTATACTGCATACATTAGACAGCAAAGTTTTTCACTCCCCAGCAGATACAATAGAACTCAAAAGTAAGACTACAAATAAATCTACTTGCATTGGCTTTAAGGGCAGTACTGAAATTGCTTTTTTGCAATATTCTTGGCAATAAATCTTTCGAGTTCTCAAATTTATATTTAAGCGTTGAAGTGCTTTTTGATATACACGGTTTTTTATAAGAAATTGGTTTATAAGAAACGAGACTAGGCCGGTCAAAAAATCAAGAAACTCTAGTACTTTGTTCAAGAAGAATTAAGAAACTGCAAAATATAAATTCGTCTAAAACAGAGCACATTCACTTGCTTCCACTCGTTAATTTGTACGATTTTTACTTGAAAAAAGACTGTAGCTTGTAATTTTGATCTGCTTGGACATTTTTCGTGACGTTGAACGGCTATATCCACCCAGAAGTGTTCTACTTTCGAACTATAAGGCGAGTTTTACAAAACTTTTACCTCAAACTACGAAACTTTTAGCACCGATCTTATAAAAAAGACGTGTAATGCATATAAACCCAGGCAAAAAGAAATTTTAAGCAATAACTCAAATGAAAAGTTTTTGTAAAACTCACCTGGTTTCTATTAACGAGCACCTTCGAATAAAGAGAAACTAGCAATGTCACACAAAAAGAAAGACCAGTTGCATGAAGAACGGCTCCAAGTATAAACTGAGGAAGCCATATTCTTGGGGACGTTCTGCACCAATGGTAACGAACAGGACATCCAATATCATCAGCTGAGTCAATTAATACGGTAGAATTGCCAGTCTTCATCCCTGCTGAAAAAGCAAGAAAATATTTCCAAATTACACTACTCTATTCAACTTGGAAATGAATCAGTACGGCTGCAGGCCAGGACATTTGATGGTCGGCTCCCTATCGTTGTTACAAACCATCTCGAAAAAAGAATCAGTATGGTTTCAGATCAGGAGAAACAACTTTCCTTCCCAAAGAGAAATGTAGCAACTACAACAATTGTTGTGGGCTCTGTATCGGCTGATTGGTAAATGAAATGTCACATCAAATTTGCCCGAAAAACCACAGACAACTAATGTCGATTCGAGTAGGAACAATTTCCTGCCATTGGTAATATCTACTACCAATACAAGTTTTTCCGTATAAGAAACATGTCTATAAGAAACATGAGGCTGACATTAGGAAATAAATTAACAAACATTGAAGAAACACAGGCAGGCTGAGTTTAAAAAAATAACTTTAAAGAACTGTTTTTACAGGTAGATTTTTGATAAAACTAGAAAGGAGATAGAAACAGCATCCATTACATGCCTCACAAAACCTGAACATCCTTTTCTTACATTACAGTTGCCTACTCTGGGTTGTTATTGTCATTGGAAGTCTTTAAATTTAAGAAACATTTAAGAAACATCTATGGCTGGATTTGAAGAAATATTAAGAAACATCCACGTTGAAGCTAAAGAGTTTGTTTCTTATAAAAAAATGCGTGTATCGTAGATGAATGAGCAAAATTCCATTGGACTATTGATTCTCAATCAAACATTGATCACAGTTCAATCATGCAACCAAACAAAATCAAATTTTACCTTGATTGACAGCTCCAAAAGGAATGTACAGCAAAAACGTCAATGAACAACATGCATAGCCAATGAGAATTAACTTTCTGTCTGTTAATCTTCATAGAAGGAAAATACAACGTATTTTAAATCTCATATAGGGCCATTCCATAAAGTTTTCCGTCCAGAACACATTTATTTTGAATAACCACACATCACCCCTTGATCAACTCCATTCTAGTATATTGCAATATCCTTTGTTTATCACTAACCAACAACCAGTATATATCAATCATTCAAAATATTGCTTCACTTTCAGATAGCAAGCGAATAAAGTTTTTGTGTCCTGTCCGGAAAGTATGGAATGGCCCGATACCCTATGTTACATGGGAAAAGGGCTTTTGAATTCATTATACGTTTGCATCTACAAGACATGGATATAGAATACAGTCAACCAAATTATAGCTAGCCATTATAGGAAACATGACAAAGTCTTTTAAATGAGAAACTGAAAGAGGCAAAAATCAAATTCACTCTGTGAAACAATGGTAATATGGCATGAGTTCCGTAAAGATTAGAGGAGGGTAAGGGTGATTTTTATGGGCTCAAGGGGGCCGAACCCCCTTGGTAAAATCACTATTCATTTTCTTATGAGGTATCAGTTCTGTAAACTGTGGGTGAGGGGCTGGGCTGATTTCAAGGAAGCTCAGTGGGGCCAAATCCCCCTTATTGAAATTACTGTTCATTTTGGGGTCTAATCCCCTTATCCAACGCTTTTGCATTGACCTTGTTTATCAAAAAGTATCCACCTTGGTGTTCAAAGTGAACTAACTTATCATATTTCCAACTTTAAAAATATGGGCGTGGCTGCAACTAGACCACACCTATTTATGAAGCTACACCCAGAGCCCCCTTGCTAACATTTATAGAAATTATCACAGGAGAGGAGATTATACCATAAATACTTGAATAAGCCCCCACCCGGAATAAGTCCCCTCTAATAAGTCTCCACCTAGAAAATTAATTTTGCAAATAAGCCCCCCTCAAGTAAACGCCATGGAGCCTTTTCGAGTACAGCATAATTGCAGAATAATATCGTTTTTCAAAAAGCCCCTACAGGTCAATAAATATACAGCATCATTTCGTTTCACTGGAGGTAAAAAAGCAAACAAGAAACGCGATTTTCGTGATAATAATAGAAAAATCGTTAATGACTAATAAATGTCGTTTGCAAAATAGCCTGTTTGTACGTTTTTAATTTAGTTGATTGAGAAAACTATGCCGCTATTCTATGTCAACCTTTGAGGAAAATGCCAAGCTTTGAAATAAGCCCCCTCGAATAAGTCCTGCCCTAGAAGAAGCCCCCACCCAAAATTCATTTTTGTAAATAAGCCCCCGGGGGCTTTGTGATCATGTTATATCTTTGAAGTGTCGTCTGCAATATCAGCTCAGCTTTGCTTGGGTTGTTTCTTTCACAGCAAAAGGCTTGCGACTCAGTCTTTGTTTTCGAAGATGATCAAAAATCATTTTTATTTTTTACTTTATTTTTGTTTTTACGAGGTCTGACTTTAAGTGAGGGTGTAAACATATACGATTTTATTAAACCTCAACAGAATCTTACAAAATATACCAAACAAATGACAAAAATTCACCTTCTCAAGAGAAATTTCATATTTACTTGCTGCAATGTAGCAATGATTCCTTGTGAGGTGAGAACCAACCCACCATACCAAACTGCTGCAGATTTCGTCAACGCAAATTGGTGTTGAAGGAAAGGAATAGTAAGCCTACGAGATGATGGGTGTTTCTTATAACATCAGTAAATTTTTATGCTTAGATATAGCAAACAGGAGTCCTACGAAATATTCTGAGCTTCCCTGTGTCCATTTCTAAAGATCCAGTTCATCATCCAGTCAGTTACAAAATGTCAGATTACAGCCATACGAATAGCTTCAGGTAAAAGTAACATAAAATATTCCAGACTACAGCCATTTTTAATGCCATAAATGTCATAGCAGCAGGGCCACTATGAGGGGGGCTGGGGTAAATTTCCCCAGGGTTGTTGTTGTCGTAGTTTAATTTATTTTGAGTAGGCTGATATACTTAGCTTTATCAGCTAATTTAGGCCTACTATGCATACCGCATCCAGGCATGAGACCCATAGTCTAAAGTCCCTTCCGAAGTACGGAGAAGTGAGCTGTTTTGGTCGTTCATCTGGAGGTCGCCCATACAGTTTCTGACCGTACACAGCTACGCTTAACTTCAGTTAAGCTAATAGAACTGGCTGGGCCGCTTGGCCACTCAGCCCGCATAAAACCTCACCCCACACAAGGGTCACGAGCTCCAAGGAGCCTCATAAGACCCAATGCTTCAAGATCTGGGGGGCCTCATAAAGTAAACCTGCAGTGATTTTCCGAAGTTAATTTCTATACCCTGAAGATTTTTTGCTCGCCTCGCTCGAAGGGGGCCTCGTCTATTTCTTTTTCCCCGGGGCCTCAGAATTCTCTCAGCAGCCCTGCGCAGCAGTCGATGTAGTCTACGGAACTGTTTGTTTTGCTAAAGAATTAAAAACAGAAAGGCAGGATACTTACGTTTCTGAAAAAGATGAAGAAAAATTTGCCAATGTAAACAGTAATATCAAGCAAGCACCGATGAAAATTTCTCGTTTGGCTATTTCATTTCGTATATCAGGTTTCTCACAAGGTGCGCATTGATGCTTGGCAACTGGCTCTGCAATGCAAGAAGAAATACTTCCATAGCAAAATGAAGGTCAATATAGTCATACCTGTTTAGAGCCGTCCCCTGAATTTTCCTGGGGGGAAGCAGGACTTATACTTTATGGACACAAATGACCGTGGGTCCCACCTTTCCGCTATTCGGAACACCGAAAATGAAAAAATGGAAAAATTTCTGAAAGCAGTGGGAACTATGGTTATTTTCAGACAGAAATTTTGTCTAGGGCGTGACAACCTCCGCCCCCCTTCTCCACTGCAGGAACAGGTCTTGTCTATCAAAACCTATTTATTGCCAACTTCTACACAATGAAGCAAAAATTCAAGGGAATGTACCTTATACTTACTTATTTGATACCAAACCAGAATAATTGTAAAGCCAGCGACCAACAAAGCGAAGCATGATGGGATTGTATACAAATTTAAATGTAACTTTATTGCAGCTACGTAGGCGCTCTTTTCTCCAATTTGTGCAATGGCTGCCTGAATTCCTGATATACAAATTAAATTTCAATTAGAAAACTGAGAACGAAAGGAAACAAGTAAGAAAGTAAATAACAATATGTGATCTCTCTTAAAGCTACAACATAAAAAGACCTTACAGTAGTTGCTAAACAGTGAATTCCTTACTCTATAAACAGAACCAGTTAATTCCTTCCTTCGTCGTCCTAATCAATTTCATTGCAAGGCTGAGTTCTCCGAAATCTGAATCCACAGAGGTGTCGAAACGCCTGGTCAATAAAGTCGGGTAAAAGCTCTGAATTCTGGTTATCTACAACATCATTTTCAAAGCCTTTGGGATGTGAAAAATGGAAAATTGTATCTGTATGGTATTTTCTTCTGCGAACAGGTGCAAAAAATCACACATAATAATACATGCAAAAAAGTCGGGGGGGGGGGGCAGTGCCCTTTACAGCCAGTTCATACTTCTACTGCACTGTCGCTATCATGAGTGAAGATGAATCGCTATCCGAACAAGAGTGGCATTGTGAGTATCGAAAATGCTGTTGGGTTATTTTTGTAATGTTTTAGTAACTTTATTCCTTAAATATGGAATATACATTATATGAAAGCATCTCCACTTAGTTGCTATCCATGTCTAGGCCCTTTCCAGAAGTTTACTATGACCAGGTGATGCCATGACAACAGCTCTTAAATAAGCCTTTACATTGTGTTCCTTTCCAGAACAAAAGGTTGCCTTTGCACGTCTGCTTTTACCAATAGTATCAGGTCCAAACTCGTTCTGTTCTCTATGCGTAGATCGATTGCGCAGTGGAGGACTCGTACTCATACTGGACTGAACCTTCCTAATTATGTGCAATATCCCACCTGATCCAACGAAAAATCCAACTGTATTTGAAATGCCAAAGTTGACCATGATCTGAGATCTTTCTTTTATACTTGTTGAGTATGAAACAAGTGTTCTTGCGACAGTTAACATACCTAAAAACAACATTGAAAAGAGGTTAAATATAGAGCCAACTAGCAACACCAGTCATTATACACTAAATTTTCTGCGAAACTAAGGTGGTAGTTATATAAGGTGATATTTACATGTTTTTCTACAAGAAACCAGTTTAAAAGCGACCTAGTGCTAGACACAATAAAATTTGAGAAACTTCTAGAACTGCAAGGAAAGAGCTAAGACACTTAAGTCAAACAGGGATGTACCTTCAATATATTTTGGGGGAAATCAGAGGTTTGCCCTGCGAAAATTTTGTTTGTGATCCTTGTTTTTAGTAACAGCAGTTGATCAAATGGTCCTGGATTCAGTAAGTTACCCTGCAAAAATACACTGTACTGCCGTTTATGCCCTGCAAAATGGCAAATTTTCAAGGTTGAGGAGGGGGAGTGGCTCGCCCTCTGATACACACCATTAAGTTTCCACCCGGTAGGCAAATAGGACATTTAAATGGCTGAAGTAGACTCCAGTGGTACACAAATAGGGCATTGAAATGGCTGAAGTAGACTGCAGTGGTACACAAATAGGGCATTGAAATGGCTGAAGTAGACTGCAGTGGTACACAAATAGGGCATTGAAATCGCTACGTAAACGTGAAGCTGAAGTAAAACAATGTGAACATGATGTTGGTTAGATTTTAGTTTGTACTTAGGCATTTGGTTTGTTGTAATACTAATAGCTTGCTACATTCATGCTGTGTTTGCCGCGTTTTTACTGCAATTCAATTCATTAGACTAAATATACTATTATGAAACTCTTAGAACCAAAACATGGCAAAAAATTAAGAAACTTTTACTACTAGGCCTTGAGCTGGAAGTGTGTACACTAAGGTGGTATTTATACTAAGGTGGTGCCGAGGTGGTATTTAACATTAGCTAATTTATATCAAGTGTAATTACATGACAGCGCCATTGACTTCAAGACAAATCATAAATACGATTTATCAAAATGCTACCAACACGCTCCATCTTTACTTTGAGTTAAGCGCGTCACCAATCAATATTCTACAAGCTCACCAACCAGTGAAATGCTCATTCCTAAACTTACCTCTCTGTGTACCAAGTAATACCCTTGCCACCAGAACGAGACTAAGCCCAGCTTTCCCGCCAACTCCTTGGGCGAAGACGTATAGGAGAATAGAAAGTATCAGAAGCAAGCATAGAGTGATAAGTGGGTCTTTACTCCTTGCTTTTGAATGCATCCATCTTCCAACAGCAACATCAGCAGCAATTGCAGCACAATAATAGCCAAAATTTGCCCATCCAAAAAACGTTGGACTAACTTTTGGGTCAATCTATGGGTGAATTCACAAAGGACAATAAGGAACAAAAAAGGAATAACAGCCACTAGTGCTAAAAAGAATCATGAAATATTATAATAAAATTTTAAACTATTTATGTTACTTTACCATATTTCCTTTTCAATTCCCATTAAAGATAATCCTCAACTTTTGCAAAGAACATGTTAAATCAACGTATCCTATACGACTTATATCAACGTAATTAAGGATGCCGGACGGGATACTACCTTTTACCCACTTCCCCTACAATCGCTTCAGCATCCCAAAACAATATGATATTCTAACGGCCTGGCCTTTGGAGCCAAAAGCTTTATAATGGTTTTCTCATACCTCATCCCATTAAAGCTTCGATCCCACTAAAGCTTAGATCTTAGATCCCACTAAAGCTTAGATCCCAGTACATCTTTCATCCCACTAAAGCTTCTCCTTTTAGCAGCATACCTTTGAAAATACCAACTGAACATACGGATTTGTTTGCTTCCTTGGTACAACTCTTCATAAATGAGAGTATAGATACAAGCAAATTTCCAACAAACTTAAAGAAAGAAGATATACCATCTCTCTTTAAGAATGGTGATGCCTTTGCTAAAAAGAATTACAGGCTTATAACAATCTTACCGGCTATATCCAAACTTTATGAAAGAACGCTTTCAGGCCAAATTGCTCGTTACCTGGATGATATATTGTCTCCTTATCTTTGTGCGTATCATAAAGGCTATAACACCCAACACGCACTCCTTAGATTGATTGACAAATGCAGATCTTTCCTGGACATGAAAGGGTTCGCGGGTGCAATTCTAATGGACCTTTCGAAGGCGTCTGATTGTCTGAATCATGAACTACTCACTGCAAAGCTAGAAACTTACGTTTCAGCAGAGCTGCCCTAGAACTTTTTTATAACTATCCTTCGAATAGGGAACAACGAGTTGAGATCAATGGGTCATTTAGTTCCTGGCAGAAATCGTCTAACAGAGTACCGCAAGGCTCAGTTTTGGGGTTCCTCCTATTTAATATATTTATAAATCACCTTTTGCCTTGATACAGATGCTCAGAAGCTATCTAAGGGGTTTCTTAATAATAATATGAAACTGAATCCTGACAAATGTCATCTTTTGATTTTTAGGGAGAAAATACTGACGTATCAGTGCAGATAGAGGCAACTTTAATAACAGAATCTGTTGAAGAAAAGCTTTTAGGTGTTACGCTAGATAAGCACCAAAATTTCAAGACCCACGTAAACTCATTTTGCAAAAAAGCTCGACAGAAACTGCATGCACATGCTCGTATTTCAAACTATGTGGATGTTGAGAAACTGAGGACTATGATAAACGCCTCATTGTTTCTCAGTTTAGCTACTGTCCATTTGTTTGGATGCTTCATGATAGGTCGGTAAAAAAGAAAATAAACAAAATTTGAGAATCGAGAGAGAGAGCTTTGAGAATCCCATGCAAGGATAGTGGTTTAAATTTCGAAGAATTATTGACGAATGCAAACATAGCGTTCATTCACCACAAAAATTTACAGTTGCTTGCTACTGAAAATTTTAAAACTCAAAAGATTCTCAATCCAAGTTTCATGAACAAAATCTTTGAGGAGAAAGATACTCCATACACCCATCGTAGTGGCAGAAATATCTTGGCACCATAACCAAGCGTTTTCTTGTAGCGAAGATATGGCGTACAATGCCATTTTCCTTAAAAGATTCCCAGACATTTAATGGCCTCAAAAGAGGCATTAAAAACTACCAGTGTGATTGAAACTGTAGATTGTGTAAAAGATTTTTTTAAAATTTGGGGTTTTTATGATTGTAAATATATTTTCTTTTGACAGATTTTATACTTGTAAATTAGCTATCATAGACATGTAATACCTTTTTTCACCGCAACATATTAGCTTGGTTTAAGTTCTGGTTGGCATTGATTAATAAACCAATTAGCTAGACTAGAAGCCAACCTAAAATAGAGCACTTATGACTATTATTGTACATGAATGCCTTGCCTGCGTTGACTACAGGAACCAGTTGTCTGTTAATGATCAGTTTTGGAAGAAATTGGATAGATGAAGTAGAGGATTTCTTGATTCCGGAAGAGAAGAGACACATTTATACAAAAGGCTATCCTATCTAGGATCATGAACATCACCATAAGGTGTATATATTACATATTTTGCTGCCGCAATAAACCATGGATAACTCCAAAACTACACGGCACATGAATATTGCCCTTCTCTGCAATTCAACAGACTTTTCCAACATGCTTCATATTTCATATTTTTTTGCTTTGAGTGTATTTCTGCTTTTTTTCTTGTCACCACTGTGACAGCCAATTATACATTGCCTTATACACTTATGTAGAGAGATGTATAATTGTCATTAGTAAATATATTGCTGAAATGAAAGTGGAAAAAATAAAAAAAACGTGAGTATTTGCCGTCTACTGCTTCAGTTCTGATGAAGCGATATAACAAAGTTGGGTACATGATGTGAACGTGAAGGTTAGGATATAGCCAAAATTGCAATACGAAGAATTTAAAATGTATGGGGATACCTTTTGAAGATAAGACCAAGTCGATGTTACATTCATTGCTATAACTGGAATAGCAAAATATTCATAAATAACAAGTACAACTAATGAATGCTTATAAAAAAAGGGAATCGCAAAACCTTTGAATTTCTTTCTTTCTCAAATATTAGGACGACCACCATAAATCTATAAGCATTACCACTTGTGAGCCATAGGTCAAATGGGCCTTCTGCCTAGCCCAGTGAAAAAACTCTAAGGTCCTTTGCCGAGCAGTTTGGAGCTTTTGAAGCTCTTCAATAACTACAAAAATCACTGCTTTCTTGACATTCGTACTGAATATTACTAACTAGCATCACAATGATAAAAAGATTCAGTGCTAGCAAAGGCTCAAACCCGATTTTAATGTACTTGATTAAGATGGGATGAAGAAGATCAAGATAGAATGGACGATGAACTACAATCATAGAAAACATATACAAAGACAACCAATAAACTACAATTAGAGCTAGCAATTCCTGAACTTCAGCTTAGCAAGAACGTAACTCAGCCTTCTCCTCCCCCTTTTGGTCAATATTGAGTGATAGGGAATCGAATCCATGTCATTTTGTCAGCATTGAGTGGTTTTGTAAAATTTTTTTTCATAACTTTCGAAAACGACAAACTGCAATAACTCTAATAAAGGTTCCCTCTTTCTAAAGCCCCCACGAATAGAAGTTCTCTAAAAACTTGAAAAGTTATTAAAGACCCCGGGTTTTTATTCGAAGCAATGCGGTATAAGGACTCAAATTGATGCTTCCTGTGTCCCTCTTCCTTACATGCACCAGAATTTTCTTAAAGCCTTCCTCCGGCTCATAGCCGTGGAGTCATGATTTTCTTACTGGACCCTGCGCCAAGTTGACCGTGTTTGAGAGTGTCTTTGACTCTTTCCTATGTTCCTACGTAGCATAACCCCCAACGCAAATGAAAAATACCGTTGTAACTCTAGGTACCTAGCCACGTAGCAGAGATCCAATCCACGAAAAAGTACGCACTAAAACGTTTAAAGACATACAGCCTTTCGAATACTGTTTTTTTTTCAGATTCATAAGTAGAGTATATACAGTGGGAGGCATGAACATAGGAATCGGGGGCAAAGGCAGCACGTGCCCCACTTTTGAAAGACTCTGGTAAAGTGCCCCTTTCATGTAGCTTGGTTACCCTCCTTGCAAACTTTCAAAATGCAGAAACAAATAGAAAAATACACGTTTCCGGCGATTTCAGAAGATATGAGTTGCAAACTCTCCCGGGGGAGCATATCGCCGGACACCCTATCTAATTAGCATTTAGGGGCTGGCACAATAATAAATCATTTTCATTCTACAACATGCTTTGTCGTTTCATTAAATGTTTTGCCCCCCTGACAAAGTGCTCAATCTCAATTCCAGAAACCTTGGCAAGATGCCCCCACTTTTATATTGCTTCCTACCTCCCTGGTGGGAGGGAAAATTTTTGGGATCCCGCCCTTTCCGTGTTAGAGAAACACCCGTTTTGAACAGAGAGGTTACTGCAAAAAGCACTAATGCATTTTCATTACAATGGTTTTCTTCAAAATAAAGCAAAACCTTTTACTATTTTTTTGATAATTAATATGAACCCTAAAACATTTGCAAACGGAAGTGAGATGCCTATATTTAACCGCATTCCTATGACGCGGCCGAACGGAAAAATAATGGAAAAGCGGTCGGTCCATAGGTAAAAATCGTTAAGCAACAGAACTCTGTCGAACACAGAGCAGTTCTGCAAATAGCAAATTTGTAAATATGATCTCTGGCAGTAACAGTTACTAGGGGGAGGTAAGGGGGCAAAGTAACCCCCCAGGTGTCATAGGATCGGCAAATTCTCGGCAAAAATAGTAGACCAAACTCTTTTAACTTTTATTTGTAAATAGTTGTTTTACATATCTAGTTACATACACTTCTTAATTTAGACTTTTAAAAAATATACACTTTTTTGTAAGATTTTGGCTTTTATTTTGTAAATATACGGCCCCTTGCAAACAAGCTCAGCTGAATGGGCCACCGTCTATAAAAATTGAAATAACAATAATAACCAAAGACTAAATGTACGGATTTTATATAAGAAAACCACTTTTTGCTTGAGCTTTAATTTTCTTGTAAACATTTTTCTTATGAAAAACTCGTACACTCGAAAAACACTAGGCTACTTCTAAATACTCGGCAAATTCAGCATCTCTCCTCTTGGTTTTTCATGAAAAGCTGTTACTGGTCTCTGGATTTTTACAGGTAAGCTCAAGCAAAGAAGTACAAGCAAAAACGTAAAATGGATAAATAACAAAATCAGGGGCAGATCCAGAGCAGGAGTTGGAGGGGGGCATCTGATTCCTTCTATTGTCTTTTTCATGCAAGACGTTTCTTAAAACAATTGTTTGCTACAGGAAATTTTACCATTTGAAGGGGATGTTCCCCCTGATCCCCACTGGACCCGTCCCTGAACACAATGATATTGCCAGGTGCTCAGTACAAAGAATAGAAAATACGTCACAGACATGACAAAGAAAAGCCTATTGGTTGACAAATACCTATCTGTGGAATTGCACTTATCATGTAAATTACCCATGTTTTCATTTTTTCGTAATGGTCATATTTCTGTGATGTTTCTACAGCTTCACAATTAGGTTTGAGAGGTAATGCATCTTCCTTTCCAGTTTGGCCCAAGTCATCTTCATTTTCCATATTGGACGTCCTCTGAAACAAACAAAAAATGACTGAGTACCAAAACCCTCAATCTAGGAACAGATACATAAATGTAAGGAGCAGAGGTGCACTGCCCCTAGATGAAATCTTGACATGCTTTTGCCCCAGCAGGACCATTGACCGGTTGGGTAACGGTTTCCTGTATACAAAATACTTGCCTCCCCAAGGTGAGAGTAGAGGCTGAAGGGACCGCGATAAAATTTTTAGCATACAAGATATATAGCTCTAAATAGTTTTGTACTTGTAAGCTGTGCATTGTCTATATAAGTATCAGCTACGTGAAATACGCAGTTTACCAGTAGCAATGAATACTGGAAAGTAGAGGATGTAACTTGTATAGAAAAGAGGCAAGAAGGCTATTGGTGCGACTCATCAATTATCAGTCTGAAATTTGTATTTCGGGATCTCAATAATAGTATGCTAAAGGATCACAAGTGTCCCAGTACCCCCAATGAAAGGCATTATCCGAACAACAAGTGGAAGTAATATACACAAGGAAACAGTAGTAGCTTAGATTCGTGCTTAGGTCTGTGTTTAGGAATCAATCTCACTCTAAGCCATTTATTGACACTTTCTTGGCTTTGTCAAGCTTTCAATATCACGATGTTCTTGCGACTTTCTTGGTAGACGGTTTTCAAGTTCCGATGTTTTGCGCAGGCATAGTGAAAAACGAACAAGTTGTTTTTACACCCATAATATTTATAAATCTTAGTCAGTAATAGAATATGGACTGTTGAAGAGGAGCCCTAACGTAACGTATATTATTTTATACGATTCATTTGGAATTTTGAGTTACTGGAATGCACTTGAGCCTGTCGACTTTCGTAGTAGGTGAATGCAGCATTAAACTTCCTTAGCATTTAAAGTGGTAGAGCAATCATTTCATAGACACCATTTTCTTGTTAGAAAGAAAACATTTAATCTCCACAATAGGACTTAAATCTCTTAAATTAGAAAGGCGCTTTTCTGAGATCTGAGGAGCGTAATTCTTAAACATCTCCTAGTGGGCTTTGCCCCCTGACTCCCTAGCCATCTTTAAATTGGAAATTGCCCTCTTCAATTTTTTCAGCTTTCTCTTCTCTATATTCTCTTTTGTAGGAATAGAAGCTTCTCAAATCAACGATGACATGTGTTGCTGCATATCTAGAAAGGGTGTAGTTCTAAAGTAAGAGTGTGTTTATGAGGCTTAAAGAACGTAATTCTTCAAAAATTTCCAGGAGGCTTCACGCTTTGATCCCCATTCTACCCCTATCCCTAACTTCTAAGAAAACAGCGTTGCTATCCTACCAAGCCTTGTGTGTAAAGGATAAGGATAAATTGCAGATACCATGTACCAATTGTCATAGAATGAGCTAAAATTCAAATACCTTGAGAGCATTGTCATACATGAAATGCCATGGAAATATGTAAATTATTTGTTCTATGGGCTAATCCCGAAAAAGATTTGCCTTTAGATAGGCTCCCGCACTTTCAAAATCGTTGCAAGGAACCTGGGCTGGTGTGAATGTGGCTGCATTATATGCGAATTCACACCTATAATATTGCTTTTAATTTCCCACTCACTCCAAATGCTCTAAATCCAGGGAAAATTTACGTTTAATGGCAAGTTTGAAAATTGAATCGTGTGAACGTAGCCTAAAACAATAGACAGAATTAAATGAGTTGAAAACGAAATGTGTAAATAGTGAAACTAGGACTTACCCTGAGCAACGGATTGCTTGTTGTATGTTCAATTCTCGAGTTGTGTTTACCTGATGTCTCTTTATATTGTCATGCAAATCGATTTCTTGCAGTGTGGTTGCATCATCTCACGGAAATTCTTTCTCGTCAATGAGCGAATGAGTACGAAATCGCAAATTCGAGCACGGTTGCATGGCTAAGGGATTAAAGTGTCAACGACGATTTCCGAAACCATGCTCGGTGCTGTTTGACTAGGTGATGCAAGACCGCGAACTCAGAGGCAATAGTAAAACCCATAGAAATAGTATTTTCTATGGTAAAACCTAACATAACCTCCGCTTGTTACAACTTATTGCGACTTCCTACAATATTTTGGAATATCATGTATCACGTGATAATCACACGAGGCCAATTGGATCACGTGATAATCACACTAGGCCAACGGGCCTGGGCCTATGAGGCCCAGGGAGCCCCCAGGCCCAGGCCCATTGGACCCAATGACAAACGCAGTCCTGGCTCTGTGACGTCCCTGGGCCCATTAGGTGCCGACCACGTGACGGTTTGGGGCTCATCAAAATTTCTTGGCTGTACCAGCGTTTATTTTCTAGGAATGGACGAGATCTTCGTTTTGTCTAGCAGCTGCATGACAACCTTGCTAAGTAACATTGACAGACAAAAGACGACATCGTCTAACAACCTCGTTTTCATATAGAGTTGTCGTTGAAATAGGGCCTATGCAAAGATTACATCTTGGATCACATGGTTTTGCTGCTGTATATATTGCTGTTTATCTTTATCTGATCGATTTATCAAGCGGATCATTCTAGCTGAGTATCTAACATATTTCAACCAATCACACAACTTTTCATAACAAAATTTATTGCGTATTGGAGATAAACAATTTCATCTATAGTAATATCTATAGAAAGTTATAGAAAGTACAGTTAAAAATCCAATAAAAGGAAGAAATAACCGTCTTTTTCTCTTTTTGTTTACGTCATATTTACTTCCATCGACAAAATCACATTGATTCTTTGAGGCATTTGGCAGTTTCTAAACAAAAAAGAAAATAGGTTGCAAAGAACACAAAATGTCCAAAAGAAATAAATGCAATGTACACCATGAATGTAATACGATGACATAGAATATTATAGAACATAGTACATAATATAATATTTTTAATAACAAATTATACTGCAGTACAATATAATAAAACATAACATAAAATTATAAATATATATAATACAGTATAATGTAAAATAATATAATATTCTATGAGTATTAATACTGTATTTACACAAAATTACATAAATTTGAATGCTGCAAAAAGGTGGTAAAAATGAATAATGAAATGATAACATATATATTTTCTAAGATGCTCACTAAATTTAAGAAATGTAAAAAATACCTATTAAGATTGAATCATTAAATAACAGAAGGAAAAATAACAACGGTAACTCGTACAGTATTACAGTAATTGGATAATTGGATTATAATTGTATAATTAGATTAAATTTACCGCAATAACGAACGATTGCAGATCATGTAAATCGCTTTGCATTAAACATGAGTTACTGTATGCAGCGTTGCATTGGTCAACAAGAATCTTCTGCGTACTTGGCTCGTCCTAAGAAATAAAGAATCTCTAAATTTGATTATTTGATGATTCATCTTTACATTCGCCAGTATTTTGTATACAGGAAACCTAGGTCCGCTGAGAGAATTATGAGGCCCTGGGGTAAAAGGGAAAGACGAGCCCCCCCCGCGAGGGAAGCGAGCAGAAAATTTTCAGGGTCTAGAAATTGACTTTGGAAAATAACTGCTGGCTTACGTCATGAGACTCCCCAGACCTTGAAGAATTTGATGTTATGATACCCCTTGAGCCTTGAGGCCCCGGGGTAATTTGCCCCCTGCCCCCTCTCGGCAGCCCTACTGATAGTCCATGAGCAAGGACTAGCTAACCGCTATGATGGAGCGCCGAAAGAAGTCAAACTTCCGTTACTTACTGTTACTTACTAATCAACGTTTAACACAGCTGAAATTATTGCGAACACACCTATCCTAAAAAACTTTTACTTTATTTCCAAGGAGAAACACACTGAAACAGACACATAATTAAGACATTTTTACCTAAGATAAGCCTCTTCAAACGGCAAGAGGCAAAGCTAGCATGGTCCATTAAAAAGAAGGGATACTTGAACCGTCTGCAGAATAATACACTACATAGATACTTTTTCCGCCTCTGTTTGTTACCCGATCTAAATGGGGGCATCAGAGCCGGTCTCAAGCCCGGATAAAGGAGGAGAGTTGGGGTGTGGCGATCCCTGTAAAATTCAGCCTCGTATCCACATGAGGACAAGAAATAAAGACTATTCAGTAATGGAGAGGATTTATTCGCGATCTCAATGTGGCGGGCCAAGGGCAGCAATGCCTGTAATAGCCCTACCTGGACCTGTATAGGTACTTATGATAAAGTGAGCTAGTAGAGATAAAATGAGGGAGTGTTTTCCGGATTTAGAAGAAGGTAAATAAAATACACATCGTTTAGCTTAATTATGGAGCAAACAGATCTGAATATTTGATGCAGAATAGAAGATACAACATTTAATAAATATGGTGCAAGACAATTAACTAATTAGCTAATTGGATCATGATAGCACGTGACAATTCCTACCTAAAAGAACTCAGAGCACATTTGATAATGATATAAACAAAGGGGGAAATGTAAAACACCAAGCCTTGTACATTTTCACAATATTTGCTCTGCACAACTGTCGTGTACAATCGTTTCCCGCCGCAACCTACCATGCCTCGTTTTCGTTTTAAATTCCCCCCCCCTTGCTAAAGATGTATGTATCAACTGCTAAATAAAGATATCTAAGGCTTAAGAAAATGCTGCTTCAGATACCTTTTGGATTGCACCTTCATAAGTCTCTATGTAATTGCGGAGAAAGGCCACGCTGCTTCGAATGAAATCCAAGTGCTTTGCGATATTTGCAGCTATGGCTCCAGCTTCAATTGTACTGAAATGAAAAGATCAAATAAAAAGAAATGGGATGAATGTCTCAAGTGAATTCTTTTCTAAGCGCCCTAAGCCACTCCTATTCTGCAACCCCAAAAATTAGTCATAGGAAAATATTACAAAAGATATAAAATAACATATGAATTGAAAACCTAGGCATAGTAATTAAGAAAGAATAAATGCCCACCTGATTTTTGATTTTTTGTCAACTGTCAACCCAGATAAATCCCATTCATTTGTATGAACGCCCCTGATTGCTTCTAAAATTCTTTTTCGGGCTCCTAACTGACTTAC
>OLMO02000001.1:1670628-1694076 GCA_900291935.2 Cassiopea xamachana | reverse complement strand
TGATATCAAAATTAATTAAGATAAGATTTTAGCTATCCTTTTTGGGAAGACTACAAAAGTCAGACAAGAAGGTTTCAATTACATTCATGAAAGCTGGAGTATATTGCTGCATACTTGAAAAATATCCACAAGGCTTCCAAGGTCTAATCCATGTAAAAACATTTCTAGTTCACCAAATTTTTTGAATCTGCAAACATTTTTAATAATATACGGTAATTCAATTCAATTTTATCAAAGACCATGAAACCTAATCACATTCAATTCAATTTTATCGAAGAACAATCTAACCTAACAAACTTCAATTACCAAAGAACGTCAATAATCTGAAATATTTATTCGTTACTGTATATACTATAAATCAAAAATTGCATCTATCACATTGTGTTAAATTATATTGAAAGAAACTTGGATCTTCATCATACGCCAGTTCTGAATACTAAACTACTCGGGAGGAAGCTATTAATTCCAAGGAAAGAGCCAACATTAAGCCTCCCCCTGACGCATGCTGTCTACTGAAATGATATAAATTGAGTGGACCATATGACAAAAGATTCACTGGGAATATAACAAATATTCAAAAAATAAGAAGAAACCTAAAAATCCACTGGAAAATGAAAATGGATATTATCTAACTTCTGATCCTATAGCCTCCTCTGACACAAAAAATGCTAATGAATACCAGGATTATAAGTAAATTATTGCACACAGAAACTATTTTCTGTACCTTGATTGTGTACTCTTTATATCACGCCTGAAATGAAGCTAGTACACCTCAATATGAGCAAGGGGGAAAATTGTAAGAAAAAACGAGGCCTGATAGACTGTAGCCTGAAAAAGTATACTGTATTTTGTAATGAATATACGAATATACGAGTACACGAATATACGAATATACGAGTATACGAATATATGAGTATACGAATGTATGAGTATATGAATATACGAATATATGAGTATACGAATATACAAGTATACGAATATACGAGTATATGAATATACGAGTATACGAATATACGAAGATATGAGTATACGAATATACAAGAATATAACTATACGATAAACATCATGGCAAAGTTGTGCTCAATGCCAATACAAGGTCGACCTTACAACAAAAAATTGGACATCCTTGAGACTTGATTGATGGCAAGAAATTTACGAATGAGCTAGCTGAAGCTGCCTTTTCTATTTCTGCAGTCAATGATAAAAAACTGTTCTAATGAGGTATTAAAAGGATATTCTATAAATTTGTTCTGTATAAAAGACAAGATTTCACAAAGTACCTTTGACATGAAAGTGTTTCTTGGTCGTTGAGGCTGTCAACTTTTGGGTTCTCGATTATATCTGCAAGCTAACAAAATAAATTCGATAGGACGCAACATTGAACATAGCACAAACTAATGTATGAGGTCTTTATTTGCAATTGTTATGATTCGTTTCATAAGAAATGTTAAATCAGAGAAAGGTATCCAGTTTCTAATCACCTTTTCCACGAATATTCTGTCTTTGCGATGAGCAGTGTGGTGACTTACAAATATTAAAGAACATGAAAAAGCTATGAAGTCAATAAAGAATATTAGAGATAATTACAAGCCCAAAAACTAAAGTGCAATTATTAGTAGCGCCTGCCATTCTAAGTCTTTTTACTCTCTATGATGGGTAGTCTTTTTATTTCAAGATATGAGAGGTACACTCTTCAACAGATAGGAAGAGTGTGAGATAGCAAATGCAAAGACAGCTAATACTTACGGCGGGAAAGTCATTAGAATAAGCTAAATCAGCTGGGCTCTGGCCATCGTACGCACATAACGAGCTAATTGCATTATTCTGTAATAGTATTTTGGCACAAGAAACGTGTCCTGCATTTGCAGCAAATGCCAAGGCCTGGAATTGTAGATTTTGATGATGAAAGCAAAATAAATGAGAAAGTGAAAAATACCATGGGTTAATAGCTATCAATATATGTAAGATCAAAGTAGTTAAAAAAGTGACCAGTTTAGACTACGTTCAGAGCTACATTCTCACATCGAAGCAATCAACAAGGCCCTTTTCGTTAACAACCCTAAACGCATAAATCGTCGAGCACATAAAATGTCGCGAAAGTCGTCAATTTGATACTCGAAATTAGTCTCGCGCATTAAATGTAGCGAGAAGCTGAAGCCTTCCACTAAATTAAAAGTGATTAAACCTCCAGATCAAAAATTTGTGTCTAGTCTGGTTACATCTTACATCCAAGAAGAACTTAATACGTTAGTATCTTAAGAAATTTCGTAGTGTACTTTTCATAAGAGTGCCTTCAATGTTTTAAACAAGTTTTTGCTTTTATTTCTAAAATATTCTTGTTTTAGAGCAACAATATGTAAAAACTGTTAATCAGCAGTGAGGCAGGTGCGCAACTGGGGGGTCCTGGGGGTCTAGTCCCCTTCCTTTTCAGTACATGAACAAAAGTACCCTTTTTGTAATACTCTCTCTATATCTCAAAGGGCATCTCCCGTAGACGGAAAAAGTATGATTCTGGAAAGTCTCCAGGGGTTTTGCCCCCATCCCCCTCTTCCTCCCCTGCCTTGATAAAAAATAGCAATAAGAATCATTGGTCATCAGAGCAACGAAATCAGTAACCCTTCTACAGTATCTCCTCCACTTATGAAACTGGAAAACAATATTCACAGACCGTATCTTCTTTTACAAAGTTTTGATGTGCCCTTTTTCGTGGAATGGANCTTTTTATTTCAAGATATGAGAGGTACACTCTTCAACAGATAGGAAGAGTGTGAGATAGCAAATGCAAAGACAGCTAATACTTACGGCGGGAAAGTCATTAGAATAAGCTAAATCAGCTGGGCTCTGGCCATCGTACGCACATAACGAACCAAGTGCATTATTCTGTAATAGTATTTTGGCACAAGAAACGTGTCCTGCATTTGCAGCAAATGCCAAGGCCTGGAATTGTAGATTTTAATGATGAAAGCAAAATAAATGAGAAAGTGAAAAATACCATGGCTTAATAGCTATCAATATATGTAAGATCAAAGTAGTTAAAAAAGTGACCAGTTTAGACTACGTTCAGAGCTACATTCTCACATCGAAGCAATCAACAAGGCCCTTTTCGTTAACTACCCTAAACGCATAAATCGTCGAGCACATAAAATGTCGCGAAAGTCGTCAATTTGATACTCGAAATTAGTCTCGCGCATTAAATGTAGCGAGAAGCTGAAACCTTCCACTAAATTAAAAGTGTTTAAACCTCCAGATCAAAAATTTGTGTCTAGTCTGGTTACATCTTACATCCAAGAAGAACTTAATACATCAGTATCTTAAGAAATTTCGTAGTGTACTTTTCATAAGAGTGCCTTCAATGTTTTAAACAAGTTTTTGCTTTTATTTCTAAAATATTCTTGTTTTAGAGCAACAATATGTAAAAACTGTTAATCAGCAGTGAGGCAGGTGCGCAACTGGGGGGTTCTGGGGGTCTAGTCCCCTTCCTTTTCAGTACATGAACAAAAGTACCTTTCTTGTAATGCTCTCTCTATATCTCAAAGGGCATCTTCCTTAGACGGAAAAAGTATGATTTCGGAAATTCTCCGGGGGTTTTGCCCCCATCCCCTTCTTCCTCCATTGCCGTGATAAAAAATAGCAACAAGAATCATTGGTCATCAGAGCAACGAAATCAGTAACCCTTCTACAGTATTTCCTCCACTTATGAAACTGGAAAACAATATTCACAGACCGTATCTTCTTTTACAAAGTTTTGATGTGCCCTTTTTCGTGGAATGGANACCTCTACCTTTGAAAATTCCTAGTTGCGCGCATGTTGAGGGTGCCATTTTCTCCAGTTTGTGGGTGTTTGTATATGACTGTGTTTGTTTTCAAGCTTATTTCGTTTGAAATTTGAAAACTTCCCCAACAAATCTAGAGTGACTGTATGCATTCATCTAACAGTTCTATACACATATGGTCAAATCGATGCTCTCTGTTTACAAAGTTCCTTGAAATTTTCTGCCCACTAGCTAATGAAGGTGAAATAGCCCCTACATCCTAGGTTGTGATGTTCCTATTCAGGCCCACCCACAAACTAGGCTAGAGCACTTGCATCTAAAAAGAGCGGAAAACTTAAGTAATGTTTACAACACTGGGAAACAGACAAAACTGAATTAAAGAGAAACAGAGAATAGTCTCAATTGCTAAGATATGAAGGACATCATTTTCAAATTGTATGATAGTAGGTAATATTTTCAAGCTGAAAAGCATCTGATATTGCTCTGATTGCGCATTGGTCTTGAAAACCTCGTATCAAGTCTACCAATCAGGATTAACTTGCAAAAAATTGCTACACTGTAGCTGATTACAAATTCAGGGTGCAGATCTCAAGCTAAACTAATAAATCATTTGCATTGCTATTATGGTTTAAATGATTCTGTCATTGTAGCAAAAATCTCAAAAGCCTAGAGACGTACAGTCCATCCTCGACTGTCCTGTGCATTGATGTCAGCATTTTCCTGGATGAGAAGCTGCAACACATCACGCTGATCAGATTGTGCTGCATACATCAATGGGGTCATTAAATGCCTTCAAATAATAACACAGTTTGTGAAAGTTAAGGCAATGGACAGGAAACTAGATGCATTTAAAGTTAAGGATGTAGATATATCTAAATAATTTACACAATGTCAATCTTTTTAGCTGAAAAGTGATTATCACTAGCCAAGCTAGCAGAAGGCATCACAGTCCATAACTACTTTTTAAGTCATTACATTCATTCAAAATGTTGATTCATTCTTTTTCTCACAACTATGAATGTTTGCTCAACTTACTATTTACAGCAGGGGTGGGTAAGCTGTGGCCCATACACTATAACCCAGCCCACAAAGGGAATTTATGTGACCTGCAAGGATACGGAATCATACAATAACAGTACATTGTACCAGCTCTACTTCTAATACTTTGCTAGACTATCATCAATGTTTTCTTTTACCTCTCATCTACCTTAGGAAATACTTGATGGGTGTGGCTCCCTATCCTGAAAGGTTGCCTACCCCACACATGTAGCCCTGGCAATGAAAAATAATACCTGTCATGTGCATTGATCCTAGCCCCAGCATCAATCAGAGCTCTTGCACAGGTTGCATGACTTTCACTTTTTGTTGTTACAAAACAGAGTGCCATCAGAGGAGTAAACATATCTGAGAAAAATGAATGAAGCATTGATAGGTTATTATCCTCAAACCAATAAGGTGCAATTCTTTCTTCTAAAACATATCTTGAATCATTTCAGCACCTATGGGACCAGGGGCAGATCCTGAGCTGGATTTGGGGCAGGGGCATCTCATCAACCTTATTGTCCTTTTATATAGAAAGTTCCTTAACACTATTGTTTGTTATAGGAAACATGACCATTTGGGGGGCCATGCCTCAGGTCCCCTAGATCCACCCCTGTATGGGATTTACTGGTCTTGGAGATTAACTTAATTGATGTTGCTAACATATGTCTATGGGGGAACTTTTCCTTAGCTACTACTCCATTATGAGAGAACTTCCAAAAAGTAGCATTTGTTTAGCACTAAAATTTATATGGAAACAAAATAAGATAAAGAAATTACGACAAGGAGATTACCTTCCTAGATAATGTGGTAATTAAAACATGAGAATTGAGTAGCATGGTATATCAAAAACAATACCTTTTTGGAAATTGACAGATGCACCTTTCTCTAGAAGTAATTTAACTATATTGTAGTGGGCTGCTGTGGCAGCATACATGAGGCAGGTCCAGCCAGATTTCAACTTGGCATTAACATCAAAACCTTAAATTGGAAGAAAATGCAAAGAGAAATTTGAATGACAAGTAACAACAACCAGGCATCAATCATGAACAAACCTACAGCTATCACAAAATGCAATCCATTGAACATCTAAATCTGCCTTAAGAAAGAGTGCGAAACATATTTGAAATGATATCACAGACTACCAAATGTATATGCTATAGCATGGTTCAGTATATAACAGCATAATGTAGTATAATACAATTCAATATAATATAATATAAGCTAATGTATCATACCATAATAATCAAGTACTTCCCGTAAACATATGAAAAGGAGACTTCTTCTCTTCTTCTACTGGCTTCTCCTGATTACTCAGGGTTACCAATGAGAATTGTTCTCCTCCACAGCTCCCTAGCTGTGGAGGAGAATATATGAAAAAGAAACAACCCTTGTTAATACATTTAGGCTATATTACTCCCCTTACTTCTATGTTTGTATGTCTTAGATACAGCACTTACCTGAGTCAATAGCATCTGTTATATAATCAATATCTCCATTATTAATTGCAGCTCTAATTTCTTCATCTTCCAGTTTTAATAGCAAAGGTTTATCTACATGGCCATTGCACCTTTCAGTTGAACTACAAGGTCAAAATGTCTGCAAATGAGGTTATTTTGATCAAACAGAAAACAGCTTTAAAATTTCTTAGATGAGTTTCATAAGCAATAATCTTCTTGAGGAAATAAATGTTAAAATTATAATATGTAAATGCAAACTATGTTCTGCTGTATTAATGTGGGTTGTTTGTAGCTGGGTGTGGGTCATTGCAGGTTGTTGTGGGTCATTGTGAGTTGTTGTGAGTCATTGTGAGTTGTTGTGGGTCATTGTGAGTTGCTGTGGGTCATTGTGAGTTGTTGTGGGTCATTGTAGGTTGTTGTGGGTCATTTTGAGTTGTTTTGGGTCATTGCAGATCATTGTGGGTCATTATGGGTCATTCCTCACTTTAGCATATATGATTAAGCACATTTTTGGGGAGGAGGCATGATTGTAGAATAAAACTCAATAATTTCTAGTAGGAAAAGACTTGACAAATACAGGCAGGATACTACTAGGAAAAATTGTTTGGCACACCCTAAGTAAATCTTCATGTTCTACTCAAAAATTTAATTATTAAAGTTAGGTATTCATTGCCTATCAATTCCACTAAGCAAATTGGAAGCAAAAATACAACATAGCTAACCCCTTGGCCCTGCATTGTCATGCAAAACTGAAGTCAGTACATACATGCAATATTGTTGTACAATTTTTCTATTAGGTAGCAAGGCCATAGTGGTGCAAGAATTCACTTTTGCCAATGCATTGTCTTCCATATCAGAAAATAAAAGGCTTGCAAGACCTACCATAATGCCTGTGTGAGTTTTTGGGGTGATTTACTGTCTATTCTTGCACTATTTGCCCAAGGTGCTCTTCTTTGTGGAGTTACTTCAATAATTTCCTTTGGTTTTGCTGTTGGTACTTTTGATTCAAACATCTCACTTTCACTATCACACCCATCATCACCAAACATAAATTCATCACCAGAATCTTCAAACTCCATTCCAGCTGCAAAACCAGCAGAATACTGAAATCTATCTCCTCTTAAAGCCATTGCTCATCTACTGCCTAAAATGAGATGAAAACAAGCACATTTTTTACAAATTGGGGTCATTATGCATATCCAGGGGTGCTGGAAAAGGGACAGCTGCTGCCTTGTCCCAGTGAAAGGGGGCAGGGGGCAAGATTGCTCTGATCACCAAACTGTTGTTTTCAAGAAAATTAAAATAGGAAATATTCTAAAGTATGCTCTTTCCATGAAAAAATCTATGAAATTTTTGAAAATATTTTATTTTACAGTGGATACTTGACTTAAGGTTCTTCAGCATTTAGAAGTTTTCACTTGATGCTAGTTGGTACACTCTGTTAAAATATGATCAAATTCAATACATTTGTTCTGTGACCTTTAGACAACACCTTTGTAGCTCAAACAAAACATTTACTGCATTCCATTACTTTAGTGTCCTACAGGAGAACGTTGCCCCCCTAGCCCTGAGCTGCTCCCAGCATACCTGTGTATACCCATCCAAAATGAAAAAGTACTGCTGCTATCACTGGCAATGCAAAACAGCAAAATATACAAGGCACAGAAAGACACTCCACATTATTAGTAACACAACATCACAAAATCATCAACACAAAAATTGCAAGGCAGGCAACACTTAACCACATGTGCTTTTACCAAAACAAATTGCAATAGGCTACTACACCAATAATCANATTATTCTGGAAAAAAGCTGCAAATACCTTGAATCCTTGAATTAGCCCCCACCTAGAAATTCAACTTTGCAAATCAGAGCCCCCCCTCAAATAAGCCCTCATGGGGCCTTACTCGAGGAAAGCAGAATAACAGCTATGCAGTATCATTTCCCTTCACTGGAGACAAAAAAGCAGAAAGAAATATGACCTTCATGTTGATAATGAAAAAAATCATTATTTACAACCAAATTTCGTTTCCGAAATAGCCTTTTTGTGATTTTTTAGTTTAGTTGATTGACAAAATTATGTCATTTTTTCTGTGAACTTTTGAGCAAATTGCAAAACTTTGAAATAAGCCCCATTTGACTAAGCCATCCCCTTGAATTAGCCCCCACCCAAAATTCATTTTTTTCAAATAAGCCCCTGGGGGCAAATTTGAGGATTTATGGTTCCACAAAGCATGCATGATAAATTCTTATTTTCTCACAAATCTTCATGAAGACAAAACTTGCTCTTGATTTTCATCAATTACAGTATTAAATGAATTGCAACATTACATGAATCACAACATTACATGATTGCAATCAAGGTTTTCAGAGAAGGAAAAGAAAATATTTTAATCTCTACTGCTTGAATAAGAGAGTTAAATACACTTATATCAAAACTAGCTAAACGAAGCAATTTTTTTCTATGATTTTGCTACTTTTAACAAATCTAGATACTATTGTGGGATTTGATGGCAAGTAGCGTTGCATACATCAATGGCAAGTTTTTTTGCAATTTACTTTGCAGCTTTTTCTTTGCAGCTAAGGAGAGATCTCCTGACATTTTGACTGAGCTCAACCTTGGTCTTTGTGACATACTGAAAACTTCATTTATTTCCTGCACAAACATTATCCATTTGATTGTAATAATTTAAATATTGACAACCCTGAAACACAGGCCTGGTTACGGGCTTGTCTGAGTGTTGAACCAAATGAATTTAAATGTGGCGCTTTTAGACTGACACCTGCTGGCAGAATAGTGGCCCGATGTCAAGATTAGCCATCATGGTATTCGACCATAGTACGCATGCAGGGTTAGCGTTTTTGGAGTGTTAGGGGAAGGGTTTTGCAGGATAATAGGTGGTGAAACTTCAGATTAGCACTGAATCAAAATAGCATTAATAGTTACATACATAACTTTCTAAGCTGCCATTTTTGGGACAAACCTTGCCGAATTCTTGTAAGTAAGTGTTTGCCCATGTGCTCCTTGATGGAAACAAAATTCAAACTCCAGGGAAAGTCAGCACATCCTCTTAATGAAAACGAGACTGAAGGCCTTTTTTGACCATCGCAAACAGCAAGTAGCAAGGGTGTTGGGTGTGCGATTTAAACTTATGATTCTCTAAAACAGATTCCAACAAAAGCCTTAAACGTCCAACAGCTAATTTACTGGGGGATNTATTCGACCATAGTACGCATGCAGGGTTAGCGTTTTTGGAGTGTTAGGGGAAGGGTTTTGCAGGATAATAGGTGGTGAAACTTCAGGTTAGCACTGAATCAAAATAGCATTAATAGTTACATACATAACTTTCTAAGCTGCCATTTTTGGGACAAACCTTGCCGAATTCTTGTAAGTAAGTGTTTGCCCATGTGCTCCTTGATGGAAACAAAATTCAAACTCCAGGGAAAATCAGCACATCCTCTTAATGAAAACGAGACTGAAGGCCTTTTTTGACCATCGCAAACAGCAAGTAGCAAGGGTGTTGGGTGTGCGATTTAAACTTATGATTCTCTAAAACAGATTCCAACAAAAGCCTTAAACGTCCAACAGCTAATTTACTGGGGGATAGCTGCTCTCTTTTTTCCTATCCACGGTGCCGCTACACATGGGAAAAGGATTTGCAAGCACACAGTATGAGAGCTTGGAACACAAGCATATAAAATAACTTAGAAAGTAAAAAAGTGCTTGTGCAATTGCCATGGAGATTATTACCACTGGTAAATTCATTTGATACAATAAAGCGATGTGACAAAGCAGAATAAATGTAATGTTCCTTAGTTCTCAAAAAGATATGCAATCTATGCTTGAATTAATAGATTTGAAGTCACAAGTTGAGGTCAAGTTGTATAGATAAGATTGTATACGTATTGAATGCAATGTTTCATACCAGTCTTGTTTTGCCATGCATGAAGAATATAGATAAAAACTATAGCTTCTTTAACATCATAAATTCCATTTTCTTTTACTTCAGTCCTATTTTTGCATTCCGTTCAAGCATTTTAACATGTTGAAATTCATGTAGTACAAGATTTATTTCTATCCTACAAAATCTTGCGCTTTGGATGCAACTCTTTTACTTTAAATTCAACTAAATGTAAGAATCAAAGCAGATGATGAATTTGCAGTACTTCTAAAAATTGGATTACCAGATAGAAAAATAATAACATAAAAAGGAAAACTATTATCATGGAAAAATCTATTGGCATTACTGTTAATGCATGATGAGCTTGGGAAACCAAGTATTAACAAGACGAAATATTGTCATATTTATCCAAGGAGACTGTTCAACTTGTAAATCATAACTGCCATTATTAAATAATGATGATGAAAAGTTTTCCTGTAATTTTGCTTCAGTAAGAAATATAAAACAGTTCAAAACACTCATATACAACTGGCTGTCAAACAACCAATGTGCCTGCATGGCCTGCAGCCAGTAGCAATTATTTGAATGCAATCTGTATTGCAGTATGTTAGTATGTATTAGTATTCAGTACGATTGTAACACTAACATTAAACAAGATTATTACTATTATTATCAGTACAGAAACGCAAAGCAAGTTCTCAAATCTAGTCAAACTCGCCACCAGCATCGTATAGCAAATGTATTAACATCCTAGGGACTAGTTTTATCACCATTTTCAAATATGCTTCAAAAGTTATCACCAGCACTTAGTCAAACGTTTAGCAAAAACTGCCCAGGGATATTTTCAACTTTTCTCTTAAATATTTAGCAAACACATTGGCAACTCAATAAAATCTTTCAAAGTGGTTCATCTCTCCATCTTCAGCATATTTTTGCTTTCAATCTGAAACTTTGCAACACATTTTTTCTAGCTGTAAACTATATCTAGAACAAGGTAGGTATACCTGGAGACACGATGCTGTCTTAAATGACATAGCCATGACCTTTTCCGCACTTCCAGATTGTACATTATATGCTGATCTCCCTGCTTTTCTGTCCGCATTCTCTTATCACAGGTAAACAGGCAATGCTTTTTACCTGACCTTCTCTTAATTACGAAGGGAAATGTCTTGTATATTCTTGAGCCCTCTATTGGTTTAAGCCCTCCACTGATCTCCCTCCTTCTCTTTTCCTTTTTTTGTTATGTAGTAATCCTGACAGTCAGTTGTGCGTTGCCTAGTTTTAGTGAGACGTAAAATTGCATTTTAGTTGATATGAGAATGATATTGGAGTTTACACATAACTGCTTTCGTTAGTTAAGGCAAGCATGTCCAAATAAGCTTGCTTAGTTGCAGTGGCGAAGCGAAGCATCCTGCCTTTCCTGTCCGGCAGGAAAGAAACGTTTTATAATTTCGTATTCAAAACACAAACGAAAGAAGTCGAATAAAATTTGACTGCTCAGATATGATCAGACATTGCTACAAGCTCATCATCGATTGATAAGCTCCTTTAGAAAACCAAAAGGTCTGCACCCGCAATGCTTAAAGGCTAACTTCCAGTGAGCCGCACGACCGCGTCGGCAGAACAATCTATTGTAATGCAAATGATTTTTTACATACCATTCTGTTCGTGGACGGCCGTAATCTGTTCGTCTGAGAGTAGAATGTCACTCTACTCTCAGACGAACAGCTCACGGCAGCCCACGAACAGAATGATGTGTAAAAACTCATATGCATTACAATAGATCTGGCATCTTTTAAGTCATATTTGTAAATAGTTGTTTTATATACCTAGTTTTATACTCTTTTTAATATAGAATTTTTACAATATGTACTTTTTTGTAAGATTTTGGCTTTCATTCTGTAAATAGACGGCCCCTTGCAAACCAGCTTAGCTTAATGGGGCTCCGTCTGCAAAGAAATTGTATTGTATTGCATTGTATTGCATTGTATTGTATTGTATTGTATTGTATTGTATTGTATTGTATTGTATTGTAATAGATCGTACTGTCGACGCGCTCGCGTGGCTGACTGGAGGTCAGCCTTTACAATCTATTTCCTGGCATAGGGTTTTCATCAAACCGTGCCGCTATTTCGCTTAAAATTCCACTCATATGAGTATGAAAGGAGTTAGCCCTGTCGTTGTGCTCATGCCCTATCAGTTATAAACAATGGATGCTCCGTATTTGGCTCTACCAGACAATGGCTAATAATAGCTCAACTCCTGCCCATTTCGAATAGTAGGATTATGATGACTACCCAGTGTCGCTTGATGAGTTCGCTGGAGCGGAAGTGAGTGTTTGAAAAAGTAGAAGATGCAGCTTCAGAAGAATTTTTATGTTGGATTGGGTGGATTTATGTTCTAATCTAAACCAAGGGCCAACGAGAGATTTGAGAGACCCTTAGTCAAGCGAAGTTAGCTGAAAGGAAGAATAAGGTGTCGGTATGACGTCCAGAAAATTTCCCCTGATCTTTGCTTATGATGCCACGTAAACCTTAAAACTTTACCACAACATGTCCTGTACTCCTACTCAGTGGCTCTGCCAACCCCTTCTACTAAGCAGGGCTAACTTTTTTTTCCAGCTTCGCCACTGCTTAGTTGCGTTAAAAGCTTCAGCTTTTCTGCCCCTACTGAAAAGGGAGCAATGAACACTGTACTTAGAAAGAGTGCAATGTTTGAGAGTGGCATCTTGCAATTTTGCAACCATTGCTAAAACAACCAGAGAGAAATATCTCATTTGTTGAGAAAATGCTGAAAATTGATAAATCGATCTCAAAATAACTTAAGGAAAGCATTGAATTCATTGAACGTAACTTTCTTGGGCTCTAACATACGACAGTTTCTTTAACAATGACAAAATTTATGGTAAAAGTACTTCACATTTAACTCCAAGCTAAATTCGGAAGTTGTTGGGGCTTTCTTTTGTTAATCAATTACGAAGTAGCTGTATACGATAATGGATCTGCATTTATATTTGAAAGACACAGCAAAACAATTGTCAAAGGGATGTGTTTTGTCCTGAAAAGATGCATGATGAATGAAGAGGCAAGAGCGTTCTTACAGCTATTCCACATTTCTAGACACCTCTGGCTTCATCCATTGATTGGTTGGGTGCTATCTGTAAATGCAGCACGTGCCAAATGTTGTAGCGGGACATCGAGAGATTTTTTCTACTTTACGTGCTCATGTTACAAACTTTAGGGTGATGAGCAGTTTACAGCATTAAAATTGCTTCTTCCCACTGCAACAGTAACTTTCAGATGAAAAAGGTTGAAGACAATACAATCTTGTGGCGTTTAAAGGTACATGATTTCAAGAATAACTACCTGCTTTACAGAAATCATGCTTAGCTTTTATCAATAGCAATAGTTTGTTGGCAATATTTTTGATAGAAACAGGAGAGTAAATTCAAGAATATAAATTGGAGTTCAAAAAATAGAAAGACGCGAGTGATTCATGAAAGAAAGAGTTCCAGACCCAAGACAACACGGTTTGTGCACCAAAAATTCTGCTTCCATTGCAAGTTGATGTAACATGATCTGCACGTTGCAAAAGCTCAATCGCTTGCACAAAGCTTTGAATAGATCGGAATATATGGCACCACAAACAGTAGAAGTAGGTTGACGTTTAGTATCTTGGATCAGGTAAAGAGCATAACCATGTAGGTGTTTGCAAACTTGTTCATTTCACAAAGCTTAAACAAACAGGTAGATAGCAACATCAACCGAACAACCATCTTTCGAAGTAAAATAAGTATTTGAATAAAAGAAATGAATGCTTTCACTATATGAAGTAAGTGGAAAGGGAAAGTGTTTGCATGATAGTGGTACTAGACAACAGCAGGAGAACTTTTGGAATTGGTGAGGCACATTTGAAGGAGACTGCTACTCGATTTCAGGTACAATAGATCAAGTGTTTCTATACTGGTTATGAATCTAGATAACCCTGAAAATAACACCTATGTTTCATATGACTTTCATAGTTCCTATCGTGTATAAGTTCTCTTTTATGTTTATACCAAGTTAACTGCTATAACGTAAACAATCGAGTGTAAACCAAAACACTTATATTTGGAAGCTAAGGTCTTTTACAAATGTCGTGCCAGCGTCGTGCCGTGCCAGAATATTAAACTCTGGTACAGCACTTGCACGACGTCTGAAGTGAGCATAGACTTCTACTCCGTGCAGCAATCTTGGCACTGCAAAAATACCGTGCCGGTGTTTGCAAGCACGATTTTGGCAAGGCATTGAAACAATTGCCGTGTTGCCGCCGTGCCAAATTATGTTGAATTCTGGTATTCAACTTTTTATTTCGTTTCTTTGGCCCAAGTACTTTGCTTCTTCGCGAAATTGGACAAGTTCAGTGGTTTTTCTTCTGGCATGTCGCATGAATAGAACAGGCATGCCAGGGTGTGCTGATGTCGTGCTAGATCAGTGCGAGCACGGCACAAGGCTAGAATTACGTCTTTAGTAGGCTTAAAGCCTACTTCAAACGTCGTTTTAGCGCCGTGCCATGCTCGCACTTTTCTGACAAGATTTTGGTACGCCTGTTCTATTTCGACGTCTTACCAGAAGAGAAACTGTTCAGGCTATCAAGCCTTAGCGAAGATTCAAAATATGTAAGCCAAAGAAACATTGCTTCTCGAAATAAAACATTGACCACCAGAATACAACATGATTTGGCACGGCCATAGCACGACGTTTGTTTCAGTGTCGTGCCAAAGCCGACATGTGTTGCAGCACGGCATCAAAATTTTATCTACTTCAGACATCGTGCCACTGTTGTGCGAGAGTAAAATATCACGGCACGGTACGGCGCTAGCACGACGTTTGAAGTAGGCCTAATATGTGTTTCTTGTCTTATAAGGAGCATGTCTGTAATGCGTGCAGTGTCTATTAATTATATATTGTGAGCACAGCACTGACTTTCCTCTTCGAAAATAATAAGCAAGTATTAGAAGAACGATACCAAGCCACCAAGGTAAGGGAAGCTGTTTTGAAGTCTCTTCATTTTAAGAAAGTAAGATCTCATTACTGCAGGATTGTAGCTACATGAGTACTAGTATACTTCAATCTTCTACAGACATTACGACATGTGAAGAATGAGCGAGATGGATGATAAAATGAAAAGGTTGATGTTGTCTGTATTGGTCGCTTTGAAATTTTTTTTGTCGACCAAAGCGGCAATTGAAACTGGACATGGTGCAGGTGACTAAAAATATATCATTCATACATTTTTATAGTTTTCGAATAATCACATAACACTTTCAATATCCACTTGATTTTTTTCCTTCCTCTTCCTATCTTTTTGTAACTTGATCTTATACACTCTCTCGGTTCTTTACCAGCTGATCCTCTGGCCACATGAACAATAGATCGATATTGCCAGCACATGATCCTTTTTAAACGCAATATGGTTCCTAGCTTCATTTTGGTACCATATTGTCCATTCGCATGCATAAAAATAAATTGTCTTCTATGCCGTAGATTTGACAATAAAACTGCCCACAGTAGACAGTAATACCACAAAAAGATACTGGAGTGCTGGTCCAGCAGAATTCGATGATTGTGTCCTAAAACAAATAGCAACACCGTGCAATTCTCAATTCACGCCTTCACAATCAGAATGTCAAGGCCGGCTATCTTTCAACGCAATTTTGAAACATTTCTTTCCGAATGAGGATATTGCTGAAATAACGAACGGCTTCATTCAGCCAGAAAAGTTTGATAGCACTAAATTTTATATCAATACTTGCAAAGGGCAACTTGAATTCCAAGCAACAGCTAGAGAAGACATTGATGTAATTCCAAATCGTTTGAGGGTCTCAGAAGCAAGTCTTATCATACGGTTGAATTACAGACTGAATCTTCTGTTTTATGCAGCAATTGGGTTTGAATTGAACGGAATTGTCAGTATTGAAAGCAAAAAACTAGCAATTTCATGCTTAAAAGGCTTTAATAATCTACCCGTGAGCATAAGTATTAGAGTTACCGAAATGAGCCCAACTGAACTAGCAAAGCTGTTTTCTGTAACGGATTTTACATCAAAAGATTTGCCTCCAGCTGTTGAAGAACTACGGACGTTGACACTAACGGGGGCTAGTATTTGGGGCTTTTATCATACAGATGGATACTTCGAGTTTATCCTTAAAGGAAAACCAGATACATCAACAATATTTCAACACTCTAAACTGTACTTGCTTATTCAGAAACAAACCACCGACAAGATAGCTGCAGGTCTGGTAGCGCAATTCTCATCGGCATCCTTCAAAGACATTCTATCTGGGGCAGTTGGAAAAGATATATTTTATAGGATTCCCATTTTATGGTATGGGAAATTGAACATTATTTTACAGACATCAGCAAATGGAATAGCTAAAGTCAAGGATGAGACATTTAATAAAGAGTTTAGATTTTTTGTAACAAGAGGCATGGCAATTGCAAAGGGGTTGAAAATTTCTGTAGAGTTTCCTTTCGAAGAGTATGCCAACTCTCTGTCTTCTATACAAGAAAAAAACTTGCCACTTCGGTTCCTTTTTACTGGAACGATATCGCAGAAAAATATCGCTATCACATTTGAAACTGAGCTTGTCTTATCAATTAAGAGCTCTTTTTTGATTTTCATGTCTCAGTCCGAGGCATCAACTCTGTTAAAATCATTTCAAGATCAAAATGCTGCATGCCGTGTAACTAAACTGGATTTGATGTTTGATACCAGCGAAATCAGAGCCTATTTGAGTGTTCAAAACTCCATGAGCATTGTACAGGGGCTTCCTCAAATCTCTCAGTTCGAAATCATTCTTAAGAAACCGCTAAATGGAATTTGGAAACTTGGAGGTCATGGTCATGGTAAAATAGCTGGAATGGACTTTGAAACTGAGATGAAAAACATTGATGGGAATTCGTACTCGCTTGTAGCTAAAACAGAAACTCTGTCAGCATATATGATTGTTGAAACTCTTGTAAAAGACAAAAGCCTTATTGAATCATTCAAGAGATTTGAATTTTTCAAGTTTGAAATAGCCAAAGTTTTAGCAAAATCCAACATGAGTTCTGAATTGAACTTCAGGTAAGCAAAATTGATGCCAGTAGTACAAAATATACCAATAAGTCATGTCTATATACCATGTATACATGCCATAAGCACTACTTTTGATGATATTCCTTCCATCTTTGATATAATTGTGTATCCTAGCGTAGGCTGGCGAGCATTTTTCACAATCAGTTCTGCTAATTTTTGTCAACAATTTCGTTTTGTATCCCAACCACACATGCCAGGGGGTCACATGCGCCTTCGTAGCGACATATGATGTCATCAATCAGTGATAATGATACTAATGATACAAAATATAATCGCACATACAAACACATCTATATCCTATGTATAAGTAGCTTATACTCATGTATTTTTCACTGCTTTGTTTTGTTAAAGGCTAACAGGTGTACCAAATATATTTGCTCAAGGGATAACCCAATACTTTGAAGCAATCCTCTACAATAACTCAAGAAGTTTGCCAGGCTTTGCTTTTGGAATATCTTTGAAAGCAGTGAGCTTTGAACAATTGCTCACTAAGTTATTTGGCCCTCAACAGCAGCGTGGAATATGGTTGCAAAAGGTGGACTGTGGTGAGTTGAACGATATGTTACTTATACACCATGTCTACTTACCATACCTGCTTCCTAAAGTTACATTACCTAATGAAGAGTCTGGAATATTTCAAAAGTTTTTACCTGCAAGAAGTTTCCTTCCTTTCAATACTTAGTAAGTACTCTTTCTACAAACAAACTATAAATGCGATTTTTTTTCAGTAATAATCTTCAGCAATGGCAACCAGGTTGGCAACAATCAAAATTCTCGATTTACATTCAGCGCATTGAATGCTCTACCACTAAAACGAGGTTTGTAGCTGCGGTCTTACCAGTTTAACTGATAAATTTAACAATATGATCAGATTTCTTTCAGAAATCATTACTAGGTATTAACTTAAGACAAGATAATACAACGGCAGTTCTTGATGAACTCAAGTAAGATGAAAAACTTTCTTAACACCTATTATATTTCAGAAAGTAACGTTTACCTTCTTCGAGCAAATGACTTTTTCAGTCTTCAGTAGAACTTAAGAACATTTTTAGTCTTATTATTACTGGAATATCAAGCATAAGAGGACGAACTCATTCCTCGTAGTATTGAATTCTTTTACTTTTAGTCAATGATGCAAGACATCGATGATACGAAAGATCGATGACTTTCATCTGAAAGTAAAAAATGTGTAGTACGATCTTGCATTATCATCGCGTATTCTAGTACGTCGTAGTCATTTCAAATCAATCCTTATATACATCCATCATTGCATGCATCACTCTTTGCATAAATCAATCTTTACATACATCAATTATTGCATACATCAATCATTGCATACATTGGTTTTTGCATACACCAATCATTGCATACATCAATCTTTGTATGCACCAATTTCTGAATACACCACTCTTTACATACATAAATTATTGCACACATCAGTCTATGCATACATCAATCTTTGCATACATCAATTGCTGCATAAATCAATCTCTGCATAGATCAATCCTTTCATACATCAATCTTTGCATCTATCGATTTGCACAGGTACAAGAATTGGCATCAAAATCAATTTTCCAGTTGACTGCGGTGGAGATGGTCTGTGCGACATTTTACAATATCACATACAGCCAAATGGAATATTCTTAAAAGGGGATCTGTCTCCAAATGAAATCTACTGCGAATGGAATACAGATTTCATAACGATTTCCAACAACCTGCAGCTAACCAATGTTATATTCAAAATCTTTGGTGGTCAAACTTTGAACAGTCATATTCTGGCAGCGTTCAAGTTTACGCCATATAATTTTACATTTCAAGGTATAACTTTTATACAATATTGTCAACGCGATAGTCATTTGAAAATCAGCTGATGCTGTTGAATTCACGTTCTTTGAGACCGTTCATTGTTTATGCCTCAGGTTGGGACTGAAGAGAAATCATTCACTAACCTTAAGGCCGCCAGAAAAACCATTCACCTCACCTATTTCTGTTCGGCCCCAACTTGAGGCATAAATAATTTGTGGTCCCTTATGCTAAACATGCAAACATCTTCATAATTCCTTAGAAAATTTTGCAAAGCTATTAAATTAACTAAATCCAAGAATGAAACCCCTTTTCGTTGTAAATTTAAGTCAGTTTTTGTGAAGTAATGTTACTATTCACATGGACATGAGCAGATTCGTATGAAGATAGGTATGAAGAACATAACCAACAGCTTTAAATGGCAAAGAACACATTTACAAGATAAGAATTGATGCACTACTGCTGTAAACAGTAACAAGTTTACAGTCCAAAATTCTTTTCTCTATTTTATCTATCTCTGATATCTCAACCCTCTCCCCAAACAGTAATGGGTTGTTTGTACTAAATCTGCATAGCTATTAGTTAAGGCAGGGATATCATGTACGCCGTTTTAAAGCCAAATTCTGCGCAGTAAAGAAAGTTTGAATTGTTAGCAATGCCTTAAATTGATATCGAATTTATTGGTTGAACATTCCTACGTTTAAATGTCTTCATAAACTGAAATTCATCGAAACATTCAGAAGGTTGATCATGAAGTGTTTATATTTGCTTAGGAATGTTGTCTGTTGATCAAGCAAGTGGCATGCTTCTACAAATGAAACTCACTTCACAGTGGGACAATCCATTTGGTATAAAAGGCTGTTCTTTTTCTCGACTGACATACAAAGATTCAATAGTCTCACTTCAAAACGTAAAACACTTCGGTAAGGAAAATGCTAAACTGCAATCTCTTTGCTCTTTCTAGTAATATTGATAATCAAGAATACTTCAAAATATTTGATGAATTAGTCAACTACAATATTTGTTTCAGAACTGACTGGTGCATTGCACCTTGGAACTGTTCATATTAACAGACGAATAACATCGACTGTAATGATCACGATGAGTGCTGCAAATATCCAGCAATGCTACTTCTATTCAGAAATTGACTCGCTAGATATCAATAGCCTCCTCGAAGCGTATGGCATTTACCGTCAATTACCTGTGGTCCTACAGGGTGCTGTAATACACGGGGCTTCGATTGCTAGCTACTCAAACAACCCACTACGTAAGTGCTTTTGAAATTTCGTATTTTGACCAGCAACGTATTTACTTTTCACGTGATTTAGTAAGTGCAGGACGCCAGCAGCACAGAGGCTACGGGGTCAATCACCCCCTGACTTATGCTAAGGAGAGCAAAGGGGCGAGATGCGTCCTTTTACATGAGTAATTTATCATCACCAATGGCTTACAAATGCTGTGACACAACTTATATCTTTGGTGCCCTGTGGATAGGCTTTCCGATTGTCTTTTCTTGTGCAGGCTTCCTTTTACGATTCAGTGTTTTTGCTCCCAATTTGGATACTGCAATTAAATCTCAATTAATTAAAAATTTTCTCATAAAATCAGCTACTACCATTGAAGATCTACAACTGAAAATTGAAAACACACTCACAATTAGAGGGATAGTGTCGATACTTGGATACCTTGGAAAGTTTGTTTTCACTTTGGCACCAATGAGTCTACAGCTTGAAATACACCTACCAAAGTTGCACTTTAGTGATGGCCTTGTAAAAATCGTATCCAGCTGTGACTGTTCCAACATTCAAAAATTTGATGGGCCAACCGTCGTAACTGATCTTGCAGCAAAGAGAGTTAAAGTGACAATGAATGGAGTAGTAAAATGTTTAGGGATGTCAAAAGCGGTCAACATCAGCATTAATGATTCTGGTTTTGAGTTTAAGATTTCTGGATCTCTATATGGTGTATTCGAAAGTGAGTTTAAAGTGACAGCTGGTTTTGGAAAACCTTCTGAGATGTCATTCACGGTAAGAAGCAGGGCTTTTTTAACGTCCTGGTCCATGCAAAAAGTGAAGTTCTAAAACAATCTGTGCATTTCTAACGAAGGAAATGTGCAATTCAAAAATTTAATTTGTAAGGACACATGGAAATGTAAATATTAAATCGCAGTAAAAATGCTAGATTAAAGTATGAAATGATAGGAGAAACACAACCAGAAATGGAATTATAAGACATGGTAGCAATTATCTGCCTCTTTTCGCCAAAAGCAGGCTGCCCAATCTCATTTGCAGCTTAGAATTTTAATTCTTTAATGCAGCATCTCTGGATTTTATGAGCAATTCCAAATTTTTCTTTAAAAAACCCTGGTATAAAATGACATATAGAGCTTATGATTACCTAGAAGTTAGTCAGAGGTAAAATCATCTGAAGAAAAAGTAATACGAATTTAGATTAGCAAATATTTAGCTGTATATCAAAAACGAGGAGAATAGCTGTGAAGAGTTTTAAATATTCATAGACTCCTTATTGAAGGCAAGCATGCCATTTACAAAAACAACTGTTTACTACCAAAAGCACACTTTACTTATTTGTTTTCATCTGTTTGTATCCTACAAATGATAGCTGTTCACTGAGGCATTTGGGCCTAAGAGCATCGCGAACAAGGGTTTTCGGTATCTGCAAATGAACTTGCACTATTTTCACATTTAAAGAACTGTCATTTTTGGAATTCACAAACAATTTACTGTGTTTTCTTGAAGGTTAATTCTTGCATAATGTTAGCACTTCCAAATGTAACGTATGAGATGTCTATGCAGTTAAAGTACATAAGCAACAACACAAAATACCTGCTCCATAACACAGAGAGAAAAGTAGTAGAGTTAGAAAAGATTTTGAAGCAAAGTCATAAACATGTAGATATCCATAAAGATCTGAGCAGCACATATAAGATAAAGATCAAAGAAGACATTGGAGCATTAACTAAGATGCGTGAAAACATAAATCGCCCTTGCAAAGATGACTGTAAAACTGGTAAGCAAGCATTTATCTTTTCGATATTCTGAGTTTTAAAAGAAACTCTAAAGCACCTTCTCTATTTAGATATATTCATTTTCAAAATTCCATAACAGCTTTGTTTTGTTTATCCAACAAGCTTTACAAAAAGCTGTTATGAAAACCTTCTCAACAAATGCAAGCAATCCTGAAATAACTTACATTTAATACCACTGAACTTTTCATCCAGTTTGGAAAAAAGCAAATCTTCTTTTTTTCAAGAGACCATCACAGATTTACACAAATGTTTAATAATAGTTAGAAAAGTACAGCAAGAGAATATACTTTATTCTTCCTATTTCTTTTCAAAATTTTCTGTTTTGAAGTGCTTTTCACTTTATCCTCTTCCTTCCTTCACGAATAACTTATGTTTTCAAAGCAAGAGCGAATCAATTCCTAACAAATGCTTTTTCAATTTCCAATACAGTGTGCATGGGTGCTCCTAGCTGGGACACAAATGCGATACCCTTCCGAGAATATTACATTGGCTCTCCTAAATGGAAAGACTGCATCCATGAAATTCCTGATATAATTTGCGTAGTCCAGTGTCTCGGCCGAAGTGTCATTCGTAATGTAAGAGCATTCAACAAGCAGAAGAAGTTACAGGTATGACAATTTGATTTGAGTAAAGAGGCATGCACATTGTTTATATCAAAAAATGATCTGAGCATAGACATTGACAAAACGTTTCTTGCTGGTGTTTAAAGCCGGAGGGAAGTTCCTCTAACTCAAGAACTTGCACTCAAAATTGGTATTCTATTTTCTCTGATTCCGAATCTACTTCATCATGCTTCGATTACACTCTTTTTTATAAGAAACAGTAAAATTGAGATTCAGGTTGGCTGCTCTTAATTTTTCCAAAATTTTGAGGCTGAATTGTTCTAAATTTGCTCTGAAATTAGCTGCGTGTAGGCAAATTAGAAATACCTAGAAAGACAATATACAAGACAACATTGGATGCTTTCATTTATTGAGAGTATATTATTGCTTTTTATCGAAAAGTTTGTAAACAATAGTAAATAGGCAATGCTAGCACAGTATCTAGTTTACGCTAGGAGCAACTGATTTGCAAGAGTCAAAGAAAAAGTGTCAAGATTGTCATTTCTCCTCAGGTTAACAAGGAAAAGACGTTTCTTTTCTATTTGTTAGTGGAAAGCCTCTGCATCGTTCTCCAAAAATAGTTTTTATAAAATTGTTCTTAATTTCTTCTTAATTTTCCACCAGATTTCAGGCTCGTTTTCTTATGAAATAGTTCTTATAAAAACGAGTTTACCAAATAAAGGAAAATACGGTGACAAT
>OLMO02000001.1:1636645-1647211 GCA_900291935.2 Cassiopea xamachana | reverse complement strand
GATGATGATGATGATGATGATGATGATGATGATGAAAGCACTTAAAACCATATGCCACTACATATTTATTGATGAGGCACAGCTTCAGGATAATAATAGTTTTTACTTTATTGCTCATATATTCTTTTAATAAAAGGGTTATGGTGTTCTTTGTATCTAATTTTAGTTTGACTGCAATGCCCCTCAAAATTATAAATAAAATGATGAGGCTGGTAATTGCTTAAATAAGAATGCATATTAGTGTGTAGTGGTTCAGCTGCCTTTTCTCTGCAGAAGTTACCTGATTTAGACATAATTAATCAACATTATGAACAAACTGGTTTAAATAATCTTAACCCCAATTTCTGGTGCTTGGAAGGTTCCTCTGCAAGGGACTTTTGTTTTTGTTTGAGCATGGCTTGCTGCTGTAGGCATGGAATCCAATTCATTTTCATCTGAACCAAATGCACTCTGACTAATTCCAAAGGTACCTGCAGCGTGGGAGTAAGGAGGGAAGATCTGCCCTTTTGAGAGAAAACATTTTGATATTCATTTTTTATCACATACTAGTATCTGGGAACTCTATTATCACAAATTCTTCTCTCTGAGCCCAACCATGGTAGGCCCTTTGATTAGATACAATGAGTAATATATTGAAAGTTTTTTGCCACCATGCTTGCATACAACCTATTTATGTTATGCAAGTGTTGTCATAGCCCTCCATCCCCACACCACTCTTATAAATAACCAAGGAACACTGTTGAAATCTTTAGAAAGAATGGTGATTATTGATAACAAAAGCAGCCTAATAGCCTGTAGCTATGATGTTATGGGAAGACTCATTTTCAAGGTGCCCACTTGTGGAGCCTGTCCCCTTACATTCAGAGATGTTTAATGCACCCTTGAGTAATTCATAATTGCATAAGAGATTAGTAAATAGTGTGACATCAAAAGTATATCTTTGGTGCCCTTTGGATAAATCTTGCTCCCCTGCCCTTTTCTTGTACATGTGCCCCTCACTAAGACATGCCAGCTCCTAGAACCTTAAAGGACACTATGCATAACTAAGAATTAATTTTTATTAAGGAGTGAATATCCAGATCAGTTCTATGTTTTGCTATAACTGCTTTGGTAGGATGTCTTTTGATTCTTCACCATAACAGCATGCAACTACTGGGTGTCCTTCATTGGAATGCTGCTGTTAACACCTTTTTGTTTGTGTCAAGAATGCACTGAATACAGTTTCTAGACTTTCTACAAATAGCCACTGTCAAGGCAAGGATTCATTTAAGGTGGTCTTTTTCAGTACTTGTTTGACCATTCTACCAGATTTTGAGCTTATTTTAAGTGCTTAGTGGATTAAATTTAAGAGAGGGATTGAGAGAAATTGTATTTTGGTGGTGTTTGTTTCCCAATATGTCTCATTCTAGTAATTCCTAGAGTAGAAGAACAGGCTTATTTAATCTAGACATCAGGATAGTTTCCATGGCATGACTTTTCCATTCTTGCTGTGGTTTGCCTTCTATGTTTGTCAAATATTGAGGCTATCTTACTAAATTAAAACCTTTTCACATCAGACAGTCTGTGTAGGTGTTTTTGGATAGGCTCAATATCTTGTTATTTTGGATGTTGTTTAGTTAATTTTAGTTTCAATAGTTTATAGGATGGAAATACTTGTGTATGCGTGTGTACAAACTTTGTAGGTTCCCAACTGCGTGGTGATATACAGCATGGGTAAAGCCTTCTATTGAAAATAATATGAAAAAGTCATTTGGACTTCAGAGAAACAAGAATTTCCCGTGCTATTTGATATTACTTGTTGGAGCGACAGTTTTCGTCATCTACCATGTAAACAAGTGGATTTTCATTTATAACAATCCAAGAACAGATAGACCAGTAGCAAGTATTAGGACAGAACCCAATTCACACCGTATTAGTAATTATGAGCCATTTTGTGGATCATACTCTTTGACTATGAATGACAGCAGTTCTGGCAGTAAGAGATTTGGAAATCTTCCATCAAACAACTCTACATGTAATTTACAAGCAGTTTCAAAATCTGGCTGTGAAAGTATCATCGAAACTTATTACCAAACTAACCCTCTTCCGAATTGTCGCTCTCAGTTAGTGGCGCTATGCAAAGTAATAAGTTCAAATAAGCAAGAAATGTTCTCTTTAAAATGCAATTTCGATCTTTGTCATAAATCTCTTCAAATCAGTGTTGGTCTCCTTAGTGCAATCAATGGAACAATATCCTGGTACCGCTTTTCGTATGGTACTGTTACAAGCAAAGCTATACTCGAATTAGCTATTCTCACCTTAGCGAATGAAAACCCGTTTATGTTCATTGAATGTACGCTTAGAATGTCATCTGAGGTGACTACGCAGTTACTGGTTCTACCTTACCACTACAAATCTTCCCAAAATTCCCAATATAAGCCACTAGCTCATTCTATAAACATAAACATAGTCCTCGTTGATTCCGTTTCCCGGCAGCACTTTTACCGGACATTGCCAAATACCGTTCGTCATCTACAGAAATTGCGTTCTTCAGAGGATGTAGAGGTGTTAGACTTTGAATTTTTTCACAGCATTAAAGGGAGAACGTATGAGCATCTTAAGGCACTGTTTGAAGGCGAAATCCATGAAACCGGAGGGGAGGTCGACGACCATTCGATTCCACCAAGTGCTGTTGAGTTTGGTAGCCTTTTGGGTAAATTCAAAAGAGTCGGATATACTACACTGTATCAGGAGGACCTCTGCTGGGAGTACGATTGGGGACTTATCAAAGATACTGGGGTGTATTATTTAAAACTTCCTAAAGACCGTCGGTTTTCATCATTTATGCATGCAATTGCAAAAAGTGATATTGATAATTTAGGCCTAACAAATTCTATTTGTGAAATATTTCAACGATTCCGTATCATAGATGGTTTTAATTATCTTGGAAACCTTTGTTTCGCGGGAGAGTATGTGCATGATTATTTTTTGCAGTATGGTTATGAAGCATTAATGTCTCACGTAGATGACCCATTACTGTCATTCATGCTTTTAAACGTAGGCCATGAAGGGACTGGAAGGAGAATCCGAACTCTTGATAACTCACTAGCAAGGTTTTTATCCTTGACAAGTGAACAGAGAAACACAATTCACATCCTGTTTTCTGACCATGGAAATAGCTATGGCGCTTTCTCTCAAACGTTAGAGGGTCATTTGGAAATGTACCATCCGTTCATGTTCATGATCATACCCAAAAATATTGCAGGATTGATTGGAGAATGGAAGATTGAAAATTTGAAGCGAAATCAAAGGACACTCGTGAACATTCTTGACTTACATTTTACTCTTACACATTTATTAAGTATAGTAAATGGAGGTCAGACCAGGAAACATATTCCTTCTAATTTGGGTCTTTTTGGAGCCATTGCATTGCGGAGTTGTGATGATTTGCAGCTTCATCGTGGAACCCTATGTTATTGTGATGGCTGGAGATCTTCACTACCAACCTTATCAGTTCATTTTCTTATGGCAGAATTTGTCTTAGCGAAGGTTAATAGAAAAATTCGCAAGTTACAGGAGAAACATCGAGACCCTTCTCGCCATTGTCAACATTTGATTGGCATTGCAGTGTCAAATGTGTGGCAGAAAATTACACAACAGAAATTGCTTGTAGGAATGGATATCAAAGTGCAGGATGATAATATATTTGACACGATTGTTTCATTTACAACTGATACAACTAGATCATTTCAGATGAGGATTGATGCAATTCAAAGAATAAGCAGTTTTGGTACCTACAGAGTTTGTGCACACAAGAACATTCCCTTGGAGTTTTGCGTTTGCTCTACAAATCAGTCAAAAAAGTCAGCTATTCGCGAACTGCGGAGTTTTCCTAACAGTTCAATGTTTTCAGTAAAGACACAATATCGGAACGTGCATAACGACTGTCTGTACATTCATACCAGATCTTACAAAGCTGGGGTTGTTTTCGAAGCATCGAACACTTGTATTGACGTTGCATATTCGGTAAAGCTTGACTTTACGTTAGAAAACATGAAATTAGCAACAAGAATGTATAGAAAGGTAGTTCTACCAGGATCTACATCTCATCTAGCTGTATTGATAATGGTTGAATCGGGCTATGCTTGGAGGTATACATATACTTCAGATATCACCTGGAAGAAGATTACAAACAGAATGAACCACCAGTCTTAGTTCAGAAAAATTGGGCATATTGTTTTGATTACCATAAAGTATTGATTGCACTTGATGAAATTTTGTATCATACTTCTAATTGTTTACTCTATTCCTCTACTTGACAAATATTCATATTTTGTATATGCTTTGTAATTAGGTTGTAGCATCTATAGTATTATTTTCATAAGTATTTGCAGAGGATTAGGCCAGTCTTTTGCCAGCGCTTTAACCCTTAAGTAGCAATCTTCGTTGACTACTTTGTAGTTGTTTTCACTTATCGTGATGCTTCCCAGTAGCGGCTATTAGGGGCAAGGGGGCAAAGTGCCCCCAGGTGCCATCGAGTCGCCATATTCTCAGCCGAAGTAGTGAAAGCAAAGGCCCCATACACGATTTTTTTAATGAGAAAATCACTACTTTGCTTGAGCCTCGATTTTCTTGTACACCTTTTCTCAAGCAAAGCACTTGTAATCGACAATATTCCCGAGTATTTGTCGGGTGCACATGTTTCTTCCAAAATACTCGGCAGTTTCAGCCCATTTGCCCCTCTGGATTTTCTTGAAAAGCCGCCACTGATACTTCCACTTGTAAGACAGGTTACTTCCCTACGTGGCTGGCTACGTTTGATCACTAAGTTGAATATCAATCTGTAGAAACATCGAGGCATGGAGCCTTATAGATTTCTTGTTGCTGGTTCTGCTTCTAGCATTGAACTTAATAGTAACGAGTATGTTATGGGAAAATTCTTTCATTAGTTACTCAATGCCCAGAAAGTGCAAGCTTTAGGCTGGAATCACTACCATTTAGGGGAAGTTTCCTCTGGAATACCCTAGATGGCAGTATCAAAATTGAACCAACTCTTCTACCATTCAAAAAAAGATAGAAAATTGGCCTGGAAAAGAATGCACCTGTAGGATCTGACGCTAACTTGTTATTTTAGTATATGATACTTTGTATACAATTATTTGGTTTTTTTATTGCCAATAGTTTTTTTAAATTAGTATTAAGTTACTTTGGTAAATACCAGCTTTAAATATGAATATATAAAATTAAATATCGATCTTTGCTCACCGTACAAAATCTTCGCATTGAGTTTGTGCCCACTACATGTGACATTCGTCGTAAGATTCTCTGCTTTTGGAGACCTACCCTGGATGAACTATTGCATTCTCAGGTATAGATAATTTTGTACCAAACAGAGTAGCATTCAGTGCTTACTTCAACCCTTATCCTTATTCCAATAAACTTCACCATGTAAAGTTGCTGTTGCTGTTAGGACAGCTGAAAGTTCCTAACATTTGCTTTATTTGGTGGTATTGTACAATTCGATATTCTTATAGCCTATGATTCGTCAGTTTCCATGAAGGACTTATTTCACTTCAAATATTTTGCGTGCTTCTGTGGAATGGTCTGTTTCGTTGAAAATGCGCACTAACCACTAATCTCTATTAGAAATATTAATGGGTGTAATTGATTTTTGCATTCAATCAGTGGTCAGCTTAACTAAATCAATATATAGTTTTAGATAAACAAAAAGCTTTTCCTTCATATATATTATTAATCAGAACATTTTCAACATTTTGCTTTTAATTCTGGTAGCTTTAATCCTTCCTTACGATTTTGCTATTTCGAGTTGATCTCTATTATGCTTGGTATGTCACTTATGTTTCATCTCTGAATTATTGATTTAGTTTTGAGGCTGTACGCTTCTTGTGCCATTGATTCCTCTCATAGATCCATAACTCATTATCCACTATATTTCCTTATCTTGTTTGTGATTACAAACAGCCTTTCTTACAACACATAATATTTGTCGATGCAAAAATTAGCTTTTAACCAATATGACCTAGCCGTATGAGTCCTTGATACTTATCCGGTGGCCATGAGAACCTCACTGATCTGTTGTTGTTGAACATCTCTCCTCATGATTTCCCATTCCAAGCTTTTCCTTCTATTTAGAAACCAGTGAAGGATTCTCTTTTGCCTCGGATTGATCACTGCGGTGAGACGTGCTAGACTATTTACTGCATCTCAGTAAGACAACCTGAAGGAAAGACCATATTGTGCTTGAAAATTTTGTACTTTTTTGATTGGTTGAACTTAATCCTCGTTTAGTTCAGTTGCCAAGCTGAAGTTGATGAGCCAAGATGTGGCCAGGAATCCCTTCACAATTTGCTATTCTTTTCGAAACAATGTTCAAAACTGAGAGAGATTACCTGCTACAATGTTCTAGGTGACTTTCATCGTGCGGAATAGTCACATTTGTTGAAGAATTGATACAATTTTCATTAAAAAGTTCAAACAAAGTGAACAGTTATGAATATCAAGACACAACGGTTGTTGCTTTTCGTGTGGCAAAACACTCTTAAGAAAAGTTTCTGGGTTGCGCCTAACCTTTATTTCATTGTTTGTGTCCTAGCCCTCTATGTAGGGGCTTGATAGAAGCGAAGTTTATGTTGCAGGGTCCGTTTCCATGATGCTTACTCTCAGATGCCAAATAAACGTCCCCCCCCGCTTATTAATTTTTCGACTTTCTTCCAACCCTCCGGACCTTATTAAGACCCCCCGTTTATTAATTTTAAATTTTAAGAAAATTGACTTTTTTACAAACTCGTAATTTCATTTCCTTTCTTTGTAGCGAGTTTTTGTATATATTTTAGTTTTATGCTTTATGACAATCTGTTTTTGTTCGTTCCGTCCTTGTACAATCATGTAAAGTCGTTACTCAAATTCCGAGCCCTCGTTTATTTTGACCCCCCATTTATTAAATTTCGGAATTTTATCTGACCCCCTGTTTATTAGGACCTCCCCCTTTTATTTGGCACTTGAGAATCATCCCTTCTACATGGTTGTACCATCGTGAGATATGCTCTTTCTTGATTATCATCTTCACCTAGGCGAGGTATTCCTACTTTGGCTTGTTCCCATGATTTTCACAACTAATTTACTGATCATCATAAAAACATGTCTTATATTTTTACCAACAGCAAATAAATGTATGAAATGAAAACGAAATGAAAGTCCAGTTGCTTGGCTTCTTTTCAATCGAGTTGGATGCAAAAACATCTGAAAGCAGTTTAAGTTCACTGTTGCTCTGAGTTTAACAGTCAACGCCCGGAGCAAAGTGCGATCGCGCACCAGTTTCTTCGGGGCATGGGCTGGTGCAAGCAAGGCATGTAAACATACTGTGAATAATATTTTATTACATATTTTATTGAAAGTCTGGTTCTTGGAAAATTTTAGATGCTGTCTTGCACAAATGTATGTGCAAGCAATGAGAAGAGAAGCAATTTACTGCAAGGTGAGAGGAATTGCCGATCAGAAATTGTTGCAGCTGAATTATGAAAGTATATATGACATTCTGCTGGAAACCATTTTGTCCTGGCCGTACAAAGGCCATTACTTAAAAATACCTTTTGTAACAGAATGTGATCGTGTTAACAACCTTTCCAAGGCCTTTCAAGTTGCTTCATGTTGCATTTAGCAATTCTACTTCCCCATTTCAAGTGCCTCTCACAGACTTCTCTGTTACAACATGAAATTTGAGTAGCCGTCATTCTTTACATGTGCTCTGAAAATGGTTGTATAAACCGTTTTTCGTGAGTTTGTTTTGTTGACGTTTTGGACTCTTAATCAGTACGTTCATTCGACAGCTTTTTGCGTGTTCTTTCTGCGATGAAATTGTCATGCAATATTTATCAAAATAAATTGGTTTATTTTTAGGAAACGATTTATAAATTTAAATAGTTTTTTGCTCCAAAATAGTATCTTTAGGGATACGCCAGGATTAGATAATGACCTAGATCACAACTCGTAACTGTTTTGGAAGGACATTTACACGCTTTTAGATAGCCGTTTAATGGCTAACGTATTTGCTTTTCATGTTGGATTACAATATTTTGGAAATTAATTGTGTCTTTTCTAAATTGATATGACCCAGCATGTTGGCAAATAAGACGATGGAATCCCCCTTCATTGTTCATGATTTGCTTCTTTCGTAGTTTAAGCCCATCTCATACCAATCAGCTGTTCGCCAGCTTATCGAATCGCTTCATCATCTGACCGTATATTAAAGAGAGATTAGAGCTTTTAATATCGCAAAATTTTTAAATGAGGATTAATGCGTGAGGTACAAAATGAGTGAAGCATCGCTTTAATGAAAAATCTATAATGAAGAAATGTATAAAGGGCTTTTTCTTGACTGCTCCTTCTTCATGATGTCAAAGGAAGTTTGTTGAATCAGGTTGCAAAAAGGCTGAAAAAGTTGCAAATGGTTATCCCAACTACTTTTTACATCTTGAATCTAAGTCTTGTTCAGTCTTGATTTTTGCATTCTTCTCAAATTTTCCTTAAATTCAGCGAATTGGAGCCTTAAAGTCTTAAAGACTTGCATCCTTTTGCTGCAGCTCTTTTTTGTACACCTACCTTCCAGAACTATGCTTAGTTACTCCTGACAATGGCGGTAAAATGTTCATCTGAAAAGAACCCTTTGCGTTTGATGTTTCGTTAAAGTAAAGTTCTCATAAAATTGATGACTTAATCTATTGGTATGTTTCAGGCTTCATTTTGTGAGCGGGAGTAGACTGGGGAGGAGAGTCGAGGGATAATCAATAGGAAGCATGGTTTTGTGGTTTTTCGGTGTGATAGACCTAATGGTGTTGAGACGTCTGTGATCGTTGATGAAATATGTATTGTGGAAAAGTAGAAAATCAGTAACGTGTCTTTATTGTGACAATCTTCGGAGATAGTGACCCACGACTTTGCCACAGTAGCACCAGGTACTGTGACCCAGAAGATGAAAGCGACAACTACCACCGATCTGAAAGCCTTGGACAAATAACTGAAATCCATGAGGATACTTTAAGCCATCCCTTGATCTCCAGGTATTTTAGCGGTTGGAAGAACATTACAAGTGATCTGTTTGTTTTTTCTTGAAGGTGGACTATTACCTTTATGGATTCTTGTTGTTTGTCCAAAAAGCCAATAGAGATTAATCGTACTTATGTGATCATTCATTAGCTCTTGGCACAGGCCTCTTCCCTCTAGGCAGTTCATCCGTTCCAAGCAGGTCAGCTTTGGTGACAGCAGGAGCAGGGACGAAACTTAAGGGGGTATGGGGGTGAGTTACCCCCAACCTTGAAAATTGCCATTTCGCAGTGCATAAACGGTAGTACAATATATTTCTGCGAAGGAAGTTACTAGACCCAGGACCGTTGGTCAACTACTGTTACTAAAAAGAAAAGAAAGTCACAGACAAAAGTTCTCGCAGGGTAACTTCTGACATCCTCAAAAACTTATTGAAGTTACGTCCCTAACTGACAGTTCTGTTGTGCACTTCCTTCTGCACTGGCGGTATTTCAAGAAAAAGCAGGATGGCGCCGGTGTTGAATTTGATGTAAAAGTAGTCGGGCATTTGCCCAGTGTTAACAATTGGACATCTTAATTGGAGTCACTTTGCCCCTCTTCCCCCACTGCTTTCGATTTGAATCAGTGTCTTGATCAAATTGCTTAACTATGTAAGAATTTTGTTATACAGCTAGAGTTCAATAAGACATTCGTTATTGCAAATGAATCCTACGTCATCAGAAATATATCGTTGTGAGAAGAACTGTACATTGTATGAACCCCCTGATTATATCCACTTATGTGCATATTGATATTGCGAGTTTTAGTAAGAAAAAAGCCTTTTGCAAACCTTGAGTCTAAGAAAGGAGTCTTTTCTAAATCTAGAGTCTAAACAAGGAGTTTAAAGCGAGTCTAGAGTCTAAGTAGTTATACCAATCTAACAGTGAGAGTTGTATTAAGTTACAATTTATCAGAATTACAAGCCTTGGACAATAAACGTGAAATGGGAGGATACATACAGTCCTCTACATGTACATAGCGTATATATATATATATATATATATATATATATATATATATATATATATATATATATATATATATATATATATATATATATATATATATATATATATATATATATATATATATATATACACGTTCTTTTTTTATGAGAAACAAGTTTATAAAACAATGAGGCTCAAATCGTCAAAATCTTAAGAAAATCGTAAGAAAATCACGAGGCACAATTTCCAAAATAATGTGTTTTTATAGGCCAAAACTCGGTATTTCGCCGTTATTGCATTCAAAATGTTAAAGATGGAGTTCAAATTGAATTATACAATATTATTAACGAGAGTGTAAAGCACTCTAGCCAGTTTATTTCAGTAAAAGTTGAGAAAAATTTAAGAAAATCTCAGGCTCAATTTCGGGAAAAGTTAGGCTCAGGAAAAATTATGATTTTCTTATAAAAAAGCGTGTACATATATATATATATATATATATATATATATATATATATATATATATATATATATATATAAAAAA
>OLMO02000001.1:1623387-1636635 GCA_900291935.2 Cassiopea xamachana | reverse complement strand
ATATATATATATATATATATATATATATATATATATATATATATATAACAATCCAAAAGAACTATAAAGTCAAAGTGCTCAATGCGATGGACAGAGCTATATACTTCAGAATAAAACCTTAGAAATCAAAATAAAAGTGTTGTTTGACTGCAATTAAAATCACATAACTTTGAGTTTCACGCTGGTTGCGATCATCAGATGTGCTAGAAAGATAGGCTAGAAAGAAAAGCTGTGAAGAAATTCTATTGAATGTCCTGACTTGCTTAGAAAATGTCAAGCTCCTGATGTTCAGGCTCGAAGCTAAGGGGGAATTCTTGGGGGTGTAGCAGGGTTATCGTGGAGGGAGGGCTCAGGGGAACTCAGCTCCCCCTTACTAAAATTATGAGGGATTTTAAGGGAGTGATCCCTCCTTCATCGAACACCTTTCAGACTGGATAAGTTCATAACTATGCATTTTCCATAGGAGAGGAAAGGTAAGGTACGCTTCTATCAATAGAAAATGAATGCTACAACCCTATACTTGCTTTCTCTTTCTTTTAATACTTTCAAATACACTGATTTGACAAGCACATTATGGTCATACGTGCAAAACTGAGCGTGGTTAAAGGCGTGGTCGACATATTTCCTACAACACAGCCTCCCTTGTTACAGTTTTGGGACGACACCACTGGGTTGTAGCCCCAATTTACTGACAAACAAGACTTTCCTCGAGTTTTATCAGTAGTAACATGGATTTGCCGATAGACATTTTTCAATTTGCCGATAGATGTTATCAACTATGATGATGGTATGACAACTTGCTAAGAGTTGGTGGCATGAAAATTCCTTTGGCTTTGCTCTTACCAATGTTGTTATATAGTAAAATTAGCATGCAAAACTTATGCTCTTTAATGGCCGGACATCTCTCCCTAGTTATCACCATGATCTACTAGATATTTCTTCCAAATTCAATGGAAACTGTTAATGGTGGGTAGAAAGCGCTTTCGTTACGTCTTCAATTGCATGCTATTTTGTTGAAATAGCAAAATATTCACTTTCTATCAGTATAATAACCTTGATCACGAAGGATGGGTTCTTAAAATATGCAACCCTCCTAACTCCCTCCAGTCTGTAATGACCGGTACCGTCTCTTGTGCTCCATACCTTAATGACTATTCCACCTGTTGGAATTTGAAATTTTGCTTTTGAAACTCAACACGCAATTCTGATTTTTACTTTTCTTTTCACTTCCATGAAACTTTCTATTTACATTCACACCAGATGCAGTGAATTCTCCTACTTACTGTTCAAGTTTCGATTTAGTCCTAAAGTGAATATTTACCAGAGAAACTCGCTTCTTACGTTCGTTTCATTTTAGATGTTAATTCCCAATTTAGCTTATCTGTTACTCACATTTGTTCAACAGCTGGAGTAAGGGTCAAGCAGAAAATGGAAGACCGAAGCCTCTGCTTCAATCTTCGACATTAAGGTCATTGCCTAAATTAAAAGATTAATACTGTTCGTGAGTTCAACCAGTCATTTATCTTGATCCATTTGACCACGTGTAACAATACCACAGAATACTATGACAATACTGTGGTAGCAATTGATTGTCGTTTGTTTTGCTGTGTAAACGAAGAGACAAACCTAGTAGCAGGCGATAGCAACACTGCCCAAACACACTCATCGTTTGGCCTATCTGCTTCAAAGCCAAGTAGTACTACACTCGGCTGTTGTTCACGAAGCAAAAATGGCAGACTTTCTATAGAATTTGATTGCTAAGACTCTAGTAGCAATATCTTATTACTTTGAGAAGCACAATTATTTATCATTTGGAGAGTTTCAAAATGATTTGTAAGATAAGATACTGCTTATCGTTAATTTTACGATGCAGTGAAAGTGAAACAGTTGCTTCTAACTTAAAAGATACGTCGCTAATATGCATGAAAGTACGAGAACTTCAATTCTAGGGGGACTGTAAAATGTTTGCTGTTGTTCTTTCCAAATAACTGTCCAAATGAAATAATTTGCTACCCAACTAGGGGTCTTTAGCCCCTATCTCTCCCTCTTTTACCAATGCTGGTAAATATAGTTAATTTTCCTTCGTATGAGGCATGAATACTCTTGTTTGAGCATTTAGCTTTCTATTGATTCAACTTTTAATTCATTCGAGAAAAACGTCAAGACTCTACTTTGCAGTTAAGTAAACCATCATAATGGTGAATTCGTAAATGTAGTAATGTTGCCAAAGATCAAAATTTCTCTTGACTCTAATTTAGACAACTAAATAATCAGGAATCGTAGAGTGTGTATGTCATTGATCACCTCTTGGACAAAGACAGGGTGTGTTCATTTTTCACATTGCGCGGTGCGGATTTACTTTGATCTGGGAACATTGCTACAATGAAAAGAATTAGAAATAGAACTTCGGATATTTTTTGTAAAAAAATGATTGTTCCTGTCATATTTACGTAATTGTTGTAGTTATTTTGGTTGATCTCTGCATTGTTTGTAATAGGCCACTCTTTCCCTAAAATTTCATAATATTTACAATACTTGACGATATTTCAAAAGCTTTGCAGAAGTTTGATCGCTTTTCCTTTCGTTTCGCGGCACCTCTGTGGCTTTTCATTTTGACAACCAAACTATTTCCTTTTCATTAAGAACTTCAGATATTTCTTTCTTCATGACCTAGCGTACATTGCTGTTCGTGTTTTCTTTACGTTGAACAGATCCGTTATCACGCGCTTTTGAAAAATCTTTAGTCTGCTCTTTGCATCATAATATTTTGAATTTGCCTTTTCAAAGAAAACCACTCCAAACTGCTTACCATGGGAACGGAATGATCTTTGCTGTATTTCAAAAGTCTCAGCGAATATTGGCGCAAACATCTTGTTAGTTGCTTCTCATTTTTTGAAAACATCTCTTTCTGTTAATTAGTTGATAAGATATCTTATGCTTTCAGACAGATGCTTTCTAGATGATCTCAAAGTACCCAGTATCATTTGAACTTGATAAAATTCAGTTAAACTGATCAAAGGTAGCATTGGCCGCTTTACATGCTTGGATTTTTTGATAGTATATGATTAATAACAAAGAGTGTTTAAAAGTATAAGAGTCTCCATGTATTTCACAAGGACTTATAATTTGGCCTAGGCTCACAGTGGCATTGCCCAAATGTCTCAATAATTTGCTCCAAGTATTTCGTGATCTGGAATATGTCATCTTCATAAGTCATCTTGAATAACAATTGTATCTATGCAACTCTTGGGGTTCTCTCTGTTTTCATTTATGGTCTACCGTGCAGGTTTTCCTAAATTTGGACGTTAAGATTGGCAGCTCTCGCTTGTGTTCTGGTGTTCTGTCACTCTAAAGTAGATTTAGATTATACTACTCTCTGTTTTCTCTACAGCTATTCAAAACTATGGAATTTTTAAAAGTAAATGCTTTGAGGAATTCTATGAAACGAGGTTTGGCTATGATGGAGAATCTAGCATCGATGACTAGCACTCTCACCTAGCATTCTCTGCAATCTTAAAGTTGTTTCAGAAATTCTTGCTATCGGTTTACATCGTAGAGCATTAATTGAATGAAGACAATACTAACTGTTTTGTTTATAGAAGCAAATGTGTACTTAGACATTGAATAGGATAGCCGGGACTATTCGACCTATTTCACGGCATGTCTTGGTAGTTTAATCCTAGAATGGAGGGGATAAATATTTTCTATCCCATCGCCCATTTCCAGAGAGTGCCGCATGTATAATTTTGCACTTTAGTTTCCATAGTGGAAAACTATTTGCTAGATTTATTTGAAAATAACCCGCCTTTCGAAAAGTAAGATTAGAGTTAGCTACTTTGAAGCATATTTGGGATTAAGGAGTACAAGGAAAGCCAATCTCCTCCTCGGAATGCCACATGAATTTTTGAGCCTTTGGATAACGTAGCTGTCTCTCTTACTTTGAAGTGAGCAACTAGAGTATTCTCTTTGGTATAGCCATACGGTAATACAATTTCTAGTAGGGATACACTAATTCAGGACCAAGGACAAGCCAAAGTAGGAAAATGGAATGTCACGCCCTCACTTTTTGCCGAAACCGTCGGTAGTCTTTTTGCTTGTTGGTAAAAGCATATAAGAGCCCACAAAATGAGGGATCTCGTCCCCTATGAGACAGCCCACTAATATTTTATATTTCTACGATTTGAGCACATCCAGCTGCAGGTCATCTTTGCGCATTTGTTTGTTAATAACTGCCTTCCTTATTTAAATTATTTTGCGGTTGAGCATGCATCTCAAAAGGATGCTTTGCAGAAAGATGCTTCTCAGTCTGGGTCATGGAAAACCTATGGAGAAATATTCCTTGCAGAAGAAAACTGTTGATTTTCTCTAGCACAGCTCGTGTGCTTTCTTTGTGTACAATATATATATATATATATATATAGTTGTGCTAAGCTCTGCAGTTTCCTTAATGTTAGTTCTAATATAAAATTATAGCATGATCTTGTTTATGTGAATGCAAGCCAGCTGACTCAGAAACAAAATCTCTCCTGCACCACGTNTCTTATCTGTATTTTCTTTCTGGTCGAAAAGGAAGTGTTTTTGCCCATAAATCAAGATAATGCTGAATGTTAGGAAGTAAAAGGAGGCAATGAAAGATTGAAACGCTGTAGCTCCTAGGAATTGTTTGTTTATTGGTAGATCACATTGGAGAACTGAAGCGAGCCTGTGGTGACCATTTGATGAAAACTTTGCGGAGGAATAACGACTGATGTCTTGCAAACGTCATTAGACAAACTTCATGAAACTGTTTTCTGAAAAGACTGCTATGCTCAGTTAGCGTGCNCCGAAAGACCTTTAAACGGGGGTGTAGCATCAGAGTTTCACCGACAGGCTACCAAATGACACAGAATTACCGACAAGCGACGATCAATTACCGACAAACGATGATCGATTACCGACAAGCGACGATCGCAAAGCAAGTATTTACGACAAGCTGTAGAATTGCCGAAGATTTCGGCAAAAGTGGGGAGATGGGTGTGACACCCCATACCTCCTTCTTCGGCACTCCCCTGACTATGCTCACGATAAGTTGTTCAATGTGTTTCACTCTGTGTTCTAAGAAGACGTAAAAGAAAGAAAAGCTGGAAATGTCTACCATTCATAAAAAGCCTCTACCTGACGTAGAGTTATTTTATATGTTCTACGTTTGCTGTAGAAAACACATGCATTTGTGCAAGATTAAAGTTTTTAAGAAAATAAGGCTCAAAAAGCAAAAATTTTTAGTAAATCCTAAGAAAATCTTAATGCTTCATATCAGTTTTTCATTTCATTTTTTTTATTTTAAATTGTTAAGAAGGGTTACTCCTCACTTTAACTGGTTTTCCAGAGGCCCTCTGCTAAAAACTTATAAATTAAGTTAGTGTACAACTAAAATAAATAGATAAATAACCTAATTAAGAATTCAAATTAAAATACAAAGTAACGAAGTTGATCTCATTCTATCAAATACAAATATAAAATGAATGAGCTGAGAATCCCCCAGCGATCTGGGAACTAATGCTGCCTCATTTCCTTTGGCTGAGAAAGTGCAGACCGCAATAAAAGCGGCATAAGTCGAGCAGAGATAGACAGGGGCAGCTACACCACTATGAGGATCTCCAGCTAATAGGATATTGCTTTTGAAAGCACAAACGGAAGTCGACTGCTATTTTTCAGTTGGTAGACTATTCCAGAGTTTCGCTCAAGCTGCAACGCTCAGTTTTTGCGTGTGAAAATCAAATTTACCTCATTCTCACATTGATATTTTGAAGATAGAATACACGCTTTTTTATAAGAAAAAAGTTTACAAGAAAATGAGGCTCAAATCGTCAAAATCTTAAGAAAATCACGAGGCTCAAATTCCAAAATTAAGTGTATTTATAGGCCAAAAATCGGTAATTTCGTCGTTATTGCATTCAAAATGTTAAAGATGGAATTCAAATTCAAGGATACAATAGTATTAACGAAAGTGTAAACCACTCTAGCCAGTTTATTTCAGCAAAAGTTAAGAAAAAATTAAGAAAATCTGAGGCTCAATTTCGGGAAAGGTTAAGAAAATTGAGCCTCAGGCAAAATAATGATTTTCTTATTAAAAAAAAACGTGCATGAATTCGTTTTGCAAGATTATCAAAGAAAGGGTATTAAGTTTAAACCAGTTTATTCAAGCAAAAGTTAAGAAAATATTCATAAAATCTGATCTTCAATTTCAGAAAGAGTTAAGATAATTGAGACTCAAGCAAAAATATAGTTTTCTTGTATTTAAAAAACGTATGAGATGAAACTCTATTCATTGACTCTTTAATGGCATCAAATAGATAGAAATATTGAAATCCTTTGTGGTTGATAATTTTACATGTGGTCCACTTATGCCCAATACGGCTAGGCTTTATAAAAGCACAATTTCTTGATGCCAATGCATGTTGCTGTTGCTGTTACAGAAATATACCCAAAACCAGCATAGTCGTAGAATAAGGCTGTCAAACTCAATTTGGCCCGCGGGCAGTAAGTTTGACACCCCTGTATCAAACTTACGACGTAAGAAGTTGGCAAACGGAGGCTGCAGCCTCGGTTCATTTCAACAGAAGCCCATTTCATCATGACAGCTTTTCTAGCAAGCATGCATACTGATTCCCAAGTCTTGTTGTTCTTTCGAACAGTAAGCTTACAACCCCCGTCCCTAAACTCAAACTCTCCATACACCCATGAGATATAGTATATACAAAAGACTCCCATCTTGTGTAGTATTCATGCATCATATTCATTCTTTCAGTGCAAGCAGCGATATGTTTTGGGGGCGTGGGGGCATCATGCCTCCCAATATATTTGAAATTGCAAGAAAGTTGGTCAAAAGGTTGGCCATGCTGAAAGCGTCTTGGAACATCTCTGGATGGAAGATATATTCCATTCAAATTGTAAATCATAAACTAATTAAGCAAATTTGCATGCATGGCGTTACTATCTGTTGTTGCTCATAAAACTATCGACTACTGTAATTAAGATCTCATGCAAATGCTTTGAGCCCTACTTTCTCGTCCATCCCATAAAACGTAGCAATAGATTAAATACTGGATAAGTTGAGGGGGCACATTCTTTGTCAATGTCACAACAAACAATGCTGTTCCATGNNGTGGGAAGATCAGAAATCAACTTTTGTCACGCAAAAACTGAATCTTAATTAGTTTTAATTCCAATTATATGTTGCGGTAGACACAACATTCTGAAACCAAATTAGGTTTTAGCATAAAACAACGGTTGATAAACGACAGTTTTACCGTATACTGCCAATGATATGAAAGCTAAAACAGCAGCTTTCTTTTGCTACTTTGCAAAAAACCAGCTCAAAAAGCCATAAGTAATAAGCAATAGTGAGAGACTGCTCTTAAAATTCAAATTACGATAAAGAATGTTTAATTCAATTGAAAGAATCTTGATTAAAGTATTCTCCAAGTAGAAGTACAGTGTCCTTTGACTTGTTAGCGAGTTGATGAGCCTTATTGTCGAGTGAGGGTAATGGGTTTTAAACTTTTACCATTAATTTTGCAATGGGACAGGAATCATTTAGCATTTCTGTACTATTTCAAAATTAGGTTTCTGTCCAATGCAGTGATGTGCCGAGACACCTTCTTTTGGGGAGGTTTGATCAATTGACCAACTATTGTTACTAAAAGAAAAAGAGATCACAGAAAATACTGTTGCCAACTCTCTTGCAGCATGGTTGTCTTTTGAACAACGTTCTTGCAAATTTGAAAATATTGGGGGGGCGAGATGCCCCTACGCCCCCCAGTCGGCGCATCCCTGGTCCAATGTACTGTACTTTTTGGGCATTACGAGCAGCTCTGCAGATAGGATGTTGGAACCTTGATTACCTAATGCTGTGCCAGAAAATATAAAAAGAAATTGCATAATTACTACATTGATGATAAAAGAGAAAAGAAGTTAGTGCATGATGAAAGTTTTGTAATTACTGGCAATTTCAAAACATGTAACTGTTTTTCAGTTCAGTCTAAAATATAACTTCTCTAAAATATGGAAGCGTTGGCTTTGCACACACCTCACTAAATCTTCAACGAGATTCATTCAAACATGCTCTTTCTTTTAGAAACTGGAATATTTGCACTGTTCTTCTTTGTGGATGACCTGGATCGAAACTTTGCAAAAAAATTTGCGTGGTCAATGCTATTTCAGCTACCAGGATTCCTCGGCGGGTTACATTTAGTTTCAACAATGACTGCAAATGAAAGTTGCCTGAGGTAATTAAAGACAATGGGTTGGCTTCCTAGGGGGCCTAGCTGAGCATACAATTGTATCCCCCTGTTAATGAACAAGAAAAACTATTTCCAGAATTCATGCAATATATCAAGCCGCCATTTCCACCTTGCAACTTTGCCTTTGTCCTTTGAACTACGTCCTTTGAATCAAGACCTTTGTATTGTGTCTTTTGAGTTGTGTCTGCCTTTTTATTACATAGTAATTGATTGTATTCTTTTATTATCCACTTCAAGCAAGCTCTTATTTGCTACTTTAACATAATTTTGCATCTTTCACTTCAATTCAACCTTACTTCTACCATGTTGTTGCAGCTTTGCACCTGTCACTATAATGTATCGTTTTATTTCAATAGGGATATTCATTTTCTCATTTACTTTCATGAGCAGTAGTACTCCGGAAAAGTATTTTTTCTCAAGTAATACTTTCTCATTTAAATTTGCAAGAAAGTTGAAGCTTATAAATTCCCACATTTCTCCTTCTTAAATTTTTTGAATTCATTATCAGCTATGCAGTGTTGGATTAGAAAGAAGTTTTATCACAACACCTACGCAATGTTTTGGGCCCGTTGTGTGCTATTATTTCTTTTCATGTTAATAGTANATACAAATACATTCATTCTAATAATGATGATGATAATGTACAGGGCATTGCCCACGTAATTCACATGACGTTGCAAGAAAAGTGTTGTTCAGCCAAGAGACAAATTTACCATAAAAGGATCTTGCAAGCAATGGTCATACATAAAGCAGTCGCAGCATGCTGGAGAATTCTTAATAAATCAATAATAATTATAAATATATCATAGAATCTTGATTACAATATCTCTCTGTTGAAACTCAATCTTTTTGTTTCATAGTTCTATTTCTGCCTTTCCTAAATTGAAACAGAGGCCTATGTGACATAACTTTTTCATATGCCGCAACCCATTCCGTCTGATCGAGTAGATCCACACAGGGTGAGTAGAAAGGCGTGACCTTGGGCATGAACATAGGAGAGAATGCATGCACGTCCGTTCTTTTCCATATTTACAGAAAGTTGTAAGGGACTTTCTGAAATAGACTTTTGCCTTTGTTTACTTAGTGTATGTTGCTCTCATATTACTTAGAAACGTTGCAAAGTGGACTTTAGCCAAAATACTCGTTTTTTTTAAAAAGAAAATCGTCATTTTACATTAGCCTCAATTTTCTTAACTAATCTCGAAATTGAGCCTGAGATTTTCTTAAATTTTCTTACTTTTGACTGAGGTAAACTGGCTAAACTAGGTTTTCTATTCATTGTTAACCTTATATACTCAAATTTTAATTCAATCTACAATATTTTGAATGCAATACTGACGCAATGTTGATTTTTGGCCAGCAAAACACTTAACTTTAGAATTCGAACTTTGTAATTTTCTTAAATTTTTCTTAAACTCTTGGTCGTTTAAGACTTATGTTCTGATAAGCTTTTTCCTATAAAAGTTCGTATATTTTTCTTTCTTGTGCAATCTTTCATTTGTAGAATCGTTTGCAATCTTTGATATCTTGCGTTGCAGCTCATGGGTTAGTCACAACACAAAAAAGAGAGCTTTGCAAAATCTACACTCAATGTGGTATAATCAAGACATACTGTAAACTGATGTATCATAAAATGTTATCAAAGCTTTCAATAAGGTATCATATTGTTTCGATTTCTATAACCTGCCTCATTAAAAGCCAAAATCTTCATGCTTAACCACTAAATTTCATTTATCCTACCATCTCTTTTTATCAATCTTGGTTCATTTTATTTACAAGCTCATTTTCAATGGCTGCAAAATGCTCTTATATATCAAGCGTCAAAAACATTCCGTGCTTATCTCTCCAACTGGATTACAGTAATCGATTCATATAGAACATTACAGAGCTACCTCGGTTACGAGTCCTTTTTGTCTTATCGTGATTCCATCTTTCTTTCTTACGTTCATCAGGGGTTTCACACTGCAATCACTTCTACTGGCTTTTGCTACCGTCGCTGAGAGTTCACTTAAAGATGAACATTCCTGCAGACAGAAAACCCTTGTGGTACATGGCTACTACATTCCCCACTCTGCATGTACCAAGAACTCATAAGTATTCAAGAGGGACCTGCGCCAATTAGCTTAATCAAAAGATTTTCATTTTAAAAGAAAACAAAATGTGCACATCAACCTGAGCTGAGACATTTTGTGCGAGTAAACAGTATCTTTGCTCCAGGTAGTAATGTTGTCTCAATTTTATCACTGAAATAAGTAGATAGTGATAAAAATAATTGATTAAGAAATTTCTCCTTTCAAGTTTCTCATAGCACATTACTCTTGGGACTTTTCTCTTGGTGTATTTCTCTTGCATATTTTTCTTGGTGCAGCTTTCTTGGAATTTGTTTGTTTTGGTTTTCATTTGAGGTATTTGTCTTCGGATATTTTCTTGGGACATATCTCTTAGTACATTTGTTTTGGAGCACGTTTTGGGGTAAAAGTTTTGCTTTTAGATAATCGCCATACTGTTTAATTTGACTGCTCTTGCTGCCTTCTCAAATATTCACCAATTGGGTAAGGAGAATCTGAACAAACACTTATCATTCAAGCCTGCAGGATCACGTACTTTGAATGATTTCCTACGAATGTTCTACGTAGGAGATTCTGCTTTGTCGCTCATGGACTTTGTTAGATCTGTATCTTGCCTCTTTTGAACTAGAAGAAATAAGCAGTGAATTCAGTAATCAACTTCAGCAAAGAAGTCAACTTCAATAGAAGAACTCTGGAAAAGCAACATTGTTACTGTTACTAACAGCATCATATATGACATAGTTTACAGGGAGACCATTGGCTTCAAGGAAGGTCAATGTTATGAAGATTTTACTTTTGCCCATACATGTAAGGAAACTTCATTAGTTCCGATTTTCACCTGTTCATGGATAAGAAAATTGGAATTGTGATCTACAGAAGAAGGATAGGCCATCCATTGGGATATTTTAGCCACACCTTCTCCCAACAATTCCACCCTGGTTGTGATTTCTCGTTTTTGTAATTAAATTCCGTGGCAGCTCAACTGAATGATAAATTTGATTTCAATAAATCATTTTCTTTGAATCAACAAAGGCCTCCTTTCAACAGCAAATCTCTCACGAAATCAATAACGTATTTGAATTATCTATTAAATCCCTTCAAATGTGACCAACATCTATATTATACTTATTCGATATATTATCTCCTTCCGTTTTCATATTAAAAAGTTAATTCTTGTAATTGATAACACCAAGCCGTCTTACCTCATATATAATTAAACACGAATATATTACCAGCTTTTCTCAAATGAGCGTCATTTCCTTACTTAATTCAGTATTTATTTGTAAGGGGTTTATCTTCCTAGTCTTTGTAATACGACTTAAACACATGATTACTAGCACTATAATCTGCTATAGCAAATTGTGTGGTACTCATCTAGTTGTCAGTAATGTGGAGCTAGATTAATATGTTGGGGGCTCAGGCGGAGGAGGTCCGTCATTTTTGTTGCTGATGTTGCTGTTGCTGATATTGCTGTTGCTGTTTTTGCTGTACATCGAGTGTGTAAAACAAGAATTTCTTATGTTCAGGGATATCCTGGTGGGTGGGGCGTAACACCCCCTGATGTTTTCAAAATTGCTAGAAAGTTGATAAAAAACCAGCCATGCTGCCAGAGAAATGATCACAGTATTTTCCGTGACATTTTTCTGTTTAGTAACAGTAGTTGGTCAAGTGGTCAAAACGCCATGCCCCTTCCCCAATGGAAAGTGCTTCGGCACATCTCTGCTGTGTCATTTTTACGATGGATTTTGTGATAACTATAAGATGTTACAGCTCCCCCTCAAAAAAAACAGTGCTGAAAAATTACTTGGGGTCTGAGCCCAAGCTCTACATCATTGACGTCATCTTTTGCAAGCAAACAACCACTGTCAAGAGATACAGCGCTACAGCATAAATCAAGGCTGTAGATGAGGAAAGATTATACACACTTCATGAAGTATAATCAGCCAACAAACTCGTATCGTAGTTAATGTGGACATTAAATGATATCTATCGCCTGTACAATAGATTTCTCAATTTGGTGTTGCCCACTGCTGGAGTATTTGACATTAGGCTGTGTTCCAAAATGGCGGTCTTATGGCAAAATCACAATCAGTTTTGGGGCAATACTGGCTTAATTGAAGTTTTTACATCACATGTTAGTAATGGCAAATTCAACAATTATTTCACTCATGACATCATGAACTGCAAACAGATTCAATATATATAAGTAGCTTTGATATGTCGAAACTATCAAATCGTGCAACATGATTGACCACAAGCCGGCAAAGCTTCTGGAACAAGTGTAAGGTTCGTACCACAATATGTCATCAAGCAGATTCTATCGTATCATATAAAAAGTGATTTCAGTACTTTTTGTTATTTCTGTTAATGTCATCAAATAGATTAATGCTATATGAAATGATATGGAATTTTAATGTGTTTAGGTTTCCCTAATAATAACCCCAAGTAAATCATTGAGCATAGTGGCCACGGGATTAAATGCTGTCATTACTCAATAACAGAATTATTTTATTCATGTACCATTCAAAGGCAAAACCCACACTGAATAGGATTCCTTTCAACTTTCAGGAGATGCACTTTTGAATTCCATACTTCATCATTGAGATCTATTCCTTGGCAGTTGAAACGTCATATCAATTTGCAAACACCTTATTCACATCGTAGATTGTATGCAACAATTAATCGTTCAAATCATAAAAGCCCAGTGTATCTTTAACACACTGTTTACACTCATTCTTTATCAAGCCAACTTCAAGAGTAGGTAGGTACTCGTGTTTATCTAGCCCTCAGAGTACAAATATTTGTAAAAATAAAATGGTATATATATATATATATATATATATATATATATATATATATATATATATATATATATATATATATATATATATATATAT
>OLMO02000001.1:1606689-1623303 GCA_900291935.2 Cassiopea xamachana | reverse complement strand
TATATATATATATATATATATATATATATATATATATATATATATATATATATATATATATATATATTTATATATATAAGAAGGTAGTACTCGACTGCCTAACAAGCTAAGACAGTTCATTACCAGATTCTTGAAAGTAGAAAAGTTGATAGGTTCGTTTGCATTACAATTTTCCTCTATTTAAATGTTAAACATGTTGTTCTCCCTTTTCTTCAACAGATTGCTTTTTGCTTTTCACAAAGATTTATTACTATGTAAATGCCACATTTTGTACTTTGGCCACTTTCTTTAGTGCGCATGTGCTAAACATTTACGCTCACAAATTTTTGCAAAGAAAGTCTTGATACTGCATGTATTTCAGAGTCAAAATTTCTTATGGGCTTCTTAGGGCCTTCTATTTCTCTTCTTGTAAATATTTCGTAAGCAAAACATTGGATATATTGATAGAAAGAGCTTGAAATGAACTAAACAGCAACGTGACATTAATACAGTGGCTTTTCAGCCGTATTGGAGGTACAGAGCCCCAGAAGTTCCATGCATGCATTTATGGAACCCTTCTTAGTTGGGAAAACAAAATGTGCTTGTTTTCATCAAATTTAAAATGCATGTATAGAACTATATACTGTATTAATGCACAAACTGATCATGCAGAGCGTGACATCACTAATCAAAAAAATGCGGTGAACCCTAACCGTAGAACCCCTCAGGCTCGATCGAACCTATGTTAAAGACCACTGCATTAATAAGTAGAAAGTAAAATAAGCAGAAAGAAGTAACCTGATTACAGAAAAAAAGCACCCCAAACTCTCAACTAAGTCTATGTTTTCTACAGACTCATAATCGTCAAAACTTTCATCGTCATATCATACTCAGATTTCCTTGAATTCTGGATGTTTTTACATTTTTCATGACATCAAGCATTCAAAGCTAAGGGAGCTGTCATTTGTAATGGTGGGTACAGGGGTAGAAGAATTTTTTGGATAAATGGAAAAGTTTATGTACCCCACTCAATATATTCAATAATATGCAAAGCCCCATCTTGAGATGCAGGGAAAATTTCATACCCAACAATATTGCTATTTATGTCACTCAATTTGGATCTAAGCTTGAAAAAGCTAAAAGCGTAATCTGGATGTGAAGGAAAGGAAAATATTTTAAATAACTTTTTACTCAAAAGTTTTAGTTATAAAAAGTAAGCATTTTCATGCATATTTTGTTTAGAAAGAGTAAACATTCTGCCCTTAACATGTAAGCAATATTTATAGTAGGAATTTTTCAAAATTTTGCTACCCCATCATGATATGGTAAGAAAATTTAGTAACCCACTAAAGCAAGGCAAATAAATTTGACACCCCTCCAAAAATTCTTCCACTCCTGTACCCAGCGTTAAACATGACAGCTCAATAAAAGCTTCTTGTTAAAAATGCGTACAGTCACTGATTTAAGGGACATATAAATGGGTAAAAACGTGGGGGAGCCATACTTTGAGGAGTGTCCTCACAAGCAAAAATAGTACGGCTTTAAAGCAGCAGAGGACAATTGAACTTCAAATGTTGAAAAATTATAGACACGTTTCCTCTCGCGTCTATGTCTGGTTCTATTACTAAAAATGCAAATGTAAGTCTGCAGTGCAAGAACAATAAACCTAGAGTTTAATTAAGCTTCCAGGCTGTTCTTACCGGGTTCTTTTCCCCGTTGTACCGCTCATGCAGGTCCAGTTTAGTCGGACGTGCTTTGTGCACTCTACAATTCTTCAGTTCCCGGAAATAGTTATTGGAATTATCCAGATTTTTTGTTTATTTTCCCTACGGAATCGGAAAACTTTGTGTTGGAATGAGGAAGCTTATTTGAAATTTTTCCGCTAATTTGAGCTTCTGTGTTTCCGCATAAGTTTTGTGCCGTTTCAACGACAGCTACACTAAACCATTATCCTTTGCTTGACCCGGGAGGATGGTTTCCGCAGTATATTGCAGCTGCACAGAATAGACATACAGCATTTAAAGCATTGTGTTCTTCTATCTTTTACCACAAACTCTATGACATACCTTTAGCAATGGTGCCTGAAAGCAGAGATGTGTCAAGACACTTTCCTTTGTGGGGAGGGGGCCAGGGGTGATTTCTAACAATTTTAACAAGGTGGCTCTAGGTGCAATGACAGAAAGTGGGTGTGGCCCATTTGCAGCCACACACATATTATTGAAGATGGAGACATAATACTGTAGTCTAATTGTGCTATACTATAGCCAACATCTACAAAGCTCTCAATAGCCATAAAGTAGTGAGGAAATTCATCATAACAATACCATAAAAAATGTTGGAAGTAAGGTCAATGCGCTTTGAAAAGCAAGATTGATACAAAAAGTTGGGGGAGGTTGAGCCCCCCTAAATGAACAACAATTTTAACAAGGAGTTTCCGCCCCCCTGAGGCCCTCTAGAAATCGCCACTCGGGGGACGCATTGGGACCATTTAAGCAATAATGATTTAAGACAGAAAAGGCTAGGGGAAACAGAATGATCGATGGAATGCTAAATTCCTGCACCATGAACAACCTTCTTTTTTTAAATTCATACATGTTAGGGGGTGTTATACCCCCAATAAGCACATCACTGCCTAAAAGGCATTTCTTTATAAAAGGTGTGAACCAAAACCGCTATCTCCGGTTACAAATGGGCAGGTACTTATGTCCTTACTCCTGAATTTTCAACATTTACATTGTTCCAAAGAAATTTGGAAAACTCAAATTTGCTGCAAAATTACAATGGCAAATAGCTGATATTGATTTAATTGTCGACAATATTCTAGTAAATGGGAATTAGAATCAAATTTGCTGTTAAATTACGATTAAGTATTGGTTTTCTTGTGTGCAAAAATGATTAATGAGGATAATAGATACTCGCTTTACGTAAAAGTATATCAATCCGTGCAACTTTATCTGTTCATTCGCTATGTATAGTCAATCTTAATGTTTTTGCACGGAATATGGTGCTGGAACATTTGCTACAAATGTCAGCTCCAATGATTCTCATGCCCCGAAGCTATGAATTATCAGTACCGCTTGATGATAGTGTTCTTCTTAGATTCATGAGCATAAACTCTGCTGATATCTACGAAAGGAACTGAGATATCCATTTACTAGTCGACTTTGTGTCCATTTTTTGACATTTTTGAGACTAGTTTTGTCATGTAAATTGAATGGCAAAATGAAATCAAATTCCTTATCTGAGATTACGATAATTCTTCTCTTTGCAATTAAAAAGCGGCTGTTTTGAAACTGGTGATCATCCTGTAAACTAATTTCGACCTTTTATAACATTGTGTGCTCTCCAAAATAATCAATACAACTTGAACAAAGCTTTGAAGTACGATGATGTTTTGGTTGAACCAGAGCCATACAACCTCTCCTTGGGTTCACACGCACTTTGATCAATTGCTACATATATGGCTACTTTTTGCATATATAGCTTAGTTCGTAGCATTTTTTCTGATACTATTTATGCTAAAGGGTGTATATAGCTTATGAATATCCATGTCCTTTGAAGCTAGCATGGCTGCTTGGTAGTGATAGAAATCCCTATCTCTCATCTTTTTGCTGTCGCGGGCCCCTATCTATCTATACAAATTTATACAAGGGAAAGTAAAGAAATAGGTGTCTTCTTTGTCATTTCCTTGCATTGGTAGAGTGTCTTTGCTTGAAGTTGATTATTGCACAAACTGATCAAATGTATAGGCTGTTGACTGCTCAATTGCTGAAAAGTAGCCGAGCAATCATGTGCATGTGACTAACATAAAAGTAGAAATTTCATTGGTGCATTTTTCATAAATTTGATAACTGCAGTGGTATGCAGGGGATGTGAAGGTGTCTAACAGATTTCATAGCCTGTCGGTAAATTAATTCTGCCACACCCCCACCCACAAGTCCTTCCGCACGCCAGAGGAATAAGGTGCAGCCGAAATAGAAACCATCATCTTTAAGACGACATTATTATTAGACAGTAATTTCCGCAGCCAGTAAATACTAGCGTAGTAATGTGCTGTATCGTATTAACTGTACAGTGTAGAAATGTTAACTTTACTAAAACTATTGCAATGGAGTACATCGTTATATGACAAGGGAAGCTGATATAAATTAGAATACAATTAGACTATTACAATTATGTGTCAATTAGAGGCAGCACTGACCAATTTAGGGCTCCTGGCCACACTGGTATCATGGGCCCCCCTATTCAAGGGTGCACATTGAAACATTGGCTGGGGGGCTCGGATCGGCTTTCTGATCGTCTTCGATTTCAAGCTCATTCTGTGTGGTCATGCGCACAAGATGCTTTGGATCGAATTTTGCCTACAGTCCACAAGACAATGCGGTCCATCATCGAATGTAGGCCTCTGGACATTTGCTCGTTGTGTCCGTGAACATTACAGCTCCGGTGTACCTTACTCATACCTTACATGCGTAGTGCCCTTAACGTAATACACACTTTGGATCGAAGTAAATCCCACCATTATAATGTTGAGAAAAAGACTTATCGCAATATTGCATCTTTTGATGCCATTCTAAGGCCCCCTTTACACTATACCGTTTTCATACGAAAACGGTGTGGAAATGTTCCGCTTTAGCCTATCGTCGACACTGAACTGTTTTCCTATCCTGTATAAAATGAAGACTATTGAATAGGAAAATGCTATAGCGTCTACATTTTGCCATATCTATACGAAAAAGTTTCCATACCGTTTTCGTATGAAGACGGTATAGTGTAAAGGGGCGTAATGTAACGCATTAGACTGTGTATTCCAGCCCTCCTTCCTCAACAAACTTAACAAGCATTTTTATTACCAGCGTACAACTTCTAGCATTATTAGTAAGCAAGCGTCTCATTTGAATTTACAAAGTTAAAAAGGTCATATCTACCATCGTAGTGCTTTCGCTTTAGCAAGCTAAATAATACTGCTACGCTAAATGGTAAAGCAATATTAGGAAATGTGCAAGTAAAATTAGAGAAAAAATGAATTGCAGAATGCTAAGTCATTAAAATATAGAGTCAAGTTTCTGTTGTACATTTGTGTGGCGCAAATCTACTGATTTTGCCACTTTTCAGCAACCAATCGACGAGTGACACGAACGTGGTACGATTTGGGGCTCAATGTTGCACCGAAGTTTCCACTTAGGTCAGCTTCCTCATTTCCATTTTTCTCAAATTTGAAATGCTTGATGAGGTAGCACAAGAAGAGAAAAAGTTCTCTCTTTGCCAATGTTTCCCCCAAACAGACTCGTTTTCCTACGGAGAATGGCATATAGCTGGAGTTTGGAACATAGTAATGTCCTTCTGGATGAAGGAATCTTTCGGGCATGAACTGATGTGGATCTTCCCAATAGTTACTATCGTAGTTCATAGCATATATATTCATCATTAATACCGTACCTTTGGGAATTGTATATTCACCAAGTTCACTGTCTGCTGTTGCTTTATGTGGAACGGAAAGTGGAGCGGTTGATGACATTCGCAGTATTTCAGCCATCAGTGCCTCCATGTATGGTAACCTTTTTCGGTCGGAAAATTTTGGAGTTTCACCATCCAATTTCTTCAGTTCTTCAAAAGCCTTTTCTTGCTTTTCTGGCCAACAAAATAAATACATAATGCCCCATTTCAATGTTGTTGATGTTGTTTCTGCGCCTGCGAGAAACAGGTCTCCCATCAACGCCAGGCTGCTATCTCTTGTGTAGCTACTTTTTCCTTGTTCCTTTATTTGTGTCTCAATTAGGGCATCCGTGAAGTCTCGAATTATGCCCGGCGTAAATGTCTCCTCGTGTTCTCTGAGTTTCCTGCACAGAATTTCATCTCGCACTTTAACGAAATCACGAATCAATCGCAAGGGTCGGTAAGGCAAATACCTCAGTATGGGGAACCCATCGACAATATTTCCAGATTTTATGCCTTCCATGAACCACGAATTCGCCAGAGAAATACGAAGAAACTCCGGGTCTTCATCTGAATATCTCGATCCAAAGAGTAGGGCACAAATCACATTGAGCGAAGACAGTTCCAAATCTTTTGCAATATGGATGACATTGTTGAACAAGATTCTATTGCTAATTCTTTCAACTAGAGCTCTACATTCTTCGTGAATGATACTCTCTGTAAAGAACTTCTCTTCACCAAGTGTCCTCAAAGCTTGGTGGCCTAGCTTCCTTAAAAACATCCATTCCTTATCATCATCTTTCAGGACGATTCCCTGGAAATTCTTTGTGTAGATACTGCCTGTGTATCTCTGAGGTCGACCGGAAAGCGTCTGGGCACCTTTGATAAATGCTTCTCTTGCTGCTTTCTGCTCATTTATAATTATTACTGGCTTTGAACGCCCAAACCAAAATGTAAATACACCTCCAAATTCCTTGGAAAACTCCTTGAATTGCACATGCGGAGTTTTCGTCATCTGCAGGAGATTTCCAAGCAATGGATAAACAGGCGGTGAAGGTGGTAGCCTTGACCATTTATTGCTTTTTGTCCTTCGTTTAAGGAGGATCATTGCACAAATTACCATGCACGAGGCACAGATTACTACCACGGCCAAATAGGGAATCATGGCGTAGCTTTAATAAATCTCTGCTGTTGTGATGGACGATGTGAACCTTCTTTCTTTGAACTGACCTAGCACAAAGAATTGTCTGTTATTATTGTTGGATATGCCACGAGTACTTCTATAAATAACTAAGATATTTACCTATGAGAAAAGAAATGAAAATAAAAGCCTTTTTAAATATTTGCAACTGATAGAAAGGAACAGATGGGTTACTGTTTTGAAGCAAGATTTGCACTGACATGTCCACTCTGCTATTGGCAGCAGAATACTAGCAGAAACTTGTCACACCCGCTGTTATCAGAAGAGAGACTCATTTTAACCAAGACCGTAGCCATATGGGGTGCAGGAGCGTGGCCAGGGCTATAAAAGTGGGAGGGGGACAATGAAAAAATTTTTGGTCACGCTCTTTACTTCTATGAAGATTTGCTACTATCATTTTCCTATTGCTTTTAACGAAATCTTGAGCATTACCTTGGCAAAACGTTGGGGCCTTTGACCCCCATGCCTCCTCGTGGCCACGCCACTGCGGGGGTGTTGGGGTGCCACACCCATCCAATATTTAGCTTGTCGGCAGATTTGCCGAATAACACTAGTGCTCGTTAACGTTGTATTGCTGATAAAATTCAAGGAAGGTCCTATTTGTCGGAAAATTGGGCTGAACGAAGTCAGTTTGCCAGCAAATTGAGGTTGTGTACCCCACCAACAACTTTCTTTAACTTCATCCCTGCGTTCAACATAATATAAATACAGGGGGTTCTCATCATTCAATAGTAACAGAATAGTTGTGTGAAGAAATGAGCAGCAAATGGAATTACCATCAAAATAAACTCATTGATGACTTCGATAAGTGGAGAGTAAGCTATTCAAACCCTAATGTAAATCAATGCAAAATACTTAGCATGAAAAGGATTTTCATCGCAATAATAACCAAGAAGATATACCTCAATTGATATTTCAACAGGCGCAATTCACATTTGCATTGTTTATTTATGAATATAATTGAGTAATTTACAAAAACTATTAGCTTAATCCATAATAGTTGTACCAGTCAAATAATGAACTGTGAAACTTTAAAATTGATACACCAAATCCTGCTAATTCCACTAAGTTCTAATGCGCCACAATTAAAATTCAAGCGATTTGTCTGGCAAAAAACGTCTGGTTTTGTAATTACTTGGTATGAATTAGAGCTTTCAAAAGGGAAAATTGCCTGTGAAAAACATCTAAATCTTACATTCCAAGCAAATATTTATTAAAGTGAGATTCAAGCTTTTCCTACTCCAGGGGTTGTTCTCATGACTTTCACCATGTTTGTTACCCTGTCATTTGGTATTGTTTTAGAGGACATGGGCAATTTTTCTTGAAACTGCATGATGGGATGCTTTTGGTTTGTAATTTCCTTGAATTTCCATTGTTTTTGTTTTTCTTTTATTAATACATACATAAAAATATGCACACTTTCTAGAGATGACTGAATCGCTATGCATTTACTTAATATTTATTTTTTTTGTGCATGCTTACTTCCTATGAAACGGGGAATCAATCAACTTCATTTTGCAGTTGCCTGAGTAGGTGTTGGCCTAAAATGTCTTCAGTCATTAAACTTAGATCGTACTGAAACACCCCAATGTTTTCATGTCAATATTTCGTGAATGCGACCATATGCGCGATTCCTAGGCGAAATTTTTTATGGCAGGATTTTTCCAGCTCTGCATTGCTGCATTCCCATTGCTTGTCGATCAAACATTTGTAAGTGGATTATTAACAGTGCACTCAACAATAGGATCGGCACGACACAGGTAATCTTTAAAGCGGGTACAACACGACCATTTGAACTTAAGAAACTCTTATTTACCACAATGATTGTATAGTTCTTCACAGCTGGCGTTAGCCTGTGAAGTTCCTAAGCAATTGGCTACCAATGTCTTTCTCTGCCTCTGACGTGAATTCCTATTTTGCTAATTTCTGAAGTAAACTGGCATGTGATGAAAATGAGACTTCGAAAGCAGGTCAAGCAAGAGCAAAAACGTTAATCACGCTGCTACACATAATTATACTTTATAGGACATCTCCAGCTTGCTTTCAAATCATAAATGCAAATTTCAAACTGCATACAGCTGAAAAATTTTCATAGATGCTGGGGACCTCAATATTTCTAATCATTTTCTGTGCAAAGGACTTGGAAATAGTTCTAAAGGATGGAATGCGTTACGTCCAGAGCATTCCTCTTGAAGCACTACACTGGTATACAAAAATGCAAGACATACTCAAACACATTTTCTTGTTTGCAATTACAATTACTATTAACTCTATCACTCACAGATCATCCCTAATCTTTTATGATCACTCTTAATCATTCTTGATTATTTTTAATCATTTTTGATCACTTTAAAATTATGCTTGGTCATTCTATGTTATCTTAGGCCAGTTCGCAAAGTTTGGTAGAACTCATTGAGTTCGTTTGCATGCAAGATGACATATTTTACGTGCAAACCATGCACTGATACCATTTTCACTCTTAAAAAGGATACTACAACGTTTAGAAGCACTGCTGAAGAGAAAATTTTGATTGTGAATAAAGAACAGCTAACTTGCGCTGCTCTTTCGTTCTTGCACTTGCATTCCAAAACATGCAAACGTGCAAAGCCCACATTTTTACGTATAATTTTTTCTCGTGAAACTCTCCTTGTGCGTGCAGCTCCCATGCTCTGCAGACTTGGTCTAAGGTTCTCCGCTAAGCTCATTGGTTGATATCACCACAATTTTGATGAAAGAGTATCGTCTATATAACTATCTATTTCTAAACTTGCATTTTCTTAGCTGCATTGCCACCAGTTACTATGCAATCTTATATACTTACAATTGCCAATCCGTAATCTACACCTCAAGCACAAGTTACTATACAAAACAGTGATTTCACTTCGTTTTCAGGGCTATGAACCCAGAGCCAATGTACATAAAAGTTGGACAGAAATGCAAACAAGGCTGTTTAATCATATCCATAGGAATAAATGAGGAATTGGCAGGGGGCTGCAGCTTCACCCCCCCCCCAGTTGGACATAAATTCATTTTTGGCAATATTTTCCTGAAAGAGCTATAGCACGTTCTCTGGCTGCTTCTTTATCTCTTTCAAAATATTCTAGTGTTCTGTGAAACGACTAGAAGGTATCCCAAATTTTATTCGCCTTAAAATAGGCATCAGCTATTCTGGAGTTGAAAAAGTATTACATCAATTAATGCATGCATAAATTAAAGTAAAGGAGTAAATTATAGACGACATTTAGACTATAAACACACTACTTCTCTGGGACAGGCAGTAGCACCTTTATTACCGGGGTTCTTTCGAGCATTAATGGCTAAATTTGGATGTAAAATCCCTTCGTCCCACCTGACCATCCTCTGCCATGACTATATTTAGTCCACGGGGCGATTCTGCGGCTGATTTTCTGAAAAATGTCTCCGTACGGCGTGTAGAAGTCAAGATTTGTGTTTGGCAAATAAGATTAAGCAAAGAGGCCCCGTCTTTCTGGTGAGCCGCAGCAATTGCATCTTGTATTTCAAATTCAACTTGATATAAAGTAAATTGTCTAACCTTTAATTAAACCACAGTTATCATACACGACTAAAGGGTGCAGCCCTTCTATAATCCATCTCCTTGCTTCTTAGGGCTCGGAGTTTCTGCTAAGTGTACTGAAATTTCTCTGCTACATTTAGTAAAATATTTTTTAGTGTTTTTCACGACAGTCTGCTCACAAACCCACGCCAACTTCTCAATCTACTCTATTATTCTAGCAAGATCAGCTATAATTTCAAATGCAGAGTGGAGAGCATTTTCAACTCCAAAAAGAGATTTCTGGTTACAAATCTATCTTTTTATTTATGTGTTTTGCGTCTAAGGTAAACACATTTGATCAAAATGTTCTGTGAGCGCAATGAATCAGTTTGTGATAGCTTAGATAACCTCGCAAAGTCACATCAAAAGAATGAAAAAGATGAATCTCCGAGTATGCATTTATCTGTGTAAGATCATCCACGGATTCGTGTCTGGTTTCTGTAGGCGAATAAGTCCAGACTCGTCACCCATTAAAAATATCTATGGCGACATTTTGCGATACCATCATGTGTGATGAGTAAAAATACTACTGAGGATCAGGAAACACGATGTATGGGAACTATACAAGAATTTTCTACCGATTAAATGAGAGTCGTTCCAGATAAACACACAATTGCGCATCCACGAAAGAAGGGATAGAAAGTCATGGCAATAATTTTATCTGCTGTTGCGTCTGTCAGGCATAATGTTGAACTTATACTTTGCGCTAATTTCTGGTATTCTCGCAATTTACCTTAAACACCAAACACAAGTGGCTGGCCTTGAGGGTCTAGGCGTGGAATGACAAGTAAGAATAAACTATCCGATGATATAACTTTAGTTTTCGAAGACAAAGTTTACGTGTTGGACTATTTTATTCGGTTTCTTTACATGTAGAAGATCACATACTTCTAATTTCCCATTTGAAAGTGCAAACTCCCTCGTTCATATTCAGGACGTCTTTCGAGAGCTTTTTAATATCATATTAACTCTGTTATGTGACAGCAATGGCATTTCGCATACAATCACCCCGATAATGACACCACTGCGATATCAATATATCATGAAGCTTGTTTGAAGTTGGTAAGAACGAAACTTCTATAAAAATTGCTGCCGTTTTGGCTATAAACTATTTCACTCAGTTGCGGGGTGGTGGAAAGGGAAACGATGCAAAAATATTCATTTCATTTCAACTAGAAATAATTATACTTAGAACTCTTATGTGGAAGAGATTCTAAAAACGATAGACTCTATAACAACTAACACGGCCAACTAGGCTATCATGAATAAAATATGTAGTTTTGCAAGGTTGAAAATGAGTTGTTTTCTCTCTTCCCCTCGCAAAACTCCATTATGGGTAGTTCCTACTGCTATTTCATTGCTTCGATCAAGACTGTCTAACATGGAACTTGGCAAGAGTTCAGAAGCGCATAAATAAACTACCTGGATGGCATGTTTAAGAGCTGCTTTAAAACAAACTATATTGAGTTGAAGAGATTAGGATGATTCTGGCTCCTTTCGCTCTTAACGAGTCTGTCTGACGTTTCGAGAGAAAATTTTAAAGCAGTACAGATAATTGAAGTTTGATCGAAGCCCGAGAAATTGAAGTTTTACTACCTAATCTTAAAAGCTGAGCTCGTGGTGTGAAAAACGTATATCTACTTCATTATGTCATGAAGGCTATACCCGTCATTTGTGATGAAGGTATTTAAAAGTATGACTAATTGCAACTAACACGAAGTGCAGCAACAGAAAATCGAGGTTGTACCGGCAAATACATAAAAAAATGAATTATGTTACATGACACAAAAATATTTTGAATTATAGAAAGAAAATATTAATATATTTGGTTGGAAAATAGGCTTTCACTCTAATTTATTGACCTCAACCCCCTTTACCTCACTAGACACGGCTTACATCTACAACCGAACACTCATTGCTGCACAAACCAGGCAAAAGCTGGTTCTCGAAACACAAAAATGGTCCATATTAATCGTCTGTCTTGCATGACCATTCCTTATTGAATCTGTGCTTTCTTTACCATACCTTGCATGTTAAATCTCAAGGCAAACATTAAAGGATTGAAAACTTTCATTAGAACTTCGTTAACCCGAAGCTGACCCGAATTTGATATAGTGAATTGGCTGGCTTTCGCAATCTGCGTAATATTTCTGATATGTTTCCTAAGTAAATGAGAAGACCAATGCTGCCATTACAATCTAATGTAAAGAGTCTTTATTGTTCTTTATTATCTTGCAACTAATCTTGAAATCGCAGAAAGTAAATATGTGGCCAAAGATCGTCTTCTTTTTTGGTTGGCTATGGTTTGCTAAGAATTTCACTAATTTAATTCAGTTCGCCAAAATCTACCCCCAAAAATTAGCTTATCAACCATGAAAGACAGTAAAAGCCAGGCTTCTAAAAATTTAATAAAAATGTAAAAGTGGTACACGAACCTTTGATAATCACGTCTGTCTATCTACGCTCTGCTGATTTGTGCAGCCTCTAGCCCCGAACGTAGCTCAAGCACTGTGGGTTGACTTCGGATATTGTTGTCTTATGAGTGGGCTGTCTTATACAACTCTTTACTATGCGCTCTCGGGATCTGCTGAGAATGAAATATAGCTCACTTTAACAACAGGATATTGGCTGCGTTGATACAGGCAAATTGTACATGTGAAACCAAATGGCATTCTATACTGCACAATGGTCCCTTGCGCTTACCGTACTGCCTCTGTACATGCACTTCGGCGCTATTTTCTGCGTCTGTATGGGTACAATTAAGTTAAATAAGCTTCCAATTATCTTCGGAGCATTGTCTGTGTCCCAATTTTCTGGAACAGTTCTACCAACAGCGCTAGATGTGTGCACTCAAATAGTTACAGCTTATATGGCCTTTGCACAATTCAACGAGTCCCTGATGACAGTATTTGCAACTCAGATACAACCTCAACTGATGAGTCGCCAACGATGAGCAATATATTATTAGAACCACAAAACGTCATCAACCCAGAGAGGCTGTAAATCACAAATAAAAGAGTGCGCACCTCATGTACAATGAGGCAAAGCTATGCCAATGATTCCAAGGTCCAAAATCTGACGGCGAGCTGTGTTGACGATCCGCTCGCAACGACGTCTGCTTCCAATTGTCTGACGGTGAACAAATACACGCTTCCATATTTCTTTGCGCTCCACTTGCGGTTTTTGTCAACAAAGTGAATGATGAAGAAATCCGCGCGCGTAATTGGCTCAAGTCAGCTCCGCACATTGATAAAATCGTGATAAATCGATATAAATTAACGAATGAAAGGGATGAAATGCTGAACCATTCCTTTCGTTTTAATAGGGTCAATATGTTTTCAATAGCTAAATAATGGATCGCTACACGAAAATAGAAGATCCCTCTAAATTCCACCAGACTACTAAGCTGGTTGGCCTCTATGCGCATACGAAAGAGTAGATTTTTTAGATAACGTCAGTTTGAGTCAATGTTCATCGGACCATATACAAGATGGCTATTGCGTAATTGTCATGTCTAGTCCATAAATGCAAAGAGACAGTATCTCAATCTGAACCATCTTCAAGGACGCCTTCGTTGGGGGTGGAGGGGCAGCTGCCCCTTCATCCCTCACCCATGGAGGACAGGGGGGCAAGAATTGCCCTTCACAATTAACTCCTCCCATCTCTTCTATCTTGTGAAGGGGCTTTTTTCGACGTTTTAGACAGTTTGGTTCAAGAAATTCTTCTGGAGGCAAGCACCCAGACACCCAGCTTGACATGAAATAACTATGAGACCAATATACTAAGCATTTCCCTTCTAGTAGAAAGTTTGAAGAGCAGAACCTACCCCTGTGGAGGGCACATACTTATACATGGATGCATCCTCAGAGGAAGAATAGCCCTTTCCTGCCTTACGTACACGCAGGCGTCCCTGACCTTCTTAGTGATTTAAATATTTTAGTATGTAAAACCAAATTCAAAGACGGGCACACTAAACCACACTAATCTATACAACACCACACCATACAACACCACACCATACAACACCACACTACGCCACGCCACGCCACGCCATGCCACATCACGCCACGCCCAGGGGCGTAAGTTCCGGTGGGTGTGACACCCCAAATAGATAAAAAAGAGAGCAATTCTCAGGGCAGTGGCGATATCAAAGGGTTGTATCTTGTATAAAATCCAGTGAACATTCCTACTTGGATTATCTTTCCTTCGGTGCACTAACGTGAGATCTTGTTTCTAGCGTTGGACTTCAGGCATACGATGCCAAAATGATGGGTCAGAGTAGCATGCTCGCATTTTGTTTCCAGGGTAAGGGATCAGTTTTTCCTCAGATCACAAAGATCAATGATGACAGCAACGTCCTCCCATGTTCCAATTGGGCGTTTTCCGACGCTCTTGAGGGTGTGGTCCTAGAAAACTTTTCTTGGAGTGAGCACCATATCCTCATCTTTCTCAGATTTACTTTGACAGTACCAACAGGCTGTTTCTGTGTGCTTCCAATGATATGACCTGTAGGCCTCTTTTTCAAAATACAATGGGGGGTCATACAATTATGACGTCTAAAAAAATTAGCAAATTTTGACCCCCTCCCTCTTGTTAGACATATTCTTAGCCCATCAGCCCCCTTACGACGTCTTAATGGCTTTACCCCCCCCCCCCTCATTCATACACAGACGTAATCTGAACATGCAATAAAGAAGTCAAATCTCTCACAAATAATGTAGTATAGTTACCAAAAAGTCCTCAAATTAGCTCCCCGGAGACTTATTTTATTCTTTGGCTTTCCCATTGGGGGTTTTTGATAGGAGGGCTCATTCGAGGGGCAGCTTAGTAAATTGTTCTTGTAGTCGGTCATTAGCTCAAACCGTTCTTCCAATAAACTATTTTTCTGGCTGCAAATACAAGCAATATTATGTTTTAAAATCATTTACTATTTTTCGCTAACATCTGACTGCTTTTTCTTTTGCAACTCCACAAAATTTTTGAAGAGTTTTGAAAATCTAAAGTCACATGCTTGGGTGGGACTGTTTTTTTGGGGGCTGGGTTGTTATTGAAGAAAACTCTACCAATAGATTAATGATTAAATGAATGAATGACTTTAACGTTTTCGTTCCATTATTTCCACAATGCATATTGTAAACTGACATGATTTTTTGGTGCTTGCAGAAAAAATAAAAGAAAGAAAAGGGAAGTCTAAATTCTCAAATATCCCCCATCAACAACGTCTAAAATAGTCTTAAACTCGTCGTACCCCTCCTCGCCGACGTCATATATGTATGGATCCTTGGGGGCTTTTATTTGTGTTACCTTAGTGTACAACCAAGTCATTAATTGCATTTCTGATTCTACATGGAATAGGTACATCTTGGTGTCAATCAATTGAGGATTTTCATCGTTGGTACACATGTCGTTGTATCTCATATTTATTATAACTGTAATTGTGTTCTTTTAGCATCTGTTATCATATTATTGTTGAATTTTTGGCCAGGCAAAATCAACTTCTGCAGGGCAAAAACCTTTTACATCTCCCCAGTGAAAGTATGCTAGTTTTACCCCAGACCACATCACACCACACTACACCACACCACACCACACTACACCACACCACACTACACCACACCACACCACACCAGAGCATACCACACCACACCATACCAAACCACACCATACCACACCACACCACTCCATACCACACCACACCACACCCCTCCACACCACACCACTCCACACCACACCACACCATACCTACATACCACGCCATGCCACCAGTGGTACGCCGTAATAGGAGTGTGGGATATGGTGTGGTGTGGTGTAACGTAGTTTGGTGTAGTATGGTATGCTGTGGCGCGGTGTGTCTGTGCTTGTATTTATATTTATAAAACAAATAGTTGCTAGATTTCTTCTTAGAAGCGTTTGCCCTTCGAGGTCATTACTTGCTTCAATTTTCCTATTGATGAGCTAGTTATTAAACAATCATAGCTATTTTTCATACTAAGATCCTAATTCTTAAAGCATCACCGCTATAATTCATAATATATTTTTCATATTTGATAGCTTGTTGCTTGAGTAAATTTACCTGAAACTTCACTATTCTATGATCAATTTATCATGCTTCAACTGAATTATTATTACCACCTACTCTAGCACGAGAAAAAGCTTACGTTTATCACTTTCACACATTTTTGCACTCTATCGTAAACCTATCACATTCTGGTAGCTATCTTGCACTTCAATGTTAATAAGGCCATCTATGACTGCTTTTATCTAGTACATTAGCATTTTAAATCAATAAGCATACACTAATTTTTATGACCAAAGTTGGTGCGTACAGCCTTTGCTCCTTCATTCTACCTCCTTGTAAGGGGGAAAAATATTTGTTAATATCAATTGCATTATGCGTTGCGGCGTATCGGTGAAATATTTCACC
>OLMO02000001.1:1586141-1599354 GCA_900291935.2 Cassiopea xamachana | reverse complement strand
TGTCCTTTTCGCATGCTTAATACATAAAAGGACGATACCCTGCACATCTTTAACTTTAGGTGGAAGCATGAAGCCTTTCCGCAGAATAGATTTGCATAAGATACTTCACAAAAATGGTTACTATGAATCTTATGGATCAAGAGTGTGTTTTGGCTAACTGTCATTGGTTTCAGCTTCTACCAAACTTCTAACAGTGACTCTCTGAACACTAGATGCTCGATCGAACCTGGAAAAAGAAGGGGGAAAATTGGGCCATCATTATTCTTATCATTCTTCCTTACAGCCAACAGAAAAAAGGATGTGCCAATGGGGGGGGGGTGGTGAGAGCGTGACCACAGAATAGTATGCACCCCCAATGTCTACTCTACTTCAAGAAGTCGGTCATTATGCAGAGAACTTAATATTTATTTATTCTGCTGGCCTTCGTTGGTGATAGCATGTTATTGGTCATAGTTGGTTATATTCTTGCAAAGTACCCCTCCCCCCTCCATTTGAAATCACCTATGCACATTGCTGAACAGAAGCCAGATTTCGTTAGATGAACCTTCCAATGAATGTCGATATAGCAAGCAGTTTTCCTGATTAGATTTGACAAGCATTTATGTACTTTCAGTGAATAAAATCTGTTCTTTCCATTTTAAAAATATAGAGTCTTTTAGTCTCAGGGCCATACAGCATGGTTCCTGTTTAGTTTCTCCATAAGAAATAGAGATTTCCTAATTATACCTCACTGCCATTCTTACAGGTCATTTGGGTCACTGAATTCCAAAGCAAATGACCGCTATCCTGTGTTGCCCCATCCTTGTGTCATTGCTCAATAACAGTTGTTTCGGTAACGGATCCAATACTTTTGATTTTTGCATTTGTTTGTTTCGGGCAAAATTGTTTTTCAGAGGAGACTAATTGCATGCGTCGGTAAATTTTCAATTGATCACAATTGTTTGATAATTTCTCTTAGAACGCTATCCGCAAGGAATCAGTTTGTTATCAAAATCGGGACAAAAGATGACCCAGTCGTAGTTTTTCCATCGTGCATTTTGTAACACACGCTGCAGCCTTTGAATATCATAGCCATGTTTTCCTTCAACAAACTCGCCTTGAATGACTAGATATCTATGACGATATGTATGAAGAATGTCTCCAAAAATTTTCGTTGCATATTGCATTCCATAAACTCCAGGATATATGTCCCCCGAACACAAGCCTCCCTCTCCCCCCGAGTACGCGTTACGCATTAACTGTTGTTTAGTTTCTCTGATTGGAGGCCAAATGGTGAATTTTTTAGCATACTAGCTATAAATTCAAAAGACCATCCGAATTGAAGCCTACCTAAAAATGCTTACGAGCCTCTATAAGCCTCTATAAGCCTCTATAAGCCCAGGGCTCATATGCGGTATATCTACACAAGACATTCGCCTAAAATCTTTCCTCTGTTGTACGGGTTTATTTTTAGCAGCTAGGCGCGCTTCAAAGCCTCGAATGTGATATGTTATGTTTTTCCAGGCTGTCAAGTACAAGTAGATCCAAAGTGTTTCACTAGATATCTTCTCCCCTGAAGCTGTGTTCACAGACTGAATGATTTAAATCTGAATCATGTGTGAAGCTTCTTCAACTACACAAGTATTGAATGCATCGAATTGACGAGTTCTTTTTGGTACGAAATGCCTTCTGTGGCAAAGGCAGCATATAGGAATGATATCAAGATACATAGCGTAACACAACATCTCTATGTAATGATAGTGTATAAATATGTATTTCTTTTTAAGTATCATTTAACTTAGTTTTCAGCATGCCCCCCCTCCTGTAAAACAGACGTAACATTCGCGCGGCCACCAAGTATAAATATTTCAAAATGGAATGAAGTGACGTATTACATTGAATTGAATCAAAGGAAATACCACAACGCATTGCAACAAATCGCAACACATCACTACACATTGTCAAATGCTAGTCAAAGATAGCTTCAGCAATATGTCATTTGGAAAGGATTGATTTTGAATTCATTTCCTAATTTTCAACAAAATGCTATGCTCTCTTCCAGTTCTTCGGATGAAGTAACTGGCAAAAAACAGATTGAAATTGAACCACAAAGTACTTTCATTTGATTCTGTGCATAAAAATACATAGAATATCAGTTAAGATCTTGGGTTAAATGCTATTGCTCAACATTGTCACGTGTTATTTATTCTTAGAGAAGTTGAAGGAAATAGGCCCCATAGCTGAGTCTTGTGGCACCCCAATTCTTCCTCCTATGAACGTGAATCTAATCCTTGTTTTATTTACATGTGATATGTGGAGCGAATACTGTCATGACATGCAGCACTTTCCTAAAGCCTACGCTTTTAGCAAATAGTTTGTTTTGAAATCAACAAGCAAATTCTATAGTGAGAACTTGTCGGGATCGTTTTGAGCTATGGAAAGTTTTCTTCTGCTATCCAACACACATATGCAAAGCTTTGAGCAACAAAGAAGAAAAATAAATTAAATTCAAGTTGCTAATCATTCGAACTCATTACTTTATCATTTTACTTTCAATTTCTTTTGTATTTGTGGCTTTATTAACTTTTTTTGCATTTTCTTGGAAATGCCTTTATTTTTCTTCATCACTGACTTTTCTTCGGTGAAGGCCTCACCAGCTGATGTCTTAGACTTGAAAAATTTTCTTACAAATGTCCATCGTTTTCTTGATTCGCTCCTTGGCTGAACTGTTTGAATGCTTTTGTTGGACACTGAACACAACTTACCATTGAATTGAATAACCGATGCATTTTCACCTTTGTATTTCCAGCTTTTATTGCTGCCATTATGAATTTTGTTCAGTATGGCCGATGCTCTGTCAGTAGACCGAGATAAACTGCCAATGCCACTGTCATGCCTATTGCTTACCATGCGATATGATTCTTTTTCTGACTGAAGTGCCCCAGACCCTCTCGACAGTAGCCAGCAATCATAATCATTATAATCATCATCATTTTCACCATGCTCGTAACCTAAAATACAAACTTTAACCAATTAGTTTGTTTGGGGGTCAACATATTTATAGTTCAGAATATGCAAATTTTAAATGCCCTAAAAGCAATGAGTGGAGAAATGAGACATCGAAGAAGTGGTTTTTTAGAAGTTCAACAATTTCAATGGCGCGAGCTTGATAAAGTATGTTTTGCAGTAAAAAATCGAACCTAAATATTTTAAAATAAGTTTTAGCTTAATGGACCTCGGACTATTGTAAGAAGTATGCAGAAAACCGTGATGTCCTAACTCATAAACAAATGCCACGATCACAGACTAGTTGCACATGCAACATAACCCCTGACACTTTTGAGGCCTTCATGGTCCTTGACATACTTCTTATCGTGGTCCAAAATCAAACTCTGTTCGCCATTGTACGTAATGCTATTGAGGTGCTTTAACCCCCCTCCCAGTTGGATAGGAGCTGATCTAGCTCAGGAAGTTCTTCAAAAGGAGCAATAGCCTTTGTGGAAATTGCAACTGAATACATCTACATCCCCATGCTGCTTCCTAGTCTTCTTGCTTCTTCGGGCAGAATATTTATAAACACATATTTTGAAAATTCTCCTACGTCCAGGTGTAAAGGCTTACCTCTTTGAGCTCCTTTCGGGTATGTATGGTTGCCTGGATCTCCTCTAGTTTCTCTGGCAACTACTAGCTCTTCAGAGTCACAATAGAGCAATGAGCTTGACGATCCTGCAACTCTGTTTAGCATTACTATGTTCTCACTAGTCGTTGAATTTTCAGGGGATATTCTCCACAAAGAACTGCTAGATAGAGTTTTCTGTGGCTGACAATCACTTTCTGCCTCTACAGGAGTAATGTCATGGCATTGACTGCTAAGATTATCAGACAGTGGTAATATCTTCTTGGGTATTGCTTGTTGCCTTTGGGAGGCAGTAGATTGGCCTATGTTTCTATCTAAATGCTGAGTGTTTGGCTTTTTTTGCTCATGAGTTAATAATAGCTCATCATTTTGAGCATTTGGATTATTTACTGAGCACTGTGTCTTAATATGCAATGGGCCAAACAGTGGTGCAGGTAATTGTGAATATTTTCTAGAACCTAATTGAATTTTACCGTTATCTTCTTTATTAAGGTGAAGGTCCTGTTCTGCATAAGTGCAATGACTGATTTTATTGTTAGAGACAAGAATTGAAGACAAGCTATGGCAGCGGTTCATTCTGGCAGCATGCTCAGGTTGTCGAGTTTGCCCTAATGTGTAACTTCTACTGCGATGTCCTCTCTTGATGCACGAATCATGTCTTCGATTCCGTTTGTCTCGCACAAAAACTTTGCGAGCTGGCTTATTGCTATGGATGTTGTGCAATGATTGCTCAGTGTGTATAACCACTGGTACATTAACTTGATTGGAATTGCCCACTTGCCTTTTTCGATCTCTAGTTGTGATGTGCTTTCGATCAGATTGCAGGGGATAATCTATTAGAGTTTCCCTATTACTCTTTGCGTCATTTATCCATAAAAATTTTTCTCCATTACCATCTTTCGCTGTCATGGCACTTTTCCACTTAATGTCAGACTTTCCGCCGCACATATTATCATTCTTAAAAGTCAATGATGCTTTTTCTCTACCAGCTATGTGTCGTGATCTTTTGTATTCTGTTGACATGGATTGTTTTGGGTTAGTTTGTGATTCAGAGTTTTCGTATGAAGCGTCATGAATTACATAAATAAATTCTTTTTCATCATTACACTTTTGCCTCTTTGCAATCTCTTCACGTATTTTCTGCTTCCGTCGCTTCCCTTTCGGCTTCTCTTGGCTCCAATCTTCTACGTCATTAGCATTTCTTCTTTCTTTCTGCTGGTCTAGACTTGATCTTGCTTTGATAGTCCCATAAAATTCTTGAAAAGATTCTAAATTACATCCTTCTCTTGCTTTAACTTCATGAGCCATATCATAAGGGATAGTCAGCCTTACATTATCACCTTCGTCTCTATAGTTCATGCACCGATCATACTCAATAGATTCAATGGGATTTTGGACTTGGAATGGCTGGCTGATAGATTCCCTTGCTATGTTTTCCATTGATAGAGCATCCATTTCAATCAATGCATCCTTACTTGGATCCTCTCTTAATCTTTTTGATTCCGAGATCCTTTTGGTTGATAACATGTTAGAGATGCTTCTCAAAACTGTTCTGGCAGTTCGAATTGGCCACGACCAGTTGTCTGTTGACAAGTCAGAGAAATCGCTTTCTGAGGAGCTGTGCAGTTGGTGTGCTGAGCCTGATTCCTCATCTTCAACTTGAAAACCACGGTACTTGCCCATGTAAATTGGAAGCATTCGTGAGAGAGCAGATGATCCAATGGCTTCCTTAGGGCTTCCATTTGCATCAGTAAATGAGGAAGGATTTCCAACATCTAGGGTAAAATACAGCGTCAAGTAACCTAGCATTCAATGTTTTTATACTAGGGATGCAATTTGAGGCAACACAAGAGATTATGATTGAATGTCAACAAACAGTTCTTTCATATTTGAAACTTGTAGCCAACAACGGCACAGATAGAAAAGTATTGGACCTGGGCATCAACCCCAGAAAATGTATTGCTGTTCTAGCTGTGCGAGGCCCCCCAGGACTTATGACGTCCTAGGATTTAAGGCCCTCTTCCCAGGGTGGATGATTCCTACCTTCCCTAAGAAAAGTCCTAGTGTCACAACTCCGACATTTGCTTCAGTACGAGACCTCCCATATGGAAGGTGAGCAATCTACAGTTGACTTTGCCATGCGGTCATCCTAAGCATCTAGCCCTGGATAATCATCTATGCAAACAGAAATTCTTTACTAAAAACAGCATTACAAAGTTCCGAGAGGAAGGATGATAAGATTTACCATTGAGCAGAAAATGGCTCTCGCAATTAAGTAATCATCTCATGATCATTAGGACCAAAATGCAGTTAATGATCATGAGATTTAAAGGCATGCGACTTGCAATCCTTTTACTGGTAGACGTTTCCGACAATTTTTATTATAATATGAAATCATGACGTGATAATCTTGGCAGCATAAGAGATGCCGAAAGATAGAAATGTAATGGGCACTTTGAAATGCTTTTAGTATCTTGATTGTTGACGAAAGAATCTCTTATTACCTCTTATTAATGGTCTATCAAAAGCGCCAAAGCAACAACTATTTGCAAACTTGAGCAATTAGACTGGATTCATGACTAATATTATCATAGCAAATGTTGACTAAAAACTATGACTTACTTTTATTGTTTTCTTTTGAACTTGAAGGTTGCTGTTCAAGGAGCTTCGGTGTTTCATCATTGCCTTTAGAAGAATCGTTTCCCCCCTGTGTCTCTCTTGGTTGCTCGAATTGAGTCGTTTTCTCTTGCTCTGCACTACTTGAGTTCAGATCCTGAATCCAAGATAATTAAACTACGATTCACTAAGGTAATCTTGGAAAGTTATGTGATGAATGTTGGAAAGAGTATTTCATGGCTGAAGAAAATATGTTACTTGGTTGCTGCAAAAACAGGCACAGCAGACGTGCTTGATATAGAAGCAAAATTACGTTAGATGTTAAACAACATTCATGCTTGTGACATGGTGCCTTATTATTTAGCAACACTAGTATTTTCTATTAACATATTGTGGTTAGAGATCGACAGGAATAGATAGATAAATGATAAATGGAGGCAATTTTAAGACAAGCAATCTTAACCATAAAATTTTAATTCAGCTATTTAATTATTCTTCTGAAGACACTTCTGCTTCTATCTTCAGTTCAGGAAAAGATATCTTTACACCTTTTTGCATTTGCATTTATATTTTCCTGTTCAAGCAATGATAATACTAACCATTTCTTAACTGCACGACGAAGCAATCATTAGTGACTTTGCTAATGGACAGAAAAGTAAATTGTGTGCTTGTTCTAACATGACAAAATTGCCTCTTTTCCCAAATAACAAAGTGAGAGCTGACTGCAGTTAACTATTGGTGTACATTACCTTCGATTTCATCGCTGATTTCTCGTTTTCTATGTCATCTTCTTCAGATAACTGTTCATACCCATTGTATCTTTTAAACGGTATTAGTCGTCTTCCGCAATCTGGGCTGATGAATATAAAAAGGAGAAATACAGTATGTCCTTGCATGATTGGAAAATTATGCAGCTGAAAAGCTTCTGCGTCATACGTACAAGTAATTACATTTTGCATCAGGGCCTCTTTTAATAAGGAATCTTAAATTGGGGGAGCAAATATAAGAAGGGGACCTCATTGTTCCTTGGGATATGCTTATTTTCAAAAATCCTTAAAAAGCCATTAATTTATTTTCAGAGATACAAGATAATAGAAGGTACAGTTAGTGACATTCTTTACTCTAATTACTTGTGTGAATTATAAATTGTATAGATTATACGTTAATGGCGCTAGTCATGCATAAGAAAGAAGGTATCAAACGTGCGAGCGGAGCGAGCGAAAAAGTTTTTGAGGTCACAACCTCAAGAACGTCGGAAAACACCTTTTTGGAATGTAGGACAAACATTACGTTTATCATTAATCTCCAGTTTGAGAAGAAAAAATGCCCTTATTGGAATCTTTTTAGATTGGATGGTACAGTACATTGAACTCTATTTCAGCTATCCATGTCTGTTTCAATTTGCCTTGATGCTTCCTCATCCTTAGGATATTCGGCAAAAATACTTCCTTTATGTTCATCAGTAGTGTCATTGCCAGATTTGGAATCCATGCTTGTAAATGAGTTCCTTATCGAGGAGTTGGAGAGATTTGGTTGTGCACTTATAGAGATTTCCCTGTTATATAAAATGAACCAAAATGAAGAAAATTTGTCATATCTATTGTGCCAGATACAAGATGGATTAATCGACAAAGAGCTCTCCTCCAATTAGGCATTTAACTTGGTGAACTTACTGGCCATTGCTGCTCTGTGGTTTTTCTGTCGCAAGCTTGGTTTTATTTTACCAAGGACTGTTTTTGCCAAGCTGTCATTGGTAAAAATTTAGCTCACCTTGTGACATTTTGCTGCATCATTTTCCGTTCACTTTTATGCCTCTCCTTTTCGGCATAAGGCATCCTCTTTTCAAGGCAGAGCAAGGAAGGAGAATCCAATAAGTATCATTTATTGCCAAGGAAGGAACTAAGTGGGCAATTGCTCCCTTAGTTTTATATGTTATAAGAGGCCTTGTTTTGCATGCAGTTGGTTATACATTAGTAAATAAATACACATTTGCCTAATATTGATTCCTTTCATATTATCTTAACTAGTGTTCATATGCATCGAACACTTTGTTGGATGAAATAGACTGAGCTTGAAATATCAAAGCTACATAAGAAAAGAGTATTTCCAATGAATTCCAAGACGAAGTTGAATTAGACCTTCTCCATTGCATGTATACTGGGAAACTTTCACTTTACCTTTTAGGCAAAAAATCATTGATGTTCTATGTGTATAAAGTGATTGTTTGACAATTGTGTTTTACACAGCAAAAATCTTTGGAAAACTTTTCCTTATGATCAAGGCTGGTCCTTCTAGGGAGGATGCTAGAAAAATTTCCTGAAAAGATTTACATACTTTCTTCCATGACAACTCTGTTGTATTTGAAAAGATATAACGTGGTTGAACTAAGTAACAAAAGGGTAAAAGTTGGCTGCTATTAATTGAAAAACATGCTATTTTGCTCATTGGCAATTAGTCTCAGGGGTGATTTCTAGGGGGGCTCAGGGGGGCGGAGCCCCCTTGGTAAAATTTCTGCTCATTTTGGGAAAGCTCAGCCCCCCTAACACTCTTGCATTGGCTTGGCTTTTCAGAGTTTATTGGCCTTGCTTCCAAAGTGCTATGATCAATTGTGCGCTGCTATATGGCTATTGAGGCATTTCTTATTGTTGACTATACTATATCAGTATTAAACTAAATTATCATGTTTCTATCATTGAGAAAATGGGCGTGGTTGTAGCTGGGCCACACCCAAACTATGGGCGTGGTTGTGCCTAGAGCCCCCCCTTGTTAAAATTTTTAGAAATCACCACTGATTAGTCTTTCCAATTGTTTCTCTATTTCAACGTTTTAGCAACTATTTTTTGATGTTCACAATTATACGGTATGTTTATGAAAGTATTTAGACTAACACAATGATATGGTACTTCATGTCAGATACTTTTTGCATTCCAATCTGCTCGGTGATTTTTAGAACCGTGAGCATCTATGTTTTAGTAAATGCACAAATTAATGTGCCATTCAATGGACTGCAGCAATATTTGCTAGGAATACTTACTAAAACTTGGCGCAAATAAAAACCAGAAAGAAGGATCCTGAGAGAATAATGAGAATAGCCAAGAAAATTAACTGCCCATCTCTTCTGCTCTCTTTTCCTGCGAGATGAATAAAATTTATTATTGAAATGTTAGGAAGCAAATTTAGAGAAGTATTATTATGATTATCGCTAACAAAAGCTGTATTAAAGAATCTAAGTTTTTTAGAAGCTCTCGAGACGATCCAAAAGGAATATAAAGTTAAAAGTTTATCCAGCATACGAATGGTCCATTGAGAATTGCTTATTGTTAATGTTTGCACCTTTCATTGATCATAGAATTTGCAAGATAGGATGAAAGATTATTTTTCTCATTTAATGTTTGTACTGACCATGTGACTCATCGGTTTCCTGTACCAATAAATCATCTGATCCCATTTCCTCATATTCATCCTGCAACTTTTGTAAGGAAGAAGAACCTCTGGATTTACTTCCAACTGCATCATCCACTACTTTATTATTATTACGCAACTTTTTAGGAGAACCTTTCCATCTATGTTTATTCCTTGCACGTGTTCTAGAGTTCCTGTTATGGGTGCGGTGTTTTTTGAAAACCTTTCGTCCGTGCAAATATGGCTTGTGTCTTTTTAAATGTCTTACAGATCGTTTCATTCTCTCTTTATCGTCCAGGTAAGTTCTTTCTTGTAAGATTCGTGCTTTTGAGGCATTTTGAAAGTCATTGAATGCAGTAACTTTCGGGTGCGCTTGAGGAGAATCCAGTAACCTACTTGCACTGGAAAGTTGACTAGATGGTGTTATCAGTTTCCCAAAAACTATTGATCTCATTGATAGGAAACGAACATGATAATCGTTTGATAATAGCAGCAAAAGTACTACTGAAATTAAGCACATTTCCATAAAAATATCTCCACTCATTTCTGCAACTGTCTATCAATCTATGAAGCATGAATATGAGACTCATGTTAAATCACTCACTTATTTGACGTCATGATAGAGCTTGTTTGTCGTTTTATTAAAGTCATAATTGGCAAGAAAAATAGCTTCTTTAGCATTTTCATATATATACACTCAGCATCTTTCACTCATTTGAATTGGCTATATCAGACTCATCTAAGCTACACAAGCGTAGAGTAAAGTTCCCCCACAGGGCTACACGTTATTTGCTAAAATTGTTGTAGGGGCCTATCTCTTTCAATCTCTTTTCGAGTTTTATTTTATGCAAAAAGTGCTATAGTTGATCAACAGCAAAAATTGCCTTTAAAGGTATTTTGCATACTTTCACTCTATAATTTTGCTTTAAAATTTTGCTGTAAGTTATTGCTACCCTTACCTATGGCAGTGTTTCTCGATTACTTTTTGCAGAGCCCACCATGTAAGGAGAAAATATCTCGCGCCCTCCACTCACAATAAATAATATTATTATTTTATAGGTATACCTGTTCCTCTGGTTCATATGTGGTCCCATTGCATTGCATCATGCCCCCTCAAAGGGGGGTGCGTCTCACTATTTGAGAAACGCTGACCTATGACAAGAAATTGCTGGAAACCAGTGTGGAAAACTCATGGAGATGGGACAACTAGTTATGTCACTCGGGTCCAGGCCCAATTGCGCAGTAATCATCGGATGTTGTTGTCATTAGCTATGCGTGGATATGGGCTTTCGTTATTAGGGAAGATGAGAAAATATGAGTATAAGGTAAACACTCTGCATTAGATGCTGCTGGTATAGGGGAGAAGATGAAGAGCCTAGGATGGTCATAAGAAATAGAAGCATGATGACAGATTGCCTCAAAATATCATTCCGTGTATAGGCACTAAACATTCCTTTCCAACGATTGATTGATATAGGCCATATTGTACCACAAAAGAAGACCCGAGAATGGACGAAGTTCTTAAAGGAACATTTTCATCTAACTATCCACAAGACTTAAAGTTAGCCGTCATCGATAGAATAGTGGAATCTGTTCATGCAATTGAAGATAAGGATGCGATAAACAATATCTTAAAAGTCTGTTTCAACATTATCGTCAATAGCAAAACGGATTTTGACGTCAGCATGACCAAGCGTGTACTAACTGCGTATACCAGAGCCCATCCTAACGAAGTATCAAAGTTTTTCTATCAGAAATTGACTCTTGCTGTAGAACATGGCTTATTTCAACAAGATGAAATTTCAGAAGAAAAGTCGGTGTTGCTTGAACTCATTCCTCATGTATTGTCTCTGCTTAGATCAAGTAACACTGATAATCACTTCGCGCAAGGAATACTGAAATCAACTGTTTCCTGCTTCTTGGTGGAGAAGTCTGTGTACATCTGTGCAATGCTAGCAGAAGTGCTCATTCAAAACTGGAAAGAAGATATTATAGTGCAAAAGGAGAGTGATTTGATTGATAAAATGATCAAAATGCTGTGCAAATTTAGCTTAAAAGTTGACTCAAAGACCACTGGATCACCAGTGCAAGAAATATCCAAAAGAGTTTGCCAAGCAAACATTCTCAGCTCCCTTTTTTCAAAAATTATTGGAATGAATGAGAAGTATGTCCATTTTGCTCTGAAAGAAATTTTCATGACCATGTGTCAGAATGATTCTCCTTCCAGTATTACTATGGTTCCCCTTCTCACAAGTATACCTCAAAAATATGCAAAGTTTGCTGCAGAGGCAATCTGTGGTAACCAAATGATAAAAGATGTGAACATTGATAGAGTTCTATGTAAATTAATTGACTGGTTGGTCTGGCCAGCTTCTCAAAAGCTTGATGCTTGGATAATAACTCTTTGTAAGACTCTGTTAGCAGATAGAAGAAGACACACATTAGTTGCTGATATAATAAAGAAGAAAGCGGTTGTGGTATGATATCTTTCTAATTTTGAAGGTTGTTTTTCAATGGTGTGGTGTTGTGTGGTGTTTTGTTGTGTGGTGTGTGTTTATTTGTGTAGGATTTTCGGCTTATATATTTCAGACATAGCACATAGAGATGTATATGTAGAGGGGGGGGGGAGAATGTTGTGGAATATAAGGGGTACCTAGTTTTTTTACCAATATGAAAGTTTCCCACATCTTTACCATTAGTATTGTCTCTGTTTGTGCCAGTACCATGTTTGTACCCAATTTCTTTGATGGTTTTAGGGCTGGATGTTAATTTATATTCTCAGACTACTATGACATGCTCAGTATACCCAAGGGAGGGTGATAGTATTAAGCTGGAGAGAGGAGAACACATATGAGGAGATTTTGAGTAATATTTTGGTATTGATATCTTGATAATTTTGCTAAGTAGGTATTTATTTATATGTATGCTATTTGGTATGGGATCTTTAGAAGCTATCCAGAAGTATACATTTAAGGTTTCTTAGTTAAAGTACAATTTGTCAGTCCTTTTCTTATGATGCCAATTTAGGACCTCTTCTTAATAATCTCAAATAGAAACTGAATTGTTTTATTCAGTTTTGGCAACTCTTTTCCATCTCTTGGTATTGCAGCTTGATTTTTATTTTATATGTGGTAAATGCTAGTATTTTTCAAATAATTGGCAGAGTGGTGCTGACCATTTCCATATTTTTCATTTAGGTTTTTAATCACATGTTCTGTGAGGTATCAAGGGAAAGTGCATTAGCAGTATTTTCATTTATGATGATGGCATACCAACACAGTCCTGAAATATTTCACAAGGTTAGTGTTCATTTTTATTTGTTTTTGTGGTACAAATTTCAATCAGACATCAATTTTTTTTGAAATCTCCAGATGTGGCATGATCTGGAAAAATATCTTCTAGATTACTTCTCCTAGAGTATTTATTTTGTACTAATTATTATTATGCTATCTGGTGGAGAAATATTTTATTCTTCCTATCTATTTATCAAATATCTTTGCTATGCATATTTATCACTAAGTCAGGCTTTATATTATAATGACATTATAGTTTTGCCATCCCAGATCTTAGATATTTGCA
>OLMO02000001.1:1575977-1586041 GCA_900291935.2 Cassiopea xamachana | reverse complement strand
GCTATACACCCTTTTATAGGAAGCATGTCTATAAGAAACTGGAATTAGGTAAATATTAAAAAATGTTTAAGAAACACAAGCAGGCTAAGTTTCAAATAGTAACTTGAAAAACTATTACTACAAAAGAGTTTTTTACCAAGCTGGAAAAAAATCCATTAGATTCCATGAGAAGATCCATTGCATGCCTCACAAAATTTGAGCATCCTATTTCTAGCACCATTGCTGCCTAGTCTCAGTTGTAGTTGCAATTGGAATTCTTAATAATTTGAGAAAAGTTTAGAAACATTTGAGGCTAGATTTGATGAAATATTAAGAAGCATTCAAGCAGAAAGCAGAAAGTTTGTTCTTTAGGAAAACATTTTTATGAATGTATATTATCAATACAATTAATAAATAAGCTAGTAATTATTGAAATGAATGAAAAATGTATGCAATGTTTGTTTGTTTTTCAGAATTACCCTCAACCGTCAATTGCAGATATGAAGCGATGGATGTTAGGAAGCTCTGTAATCAAGCAAGATGGGTCTACATTACAAATAGGATCTGAGCAATTTAGAAAGCCTTTTTTTGGAAAGACTGGCCTAATTAACCTAGGAAATACTTGCTACATGAATAGTGTGATTCAAGCCTTGTACATGCTTAAGAGGTAACACATATTGATAATGGCTTAGAGAGTATAGTAACACTCATTTCATGTATAAAGTATGTGATGTTTTAACTTCCTCATTATTTTATTTGTATTTGCTTTCTTATTGGATAATGTTCTAATTAGAGAAAATCTTATTGAGATAATGGCTGGAGTGATGTTTATCTATTTCAGCTTACGTTCAAAGCTTCTATCAATGCCTCTAACAGCAACAACGGAACCTCTAACCTACAACTTGGCAAAGTTATTTGCATTTTTACTGTTATCAGAGGTATATATTTTGATTTTTTGTTGAAATTCACTATCCAGCCAGTCTGTTTCTTGCACAATTAAACAAATGACACCATGAAGTATCTGAGCAGTTGCCCTATATAAATGTTAAGAAGTCCATCTTGCTATCTATTCACCCCACGCACTTCATTATCTATGTTGTTTTATTTGCTAAGGTGCTATCCAGTTGTTCATTGTTTGTTAGCTATTTAAATTTTGCAGATTGATTTATGGGCTTGACTCAACCCTTCCACTAGTCNCATGACAAAAGATGTCGTCATTAGGTCACACTTGATGCACTTAGGAGGAAATATTTAACCTAGATTTTAATGGTGCAGTAGCTTCTATAGTGTATGCTACCTTTTCATGTTGGTTACAATTTCAGAGGCCAGCGATAAGCCCAAATGATTTCTACAGAGCTTCAAGGCCTCCTTGGTTTAGGCCTGGAGCACAACAGGACTGCTCAGAGTTCTTGAAACACCTCATAGACATTTTAGAACGTGAAGATAAGCTGCGTTGTGATAGGCAGGGAAATGGTGATTCATGCAAGACTTCAAATCCAAAAGTCAATGAGTTGTTCACAGGAGAATGTAAAGTGGACGTCAAGTGCATGAACTGCAGTGCGGTATCATCGAGGTTTGAAGCATTTACTGACGTGCCATTAGCATTTCCAAACGCTATAGACAATCAAGAAAGAGAATTCTCCCTCAAAGGTGAGAAATCTATGTAAAAGTATCAGGACTTCAATTCTTAAATGTATCATGCCGTTTGCATTTTCGAGCGAGAAGTGCTTTTGCCACTGAAAAGTACGCTTCTGATGTGCAGTTATGGAAGATATCTCCTCCCTAAGTGCAATTTGCTATGTTTACTTCGTCTCAAAGCTTTCATATTGATTTTGCTCTCGAGCTCTGTAGTCAATTTTATGCTTTCTCATTTTAATTGACTGTGATTCAGGCGTTCCGGAAGCGCATCAGGGCAATGGGAGGGGCAGCTTTCTCTTGTGTGGCACCATGCCACGGTATTTTAATGACCTCGCCCTTCAATGACCCAACAATTACAGTAGCTTTCTGGAAATGTTAGGTGTTGAGCCGCAAATGTGTTTTTAGAGAAGTCGCTGAACTGATGTTGTAATAAAAGGTGATGGTACTATAAGAAAATTATCTGAAGTCATGTAGAAACTGTTGAATTTTTAAAGCACTTGAAGTCAAATGAACGCAGTAGGATAACTTGCACCAAATTCGAAAGTGTTATGACACTTTGATGGCAGGAATTTGCTTTAAAGTAGTCCTTGATCAAATTTTTTCTAAAAATCCATTTTAGAAAAAGGGCATTCTTGCCCCACTTTCCCCCTTCCACTAGGGCAGGGAGGACGATTGCCCGTTTTACCCCCTGTTCCAGCACCCTTGCTTTGATGTAAATGATATATGTGCAGGAGATTCACCCGTGGACCTTCGTACATGAAATAGGTACTTTACAAAATCATTAGGGCTCTTTGTTTCCAGATCTCTTCGTGTAATTCATTTTATCATGAAAGGTATGAGGTTTCCACTCCTAGTCCTTTGCTCAACTTCCTTTTATTGTGGATAACAAAATATGTTGCCAGGCATTTAGCTAATGATCACTGCCTTGGAATTGTTTTATATAAAGCGACCTAGTTCAATAATTTTTTGTTGCATGTTTTAGGTGGTGACATTTCAAGGGGACTTTCCAAGGCAGTAAGTGGAAATCTGTCTGAGAGTGAGAAAAAAGATGTTATAGAGACGAAAAAAAGTAGTGAACTTTCGCAACCATCAATGACGTATACTTTCCATTCACCGCGCGATTTGAAAGACGTACAGCCTCCAATAAGTGAAGAGAAGCCGTTGAATTTGCAAGATCTTCTTCATTCTTATTTATCAACAGAAATGTTGCATGGCCAGAATCAATACAGATGTGATAATTGTTCATCACTGCAGGATGCTGAGCAGACACACTTTTTGACAAAATGTCCTAAGTACCTTATCTTGACCCTGAAACGTTTCACTTACAATGCCAAGACACACACACGTGGCAAGATAATGCAAAATGTTCAATTCCCTTACATTTTGACTGTTCCTAATCTTATTCAGACTGTGAACGAGCAGGATAGTGATAATACGGCAGAAATACCGCTAATGCGCCAAGAATGTGAGATGGAAGTTGACAGTACATCGTTAGATGAAGAGTGTAGCAATGGTGGGATAGAAAGTTTCAAAAAGACTCTCCCAAGCATTTCCTGCAAACCAGTTATGAGAATGAATGATGCTGAAAACAAATCGTATTGTTTGGTTTCTGTAATTGTTCATGCTGGTGTATCTTCAGAAAGTGGTCATTACTATTGCTATTCTCGTAAAAATGTTTCAAGACCTAGTGAACGGCAGTTGGAGTCGCGTAATGTGGGGCCTATTGACAGCACTTTAGATAGGTCTGAAGGAGGCTCCTTACCAGAAAACACAGTTTATTACTCAAGTACAGACGTATTGGGAGATGATGTGAACGAAAGCGTTCTAAAGGATGATTGGTATCTTTTCAATGATAGTTTAGTAACCCGGGTGAAAGCAGCGGACCTGGAAAAAATTCAGTCAAACCACCCCAGGGATACTCCATATGTTTTCATTTATGAAGAGTCATGCACAGATAGCCCTGCTTCTACTGAAGAAGAATCTGAAGGCCTATGGACCTTAGAAGTCGAATCAGACAACATCGAGTTTCGCAAGGTAGGTGTGTGTTGCAAATCCTATTCATGCGTCAATGTTTCTATCAACATATGTTAATGCATGCACATATACACACTCATATAAATATATGTTCACTTTGGTGCCTAATATAAGGGGGATTGGAATAGTCAGGGGGCTGAAAAAATCCCAAAACCTAATTAGAGGGAGGAGTAGGAAAATTACCAAAAATATTATAGAAAAGGCAATGGTTTCTTGTGACAGATTTATATCAAAGTAACATAGCCAAGTCTACAGAATGAAGCAACGCCGAACCACACAACACATTAATAAGCGTGCTTTTTTATCATATTTTCTACTTGCAGTCCAAAACATCTCCTCGAAAGATGACCTAGGGTGAGATCTCACTCAGAAATTTAGAATGTCCTGGGTGGAAAATTTGTGGAAAATTAATTAGCAGGGGGGCGTCTATTAACCACCCAAGAGTACTTTTTTATGTACCAATGTATTTTTCAAAATTATTGTAGAAAGCGCAAAATTATTGCGAAGTACATACAAAGTGTTCACTCAAATACATAATATCTGTTAATAGAAATTGTTAAATAGATTTAAGTATGTTGCCGCTTTTTCGTGCTGGGGTAAATAGTTTCTGTATAAGTAAAAGTAGATTTGTCCATTCATGCGTATTTTCATGGACGTAGTACAGGGGGCATGTCCCCCACTTTTTCACAAATTCGGATGTAAAGTGCCCCTTGTCAGCTTACATAGAGCCCTTTTTTGCTAGTAGGGCTGCCCCTGAATACATGTGCCCCCCACTTTTTGAATGCTCCCTACGTCCTTGCGCAGTTTTTCAACTTTGCTTAAACAGCATAAGACTCGATTGGTTGAAGTAATCTAAAGAGCTAATTGGAAATTTTAATGATTTTCATGTATACTAGAAGTTCTATTGTTCCATGACTTTTAGGACCAGCGAATGACGAAGAGGCCATTGACTGACGTATTATGGCAGTCAAAATCACGTAAATGGGATGAAGATAGAAATGATGACAGCGGAGGTGGATCATATGGTAATTGTGGAGGAGGATTTTCAAGTCTTGGATCNCCAATGCTGGCAGATTTATATATTAGGATTGTGTGTTGTCTTTCGGATCTCTGAAATGTAATGCAATTACGTATTTACTTTACTGAGTGATTTTTCGGGTTTGGGTATAATATCCAGTACACCATTTCAGATTCGTCGGAAGTTCCCCCCCATACTTTCTTCAAAAAAGTTTGCTTTAGATTTTGACATCACAGGAACGTAGTATAAACTTACAACTTCTGGTTTCGCTTCAGATTTCGACAGTAACTCAAATTTAGTGGCAAAATGCTTGTATAGATTAAAGATTCTTCGGATGCAAGTTCATAACTTGAACGAATAGTATAATTAGTAGCTGCAGAATTGTTTGACATATTCATGAAAGATATTTTAGTCTGGTATTTTTTCATTCTTACCAAAGAATTTCTTTTTGTATTTTCCACATTTGGATTTCTTAAGGTACGCATGTTCATGGGCATGGCTTAGAAAATCTCTAGCATTTTAGTCATCCTGTCTTTTGCGTGAACTGTGTTCTAGATTGTGTTACTTATCCTTCATAACACGTAGCATGTATACTTGAACGGTAGAATTTCTTAACTGAATGTAATCAATATTATCCTTGGCCTCTTTTTAGCTTTGTTTCCTATTCGTTCTGTGACGTTGCAATAACTCTTTGCCGATAAATCAACCAAACAGAGAGTTGACAATTTTTTCAAGTTTTAGCATGAAATTAGAATTATTATTTGGACTTTGTAATATTGAAAGGAAGATTATTGATATAATTTTTATTTAAGTGAATTTTGTAGTTTTTAAGGGTGAGCTTTGATATCTATACTAGACCAAACTTTAGAGTTTGTAGCTACTAATTATATCATCTTCTACTTGAATATATCACTACCCTTATTATCTTGTATTGTTATCATTGTCATATTAGGTAAATTATCATTTCTTCAACTTGATTATATGCTATATTTTACTTCTAGGCATATAAAAGCTTAATTTTTCAAAGAAAATAGCTTTTATTTGCCAGAGCTCTTTTTCTAGGGAGGGGTGATGCTAGTTCTTCATAGACTATTAAAGTAGGTCATGTTCTTGTAAACCCTTGACACAGCATGAAGTTGAAGTGATGCTTCTAAGCTAAAAGTGTAAATTCATATAAACAGCTTGATTTGCAGCAAAATTTTGAATCACAATGTATTTCTTGCATCAGTCTTTTTTCAGGGCACAAAATTGCATTGACGCCAATGAACTAGTAAGCACCTGTTAGTACTAGAATGTAATAAAAAATGCCTATAAATATGTAGAGCTTTGAGATTGAAGTCTTTGGCAAAAGTCCCTTACAAAAAGTATACTGGTGTAATGCAGAAACTTTTCAGCGTCCCCACGCAGACTATCTGCTGGTTCATGGATTTAATTGTTAAAGTGCCAAGAGAACTCTCAGAGAGACACCAATTTGTATCCTGTTACTCTTCACGAAAATATTTCTCTAAAGCTGTCTGCTTGAAGCTTATACTGTTAACGTTACCATCTCTCTCTCTAATTCTGTCTCTGCAAAGCATGCCACGTATATGGAAAACCCCGACATGTAATTTGCAAATGCTCAATACACATTTTTAATATAAGAAGGCAGTTATTATGAAAATGAAGCTTCAAAGACCAAAACCATAAGAAAACCCAAGGCTTGAGTTCCAAAGTTTTGCATTTTTGCTTGCCAAAAATTGTGAATCACAATTATTACGATACTGCCTAAATCTTACCTTCGATATGTTCAAGAAAGAGTATGATTTGGAGGTTGCAAGCAAAAAGACACAGCTTTGAAGCTTGATCTTTGGGTTTCTTATGGTTTTGGTCTTTTAAGCTTCATTATCATAATAACTGCTTTCTTATATTAAAAAATGTGTATTGAAAATTTGCAAATTGCACCTCTTTATGTGTACTTTTTGTAAGGAACTTTTGCCGAAGATTTCGATCTCAAAGCTCTATATTTTTAGGCATTTTTAATTACATTGTAAATCGGTATTCCCTAAGGGCTGGTTTTCATATAATCGTAAGGGGCCATACAAACATTACTTCACGCAAGGAGGGTGGGAGGGTCTTGATTTTTGTGACAAAGTGTGACAGGGGGTGGGTGGGTTGTTTTTGCAGTGTGATGTCACTTTTTTTTTAAAAACTTGATATTTAGCACATTTTGCTTCAAAGTTGCAAGTTTGGCCCTTTTTTAGAAGAAGTCTGGCTTCAAGTCGAAAAATAATCTGGCAGTTCTATTTTGGTGCCATATTGAGGCCAAAAAAGGACATGGTAAACACATTATGACGAAAGCAGAGAAATATCCTATCAAAATTCATAATGTGACGTCACACAATAGGGATGGTTGGGTAGTTTTGAATTTGTGACAGGGGGTGGGTGGGTGTCTAAAAATGCCAAAATGAGTGTGACGTAATATGTGAGTGACCCTTAAGCTGCCTGCGATGCATCGGCAATCCATCGCAGGAAATCGGTAACCAAGTGGCTTGTAACCAAGGAAATATATTTTAAGAAGTGTGCGTGTAAGCCAGGGGTGTCCAAACTTTTTGCGACGGGGGCCAGATTTTCTATTGTAAAAGTGGTGGGGGCCAACCTTTTTTACATATAGCAACGATAATTTAAGAAAATTTTTGGAAGCCACTTTGTGTTTCACATTTGCTTGTTTTGTTTCAATTTCAACATCTTAAGAATGCTTTTGGTACATTTGAAACAAGCATATCACATGCACTTGAATATTCACTTAACCTTTTTTCTTAAACAGAAGTAATTGTGCTCTTACGTGAGAATTCTGGTGGAAAACCACTGACCATGAATTCTAGCGGGTTGGGGGTTGTGTTGTGTAAAGTGCTGTTGGTCTCTAGTGGGTAAATGAAGAATGTTAATACTGCTAGCCAAATAACAGTATACGAGCGTTATATATTTCATGACTAGGCTGCGGGCCGGATAAAATTTGACCGAGGGCCGGACTTTGGACATGCCTGGTGTAAACCATTACGTAGAACGTATTGTTATATCTGATATTGGATGATTCATGTCACGTGGAATACGAAAACAATAGTACATCGCATATGTATCGCCGCTGCATCGCAGTGGAGTGTTTCCAAATACTCTTTTTATAAGAAAACCGTCATTTTGCCTGAGCCTCAATGTTCTTAACTTTTCCAGAAATTGAGCCTGAGATTTTCTTAAATTTTTCTCAACTTTTACTGAGAGAAAGTGGCTAATATGGTTTACACTTTCGTTATTGCTATTTTATACTTTAATTTGAATTCCATCTTTAAAATGAAGACTGCTCCCTCTCCTTTTGTTTTCAAAAGAGCCATGAAACAATAAAAACGATCCTTTTTTGATCTTTTATTGCTATTTCTTTCTTTCTTAGATCAATGACTATAACTTTGTTCATACTAGTATTAAGATTTTTAACTTGTTTTTTTAATAATTATAATTGTTAGTATTCTACTTTAGACGGAGGGACCCTTGAAAATCAGCACCTTTGCTGAAGGGCCCCCTCCGTAAAGAATTTCAAAAGCCTCGTTTTCTTCTAAACTATTTTCTTATAAAAAACGTGTACTTCACAGCCATCGGCAATGCCGGAAAAGCATCGTAACGTTGCCGGGAAAGCATTGTAACGATCAGGAAAATAGAACATTGTTCTACTTTCTCGGTGCTCTTACGATGTCGACGATGCATCGCATACGTACGAACAAGAGTGCTTCCATTAAAAAAATATCTGCCTGCGAACCATTGCCGATGTATCGCAGGCACCTTCCCATTATATGGAAACATGTTTGCTATTATATGGAAACCAGCCCTAATTCTTACCTTAGATATGTTCAAGAAAGAATATAAGTTCTAGGTTGCATGATTAAAAAATATACGGTAACCCTTTTAGTCAGTCTGTTCGAGAAAAATTACTAAAATGCTAAGAAAGTAGTACTCTTTCTCTTTGGTGCCTGAAAGAAAGGGAGGCTGGAAAAATTCCCAAAGGCTAATTAGCGGGAGGCTGGAAAAATGACCCAAATGTTATAGAAAAGGCAGTGGCTTCTTGGCACAAATTTATATCTAGGAACATAGCCAAGTGCACATAAAACAACGCTGAGCCATACAACACGTGCGATCAGCGTGCTTTTCTTATGATGTTTTTTACTTGCAAGCCAGAGTATCTCCTCTGCAAATGGCCTTAGGTGAGATATGACTGAAAAAATTAATAGCCGGACGTTGGAATAGAAATGTCCTGGGAGAAAAGTTTTGCAAAATTAATTAGCAAGGAGGACGTATGACGTCATCTATTACTCTTTGATACCGAATAGTAGGGAGGCCCCGATCGCAGAATTTTGAAAATTTCACCACCTATTTCATTTTAATAAACACCTTGAACTAAGAAATGTAGAAAAAATGCAGCCCTACACTTTGCTAACCTAAAGATTTCAAAGTTTCAAAAAGATAAGTAAGTAAAATACATTGGCTTTGTGAACGCTAATCAATATTGGAAACACTGAGGAAATCAAAATAAAGATATACCTTATACAACGCTGGCTAATTGCAAAAACTTTGAAATATTTGGGCCCCCATGCTATCTATTGAACAACTACCCTCCCCCCACAACTATTACCAACCCCTCCCCCACTTAATGCATTTTAGCACGAAAACCAACCCACCTCCTTAGTATACCTCCTAATATTCGGTGCCATAGACTAGGCACCCAAGGGGTCATTCAATTATTATGTACGCATCAAAGTAGCAAAAATTTGACCCCCCCCCCATCGTACGCATACGCACGCTTGCTACCACCCCCCATTGCGTACGTACTCTTTCCCATCTAACCTCGCCCCCATTTCTAATGGGAAGGCTTTCAAATATCCAATCCATAAGTCCATAGAGACAAAGACTGTCAAAGATTTGAGAGCCAGGAAAATAATCATTGCAAGTGCTTTTGTTGTATAGCATGGCTCCTCCACATCAACGGAATACGTCATCAGCGAACTGAAGAAAGAACATTGCAACATGATTGTGCAAAGAGAACTAAAACAATATCTATTGGGCAATCTATGGACTTAACATTATTTTTGGATATTTTATATGTTGCACCATCATTTGTGTTGAGTATTATAAAGTAGTTTAGTTTTATCATAAAGTTAGTAGTCGTCGAAGAAGTAGAAGTAGCTGAAGTAGATGAAAGCCACCCTGACGATAGTTGCTGTGCTGAAGGGAAAAAGTCGTAAGTCTTAAATAGCCTTTTTAGAGATTCTTGATATCACTACGAGAGAACTCACGCTCTCTTCTATGTTACAATTTAGGGATAGGAATTAAGTAGATCCGAGACCCAAGCATCTCTCTAAATATAACATCTAGA
>OLMO02000001.1:1563770-1575877 GCA_900291935.2 Cassiopea xamachana | reverse complement strand
CAATGCTGGCAGATTTATATATTAGGATTGTGTGTTGTCTTTCGGATCTCTGAAATGTAATGCAATTACGTATTTACTTTACTGAATGATTTTTCGGGTTTGGGTATAATATCCAGTACACCATTTCAGATTCGTCGGAAGTTCTCCCCCCATACTTTCTTCAAAAAAGTTTGCTTTAGATTTTAACATCACAGGAACGTGGTATAAACTTGCAACTTCTGGTTTCGCTTCAGATTTCGACAGTAACTCAAATTTTGTGGCAAAATGCCTGTATAGATTAAAGATTCTTCGGATGCAAGTTCATAACTTTGACCGAATAGTATAATTAGTAGCTGCAGAACTGTTTGACATATTCATGAAAGATGTTTTAGTCTGGTATTTTTTCATTCTAACCAAAGAATTTCATTTTGTATTTTCCACATTTGGATTTCTTAAGGTACACATGTTCATGGACATGGCTTAGAAAATCTATTACATTTTAGTCATCCTGTCTATTGCGTGAACTGTGTTCTAGATTGTGTTACTTATCCTTCATAACACGTAGCATGTATACTTGAACGGTAGAATTTCTTAACTGAATGTAATCAACATTATCCTTGGCCTCTTTTTAGCTTTGTTTCCTATTCGTTCTGTGACGTTGCAATAACTCTTTGCCGATAAATCAACCAAACAGAGAGTTGACAACTTTTTCAAGTTTTAGCATGAAGTTAGAATTAATATTTGGACTTTGTAATATTGAAAGGAAGATTATTGATATAATTTTTATTTAAGTGAATTTTGTAGTTTTTAAGGGTGAGCTTTGATATCTATACTAGACCAAACTTTAGAGTTTGTAGCTACTAATTATATCATCTTCTACTTAAATAGATCACTACCCTTACTATCTTGTATTGTTATCATTGTCATGTTAGGTAAATTATCATTTCTTCAACTTGATTATATGTTATATTTTACTTCTAGGCGTATAAAAGCTCTTAATTTTCAAAGAAAATAACTATTTATTTGCCAGAGCTCTTTTTCTAGGGAGGGGTGATGCTAGTTCTTCATAGACTATTAAAGTAGGTCATGTTCTTGTAAACCCTTGACACAGCATAAAGTTGAAGTGATGCTTCTAAGCTATAAGTGTAAATTCATATAAACAGCTTGATTTGCTGCAAAATTTTGAATCACAATGTATTTCTTGCATCAGTCTTTTTTCAGGGCACAAAATTGCATTGACGCCAATGAACTAGTAAGCACCTGTTAGTACTAGAATGTAATAAAAAATGCCTATAAACATGTAGAGCTTTGAGATTGAAGTCTTTGGCAAAAGTCCCTTACAAAAAGTACACTGGTGTAATGCAGAAACTTTTCAGCGTCCCCACGCAGACTATCTGCTGGTTCATGGATTTAGTTGTTAAAGTGCCAAGAGAACTCTCAGAGAGACACCAATTTGTATCCTGTTACTCTTCATGAAAATATTTCTCTAAAGCTGTCTGCTTGAAGCTTATACTGTTAACGTTACCATCTCTCTCTCTAATTCTGTCTCTGCAAAGCATGCAACGTATATGGAAAACCCCGACATGTAATTTGCAAATGCTCAATACACACTCACGCTCTCTTCTATGTTACAATTTAGGGATAGGAATTAAGTAGATCCGAGACCCAAGCATCTCTCTAAATATAACATCTAGATGTGCTCTTTCGTTAGTTCTCTCGTAGTGATATCAAGAATCTCTAAAAAGGCTATTTAAGACTTATGACTTTTTCTCTTCAACACGGCAACTATCATCAGGGTGGCTTTCATCTACTTCGGCTACTTCTACTTCTTCGACGACTACTAACTTTATGATAAAACTAAACTACTTTATAATACTCAATACAAATGATGGTGCAACATATAAAATATCCAATAATAATGTTAAGTCCATAGATTACCCAATAAATATTGTTTTAGTTCTCTTTGCACAATCATGTTGCAATGTTCTTTCTTCAGTTCGCTGATGACGTATTCCGTTGATGTGGAGGAGCCATGCTATATAACACTTAGCACAACAATCAAAGTCGTACCCATGGACAACAAAGTATGAAAAAATGACTCTTTGCGTACGTACTTGGATGCGTCAACTCCCCTCCCCCTTTGTATGCATGGCGTACGCTTTTATTCGACCCCCTCCCCCTTCGTGCGTACGTACTAAATGAATGACTCCCAAGTGTATAACTGAAAGGGCCTGGTGATGAATGACGTCGTTGGCTAACAATGAGAAGTCCGCTGTGCAGAGGAACAGTGGAGGGCTGCGTCAATTTCACTAAACGCCCTTTCAATGGCAATGGCGAATGGGAGGTGACGGAGACTAGAGAGTGAAGCAAAACCGAGCCAAAAAGTATATTTCCCTCTTTCATAGAGCCTTTATTTGTGATTCTTGCCGTGCTAGCTGTAGAGATTAGGTTTTCATACTACAGACAGATTTTAGTTTTCTTGTGTTATGTTCTTGTTGCTTGGTGTCGTCCTGCATATTGAGGAAGTCACAAACAAAGTTAGGTAGAGTTTATACTTTTAACTTTTTCTCCCTTATTTCAGAAATTAATGCATCAGTGAAAAGTTGAAGATGAGCTTGCCATTCTTGCCGTCCCAGGTGTATCTGGAAGCCCAGAAAAATAATATGGAGGGTAAAGCAGGAAGGGTAAGTCTTTCGCGGTTCGGCCTACGTTGGTATCTTGGCGTATAATTTGCTTACATAGGTATAGCCTACCTGCTGAGCTGTTATTCATTAACTTGCCATCTAGCGAGTACTAGCTGTGAGCTACCGTTAATAGAGTAAATGCTTGTTTTTGAGCGTCATGCATAATCTACCTTTCGTGGCGAAAGAAAAATCAGGATTTATCTTTAACTAGCCCATGGCTTCTCATCTTAGTTTTTCTCCTAAGGATCTTTTGCTCTTGTAAATATGTTATATACTGCTCATACAGTAGTAGGATCCTTGAAAATTATCATTTAGCAGATCACTTTGATGATTAAAAGAGAGACTGCTCCCTCAAACCTAAATTTGGTACCTCTCATGCCTAAGACTGGTGCACCCCTGAGACCTAACATGTCATAAATTAATTTGTCGTTTTTGCACCTTCAAGGGGGCACATAATGCCCCTGTCTTGAGGTATTTACCATGCCAAATGCAAGGCAAGGTTTGGCTAGAGGTATATGCACTTTTATGGGTATGAATTTTATGAGAATTTTAAGGCTCAGAGTTGCTAAAGTTTAAGAATAATTTATGACTAATGCAATGCACAACCTTCATCACGATGTAAAATACTGCTTTTAGATTAACGTTTAGACTATCAATACAATACTTATTGTTTTGCTCCACTTTTATTTTACTGTATAATCAAGTATGACATCAACTGTTATTTTAAGGCGTAGTTACATGTTTGGTATTGTGTAATAATCTAAGGCTCAAAATCAAAACAGTTTATGAATATTGAGGTTTAGAGACAAGTTAGGTATTCTTTTGAAAATAAAAGTGTGTACCATTATTAATCATATGCATTATGATACATAAGTTTAAAAGTACTAAAACCAATAGCAATAAAAGTAAAAGAAAGCCAGCATTCACAGTATCTGACAATTACCAGACAATACTTAGTTACATGTGGTTATTCTTGAGTTTTTAAGTTATGTTGGATTTGACAGCAGTGCTATCAAATTGGCTTCCTGAGTGTTTTGAATACTTGGCACTTTCTACACATAATTTCACCCTTCATGCTTTGTCTTGGTTCCTTTTGCATTATGGTTTGAACCCATACCTGTTAAACCTACTGAGCTTAGGGCGTATTCACAAGCAGCCAGCTAGCCTGGTAATCCAGGATAGGTCATCCAGCCAACATGCTTTATATCTCACCTTCACATGAGAAGTCTTTAGCAGCCTAGCCCACTGCTTGTGAACAGGCCCTTAGTCTTATCTATGCAGAGCAATATTTCTTGACTTTATATTTAGGAACCATCTGATGCACTTTGTTTATACACATCTTTAATTTCTGTAATATTAAAGGACAGATTTTAACTCTGAAAGCTTTATGCTATTTTTTCTTCTGTACAATCTTACATTCCTCAATTCATGGCCAATTTTTATCTATTTGCATTTGAAGACAGTCTCCTAAATTAATAATTCATATCTTCTTTACCATAGATTGTTGATTCATGGAATCGGTTTGCAATAAGCCTTCGTGAAGCTTTTGAATTGTATATTGAAGCAAAACAGGTAAATTTCAACAACTTTATTTATCTCCATATAGCTTGCAATGGAATGCAGACATTCTGTTTTCCCAAATTCTTGATATGATTATATTGTTCAGTCTGCTGCTTAGTAGCCTTTAGCACTGCATGCATAATGTATCTACTTTATGCCTGCCATGTTAAAAGATTACTTAGTAGTAGACAGAATACTATAACCATAGACTACGAACAGCAGTGTCAGTGGTTTGTACTTATATTTTTCTGTCTCCTTCTTGTTAATTGCTATAAAAATGCCCAGCATGTTGACATGGAACATTGTATAGGACCCAATATAATTTTTCATATTGAATTTCATCTTAATCAGTAAAGCCCATAGTGAGCATCACACTGGTGATATACAGACCTCAAACCGTGCAAATAAGTGGGGACCCACAATTCACTTGACTCTAGACTCAAAACTGAATAGCAGGGTGGCTATACTGAAATTTGAAAAGTTGTATGCAATCCTAATAGGTCTCTTCATTAACTGTGCATTGTTAATATAGTGCTGTTTTAGGTAAGGAGCTGTTTTGTGCCATACCAAGGGATATTTGGTTGGTTTGGCACATCACAGCCTTTTCAAATCTTGGACAACATCTATCTTGTTAGGCTGCTTAGTAGCGCTAAGTAAGTATTATGACTCTAAGTGGAAAATCTAAGTGCACAGTCCACCCAACTGTAAAATCAGCTTCATGAAGTCATGATATGCAGAACCAACAAGAAACCATTTATTATGGCATGACATGGTTTTGTAGGTAAGGTAGCCTTAGATCAGCAACATAGAAGAATGGATGATATAGATAGGTATTATGAGAAACTATGTGTTCATAAGTTAGTAGTGATCATTAAACACCATTAGTATTCCCATCTTATTTATCCAAGCATGTGGAAATGGACATTGAAGTGCATATCCTAGTAATTGGTTATTTTTGAGTTTGCTTTGGCGTATGCTAAGCACAATCAATTATTCATTTACACTTCACTATTAATTTTGGCTCTATATGTTGACTTTAAAAAGTAACTCAGATACAAAGTTGTTCAGATTCCTCTTAGGCCATCTGCAGATGCAGTAACTTCTAGATGTGAATTGCGGTTTGGAGAGAATATTTGTGATATGCCTTTCAGTTGTCAAATATTTACCATATGACTTTCAAGTTTTCTGACCTAGATCTATAGTATTTGGTGTAATGTCTATGGATATGTGATTATTTAATAGTTTGTGCAAAATGGTTTTCATGATGCAGTTCTTTTCTAGTCATGATTGCCATTTTACTGCCTGTTTCCATATCTGCATATCATTGTTTTTGTAGGTGGAGTTTCAGTCAATTGTTGGAGAAATACCTCAGAAATTAAGGGAAGTTACAAAAAGAGTACCAATTCGAAAGGCATTGATGGCTTTTCTTCCATACACTATCTACCTTATATTTTACTCAAATTATAATTTGTTTCGGGCCTTGACTGGATTGGATCAGATTCGGAAGCCTAATATTGACTTTTTACCATGGATTGAGTCAGTTATATTCCATTGCCATCCACACAGGCTATTTTCAAAAATTGCAAATCCATTTCTGGACTGTCTTGCAGCCATTCCATATTTGGTTCACTTTCCTTTGCCGGCGTTTTTCTTGTTGTACCTGCTAATAAACCCTAAAAAGAGATACAGCATTTTGACATTTGCATGGTGTGGTGGATGGGTGAATCTTTGTGCCTTATTTTTGCAATACATTTTCCCAACTGCACCACCATGGTATGTGGATAGTGTTGTTTATGGAACTGATGGACATGTTGTAAAAGCTGGTAGCAATGAAGCTGGTTTCCAGCGTTTGGATGCATTTATTGGTATGAGTTTTTTCCATGGTGTTTACTCAGCATCACCCTTGAAATTTGGAGCATTTCCATCGCTTCATGTTGCATGGCCAGCAATTATTTGTGTAAACAGACCATGGATTGGGAAGAAATTTGCATGGTTTCATGTGTTTTGGATTTCATGGGCTGCTCTCTACTCTCATCATCACTATGGAGTTGATGCATTGGCTGCAATTCTCCTTGTCTTTATTGTGCACTTTTGCATGATAAGAATATGGCACCCATTTTCTAGTCTGAATTATATTCTAGATGATAATGTGCAGCAGAAGACTCATGATACTTTCCAAGTATAACGAAAAGCATAATACAATTTACAAGTTATTAGAAAAGTGCACAGTTGATGGTTGCTTGATCTAATTCTGCCTGTGTTTTCCATGTTTAGAGCCTCATTTGTTCTTAGTAACATTCTACTTTTGAAGGTCTGGAAAAGCTCCTTTGTACTCTGAAATTAGTTTGTCATGTACTTAGGCCAGTATCACAGAGCCAGGGAGTTAGAATCAAATACTTCCTGGATTACTGCAGACATGCTTTCTGTGTAGTGAATTTCATGTATAGTTGCAAAAGCATATGCACCCATTAATTTCTCTAAGTAAGTTGGTTAACCATCAGTTTCCAGTCTGTTGTGCAATCTTTGCATTTATGAAGCCTGAAACTGTTATGTGCAAATAAAATAGATTTCAGTGTATTTGATTTTATGGAAAGTTTTGCTGTAGACTTTAATAAGGAAGCTTCATTGACTTGGATATTTTTTCATGATAAGGAAGCTAGGTGGTATCACCATGAGGTGTATTTTAAATAGAATTTGTTCATTTGAAGTATGAAGAGAAGAGATTGGCTTTAAATGCTTATTATCAGTGACGTAGCCAGGGCTGCATCTTTGGGGGGCAAAAAAGGGTGTGGTTAGGAGGAGTGGGGAAAATCGGTGTGGACCCTGGAATTACCTAGGGGTAGAGGTCTATAGCCCCCTGCCATGGTGAGTGTTGAAGTACCATCCAATATGAACAAAGATGGAATGATGGGGGTAAGGGGGCTTAAATATTAGGGAAATGCCCTTTTGGATATAGGAGTAGCTGCACTTGCTACTTCAAAGTTTCCTTCTGGTGTGTCAACTTTATTGCAGATTTGAGTGTTTCTCAAACACCAAATTTATCATCATTGGGGGCCAACCCTGCCCCGTTGCCCCCTGGCTACATCACAGTAGATTAGGATATGAGGTAGTGGTGATCAGGGTAGAGCTATTAGATCCAGAGTGATCCTTTGTTAAATGGCAAGGTTGCTAGGTATCGTTTTTCAGTTTCCATAATTTTGTTTAATGCTAATTTTTTAGTATTATTATGTATAAGTACTCTAACCAACTTATTTCTTTACAAATAAAAGTTTTATCACCTAGTGAAATGTTGTATTTATTGCGTGTGTACTCTGCATTTTGGGAGGGACCTGCGTAATGCTTTTAATGTGAATGGATGGAGAAGGAATGGCACAAGTAGCAGAGATAGGAGAAAGTGTGCTCTGCATGCCCCAAATTATCTTGGGATTCTTTTCTATATTGTGCTGGATGTTTTCTTGGTGGTTTATGACCATATGTGGTCAAAGCAGTCTTGGTTTAATAAAAACTACGATAAAAATAAAATAGAAGATAGTACAGGGTGTCGACTCTGGCTGGAAAAGCTGGAAAGTCATAGCTTTTCTGCTTGGGCTGGAAAAGTTGGAATTTTATATTTGGGCCTATTAATAATTCGCGGCATTATTAGATGAAAAACGATCTTATCGATAAGCAGGATTAAAGAAGAAAAGATTGTTCAATATAACGTAGGACAGAGTCGATCCAGGAATGGAAGCTTTACCAATGTTTTGCCATGGTGGTTAGTAGATCTTTACCCTCCTATGGTGGTTTACCGGAAGACATTGAATTTATATAGAGTATTCTAATTTACTGGGAATTGTAAAGTCAATACTGTGACGATAGTTGGACTGAATTTTCAATGGCTGGAATTTCTTATCAACATAGTATGGCTGGGAAACAGTGCGGTCTTCTACTCAGAATTCTGGGAAAAGGTCATCTTTTACTGAAACTTTGGCAGGAATTTCAACTTTGTCTTGGTGGACACCCTCTAGTGAATTAGGTGAAAGAAGCCTAATTGAATATCTCATGCGCAACTAGCAACAAAGAAGTTTGCAAAAGGATACAAACAATTTGTCAATAGCTTAGCTTTTATACAAACGGTAGAATGAAAGTAAATATATCAATCATTGCTTGAGACTGAATTTAGGCAAATTTGAGGACAGGAGTAATTCAATTAGTACGTACATACCGAAATGGCAACAGTTTGACTCCCTCTTCCCCTATCGTGAACACGTGCGCGTGCTATGACCTCCCTGTTGCTTACGTACCTTCCCCATATGACCCCCATTTTTAACGGGAATGTTTCTAAATTATCCAACAATAATTCCATAGAGAAAGACTGAAACATTTGAGNGAGACAGGAAGATAATCATAGCAAATGTTTTTTAAAACAGTAATGAAGTCGTAAATATGATGAAAGTACCTTGTATATGACCATATTACAAAATATATGCAAAGAGGGACTTTTGCGTAGGTACTTAGATGTGTCAAGCCCCCTCCACCTTGTACGTATGGCGTGTGCTTTTGCTCGACCCCCTCCCTCTTCGTGCGTACGTACTAAATTAGTGACCCCCCGTCAGTCCATGACAAAGAAGCATGGGCTTCATATGAAAGGTTACATGGGATGGAGGTACACAAATGATTTGAAAAGTAGCAAAGGATAAGTAATATGGGAATCGATGCCTAGCTTGGTTGTATTTCATGTTGGTCGACAGTCCATTCTACCTCATGGCTTCTTCAGTGCGTTCCATTAGGAAAATATTTCCACTATTAACTGCTAGTTATTCTTAGAAATATCTAACACATTCTGCAAAGCTACATTCAGTATGAAGTAGTAAAGAAACTCAAGACATGTTGCAAAGAAAACATAGTGTAGGGTTTAATGCAGAGCAAGCCACTCAGCTGTCTAATCGTCTTTAACCACAAACGTTTTATTCAAAAAAAGGAACTAAACAGTAATTTCTACAAACGCCATTTCACTTTGTGTAGCTGTGACTTTTGTTTCAAGACTCAGTCTTGCACAGTCAACTGTCTGCACCATTTTGCTCGCATTACTGCTATCATCAATCCACAGCACAGACGCTTTAATGCTTTGAATGCGAAGTGTAGACACCTGCTAATTGCTAGAACAGATATTGTTGTTACAAGAATCACTGGCACAAAAAGATGAAGAACTGCTTCAATCCATGAAAATATCTGCAATAATAAAAGTTGTTCACCCTCTTCATTAACGCCATTTATATAGTGATCCACAGCCAGCAGATTCATTGCGTTGATCATGACTAAAAACGCCAGTGACCCTGTTTCTATCAAGTTTAGTATCTTGTTTTTGTACGGTTTGACATGAACATGGTGAATGAGAAAGATAATTTGTCCAGCAAGTATGATGTAAAGTTTGTAAAGTGGGTTTTCTACAAATACGAAAACAGATACGACAAACAAGCGGCGAAATACGTAGACACCATCCCAGGATAGAAAGTTGCTGGAATTCACTGTATCCTTGAAGGGTGCGCAAAGAAGTTGTTGCACAGAAAAGAGTAAATTGTTGTGAGCTTCGGCACTTTGACCATTTCCATCAAGAGTCTCTGGTCCTGCATCATTCTCAAGTAAGCTGTCGTCAGAATTGCTTGTTTGTAGTGAAGACTCTAGCTGTTTCTTCCAACTTCTGAACATTGCTAGACAATATGCAATAATTAATATTGGGAAAATGCAGCCGAGGAAAAGGACTTTTGGTCCCAATCGCTTCTCTCTGATAAGTTTCGGAAGAATGCAGACGTATAGCCAGAATGGTAGTACCCAGACTACGGCAGCCACCATAAGTCCATACTGCCATGATTTATAACATTGTATGCTGCCTTGAAGGTACAGCACTCTCTGATTTCCTATTTGTTTACAATTAAGCAATGATATGAAAACCAGAGCTATTATCGAGTAGCTTAAGAGGTACACTTCAAACAGTGCAACTAGTACTCTTTCATCAAAGGGGTTTTTAGTCTTTCTTGTGTATAACTGATTTTTGCACTTCTTGGTTCGCTTGCAAATTCTGCATACAGTGTAAATGAGAATAAACGCACCGAGTATGATTGCAATGAATACTCCTCTCGCCATTACTTTTCTGATTGGAGTCATATTGAACATTGCACAAGCGGGGGATCGCGAGTTTATTGTCAATTTGAAGTTGAAAACATAGCGGACAGAACTTTTTATACTGGCTACAAGTTCCCCTTCCCTTCCATACACATCTAGTAGTGCCTCTATTTGGTAGAAGTAGAAAAGGATCTTTACGAGGCCAGCAGCAGATGAGACATCATGAACATGACTTCCCTCGTCTGTGTCAGATATCATGAGCTGATATCGATCATCACTTAGAGAACATTGCCGGGCTCTGCAGCCGATTTGGTCTTTACTTTTACACCAAAGGAGCGAAGTCATCAATGAAGTCATCAAAGTTTTCTTGAAGAGGAAGAAAACTAGATATGCTACGACAAAAACAACTGCCATTGCCCAAAATGCAAGAAAATTGCAATCTTTGTTCTTTATGCACTTTGACGATAGCATGCTTTCTGTATATCCTTGTACACATTTACTACACATTGTACTACTTCTGTATTTTGCACAGGAATTGTATCGTGTACATTGGCTCTTTGAACAGCCGTACCCAACAGGCAGTTGTACAAAATTCAAGTCGCCAGATTTGTTATCAATGAATCCCCAGTAGTTGTCCATGGGCTTCAATATACCGTACTGACATTTAGCACCTGGTGGACACTTCTTACAATCGAAGCTATCCACTCGCAATCGTTTTAAAGTACCGCCATTTATGTTGAATTTGTTAACGTCACACACGGTGCAATACAGTGTTAGGAAATCATATATACCCGACCTGCCAACAGAGGTATCTTTAACGATTGTTCCCACTGGACAGAACAGGCTGGTGTCTAAACTCAAGAGAGCTTTACCTTCAATACGAATTACGGATACTTTTAAACGACGATCATTTACTGTGACTTTCAATCCATAAAGCAACCCGGTGTTTCTAATTGATATAGCAATACCCTCCGTCATTGAAAGAGGGTTTTGACTGTGCGTGCTGATGCTCGACTCTTGAAGAGTTACATAACTGTCTATAGCATAGATGGATCCACCAACTATAGCAGCTGAATTCGAAGTGAAAGTGCAATTTTTCACAATTATCCTCACGTCATAATTCGGAGATCTTGTGAGTTTTGCAAATGAAAGCGCTCCCCCAGAGCCAAGTGATCTTGAGTCAAAACTCGGACAACGTCTTGTCTCAAGAAATTTCAATACTTGATTCTTTGCAAAATATGAACCAAGAATAGATAATTTCGAAGGCTGGTGGTTTTCGTGCAATAGACTTATGGCACCCCCTGTTACCCACGCAGTGTTATTTACAAATGTACAGTTTTTGATAACCCCATAAAACCTGCTATAACGAGATCTCAATGCAATTCCAGCACCTTCAGTTCCGAAGTTATCTCGAAAGAGGCAAGAATGCACGAGAAATAGTAATTTGGTTGTGCTTCGTGGTGATATTGGGTTCAGCCATAAGTTCGCCACAGTAACAGATGACGATGCCATTCCTGGATTGCATTTCTCAAGACTGTTATTTTCAAGAAAGGTTGAGAACTTGATTCTAATTTTTGACAATTTTGCACTTGTGTACAACAATACTGCCGTTTGGAAGCGAGTGAAAATGGAATAAGATATTCTTAAGCTTAGAAACTTTGCAATTAGACCTGTATAAACATCCCGATATTTAAGTCCAACTAAAGATCGCCCCTGTTTACCAAGAAATTGCGTGCCATTCACATTGATTGTAATGTACCCTATACCTTCCACGTGACTGCC
>OLMO02000001.1:1508937-1519284 GCA_900291935.2 Cassiopea xamachana | reverse complement strand
TATCGCAGAAGCCAAGGGAATCAGCAAAAATTACAGAATTTGTCGAAAGGCTCAGAATAGAGAAAAGAATCCAAAGGACAAAATATAAAAAAAAGGTGAGACTATAGGTGCATAAGCTAAAAAATGATAGATAAACTTTTGTATTAGTTATCGTAAAAAGCAAACTTTAAATTAAAGAGTTAAAAATACTTTTTAAAAAGCTTACCTTTATATATTGAAATGAACGTTTCAGCCAGCTTTGAAGTCAATAACGGTTCCGGTAGTTCGCGTAAATACTGCTTCAAAACATCCGCTACGTCATATGGAGAATACAACTCAAAATCGACTTTGCTGTTGCCGCTTTCAATTTCTCTTTTCAAGTTTTCTATTCTAGACTTCATTCCAGATCGCCGAAAAATTCCACTTTTCTTCAATGCAGTTCTTTGCAAGAAATTCATTGATAGCAAAATTGGGCGTGGAAGAGGCTCGCCTGTCCGTTGCGCCATTGCTAGTAGGGTCGAGCCAAAAATATTTTTATCTGGAAATATATTTGAATTTAAAAATGAAATGCAACGTAATGTAATCAATTATTTATACATCAAAAAGAACCTTTCAGCAACTCACAATTTACATATTATATATATATATATATATATATATATATACACATTTAATAATAAATAAAAAAAATTTTATAAAGGTATACTGGCGAGTAATTTACTAAAACTGTAGAGGACTTCCCCCAGACTACATCTGCGTAGCGATTATGACTATCAACAAAAGCATAATAAATATTACCTAGCTTAGAGTGAGAAAGAATTGGAAAGGACAGGCGCAAAGGTAAAAATGATTAGCTGGATAATAATCAGCCCAAATTCCATTTACAAAGAACAAGAGTAATATCTAAGAGTAACAATTAGAATAATTTCTCTTATAAGGATGCTTGAAGACGATCAACCTCTTAAATTGCATTTTTCTAAATGTACTTCTTACTTTCTCTAAACTAAGATATACAAAAGTATTTAAAATTCCATATTTTATCAAACGATTAATGAGAAAAGAGAGAGAAAAATTACATACCGGATTTTATTCCTTTGTTTTCTTGTGTTTTTAGTCGCCGAAGAAGTTTTGGGACAGTCCTTAAACAACATTCAAACAAAGAGTGAGGATGTTACGAGATGAATTATTTCACTTAGTAATCTTCTTGAACATTACTCGTCACAACCAATGTTAAAATTGAGCTTCATAGAAGTCTAGAAGACTGAAATTATTGAAACCTGTAGAAGAGCCCCTTTGGAATCGATCAATTTCCATTAGCTTAACTGAAGTTAAGCATAGCTGTGTACGGCTAGAAACTGGATGGGCGACCTCCAGATGAACGACAAAAACAGCTCACTCCGCCGTCCTTCGGAAGAGACGTTAAACTAGGGGTACCATGCCTGGATGCGGCATGCATAGTAGGCCTAAATTAGCTAAAAAAGCTAGGTATAACAGCCTACTCAAAATAAAATCAACAACAACAACCGAAATCTAAAAACATCTGATAAGCCTATGCTATATTTTACAAAGATATCAACCAAGTTGCATTTCATCTAAAAAGTTTCTAGCACATAACTTATATACAGGGAAATTTTCCATTGGGAACTTGCCACTAGTAAGCGCAACTTTCACTTTCAGCCATTCAGATAGCAATAATATTTACACATTTTGTCAGTTCTTTAATTCTTGCTTCATTAATATTGCATGACATAAAACATAAAATCGTTTTTCAACACCACCAGGTACCTCGTAATATCACAAAAGATATCGTAAACATATCGTAAAAATATCGCATAAATATCGTTAAAATATCGCATAAATATCGTTAAAATATCGCATAAATATCGTAAAAATATTACATACCAATGCCAACTACTTCTGTTTTGCATCGAATACCTCTCTATCAGTGCCGTTAGACGAAGCAACGAAATTTTCCTCAACACGTGTAGCTGCCCAGCTGACATATTTTCTATACGTAATGAACTAGGGATAGAAAAAGCAGAGTGCATTGATGAGGTCTAAGGGTAGTGCTTTCATCAAAGGAACAAAATAAATTGCAACTAAATTAATACGTTATACATGCTCTATAAACAGCAATATAAAGCTATAAAATCATCTGTTGGTACTACAGAACTTTACCACAACATGAAAAAGCGGCAACACTCTTTTGACATACTTAAAGCTTGTTTCATCCGACAATCGTCATAGTATGAAAAGTCGGAGAGTGATCGAAAGCTTAACCGAAACCGAAATATCAAGTGCAACCACATCTGGCTATAGATTTCGGTCAACTTTTCAGTCACCACCCGACATTTCATACTCTTGACGACTGTCGTGCGAAAAAAGCCTTCAGTATGTCAAATTAATGTTGCCGCTTTTTCGTGCTGTAGTAAAGCTATGAAATCAGTAAATAAATATATCATATACATACATTTCATAAGAAGCACTAATCAATAAGTCACAAAAACAAAGAAGATATCAAATTGTATTTCGTAGTTTAATACCATAGGAAAGTTTAATAAAACCATAATTTCTAACACATATAACATTGAAAATTTATTTAACAAGGAGATATCCCTACTGTGGAATTGATTCACGTTCAGAAAACTGCTGAAAACTATGCCATCTGTTTCGAGGTCTTCGTACACTGGAAAAAAAGATGCATTAAGCTTTGGTAAGTGACGACTGACACTGGATAAGGAACTTCAGGCATGAACTACGAGCTACGTAGTATGCCATTTGGATGGACCATAAAAATCCATAACGCGCGTTAATTGAGTGTCCTAGCTATGAACATTTAAAAACGGAAGTTACGGCAGGTAAAGCAAAAATATGAGGAGGTCACATAAAAAGCTCCGTCATTCTGGATTGAGTAAATGCTATTGAAAAACACTATGTTCTCATGTTGATGAAAATTTCAAGAATAATGAACTGAAGATATTTGATAGCAATAGGATATTCTGTACAATTTTTGTCAATACCTTGGAGAGCGCAAAATAGGAGAAGCTGCCACACCAGAGTCGATACTACTCGTTATTTTACCACTGCTTACGTCACTGGCATATACGTCACAACTAGGAACTTTGTTTTTACTGTCTAAAGCTTCGAATTCATCGTCATATTCAGGAGAAGATATCAACGAAATATCATCATCCGACTCTGTACGATTAGCAAATTGTCTTGGAAAAATTGTATTGGATACTGCCAATCCTGAGTCAAATACTGATGCATCAGTTTTATCATAAATGTTATCCGATGAGCTTGTTATAGGCAAATTCACATTATCATAGATGCTTTTCCGGGTAGAATATCCTATCATTTGATCGATCATCGATTTACTTGTACCTGAAAAGGATAGATTTCGCAAAAGTTTGTTGCCTTCATCGGCATGAAAAACTTCATCATCCATGCTCAAGCATTGGTTTCCTTCTTGCAGATGATATATTCCATGTTTTGATGATGGGCGTTTTCTGCTTGCAGTTTCATTTGACAAGCTGCTTGACAATTTAGAAGCATGGGTACGAGAAAGACCTGAGGATGTACACTGTCGGCCTAATTCTGTAGAGGAACTACTGAGTTTGCTTCTAAATGGTGACGCAGTCTTTATCTGCAATACAAAGAAGAGCTACAAAGATGTGTCTACTATGGGGATGAACACATATAGGAACTATACCAGAAGGAAGTAACAAAGCAGCCAAGTAATGCAACAGCTTCTCTCTAATTCTAGTGCAGCAAAGTCAGTCTGTTATCCATAATTTGATTAGAGAATTTTCAAATAATATAAAGCTCTTGAAAAGAAGAAAACAAATACTTTATCCGTATAACGTACCCCCTTGTCCAGCATCTTATCACAACTGTTCAATATTTCCAATCGTCTACAAAATAAGGTCGTATTTATATGAAACATTTTCTGATGTGTGTATTTAATCACATGGCAGTTGGGTCTACATATAATCAGGGTATTATTTTCACACTGTTATTTCTGATAATAGTATATACCATAGTAGCTTTGAAATTCTGCAATAACTATTCCATTCAGTATTCAACAGAAAAGTATTCAGGAAGAAAATATGCGGAAATTTAAAAAGCCATGGAAGAGCTTGCTAAGATCAGATTTCGAAAGGGAATGGGGTGAACAGAATTATTAAAGGTTATTGTGAATATGATACAGCCCTAAGAGCTAGAAGCCCACCACACCAAAAATAATAGGAAACTATCCCTTTATATTCGTGAGGCATAAAATTTGCTATAATTTCCTGTTATCTGATAGCTAACCTTGATAAGGTACTAATAATAAGGAAATCCCTTAAATTTCTACTTACTTATGGATTGCAAAAAGTTGCGGTAACCCTTATGTGTGCAAACTTACTTGGATAAAAGGGCTTGGCTTGTTAGCACGATACCTGAGTAACTTCAAAAAGTCAAATTGGAAGAATATAGAAACATTATAAGATAGCAAGCAAAGGGTTGGACTGAGGTAGAATAAAATAGTGTAGGACAGGATAGGAAAGAATAGTATAAGACATAAAGGTGTAGGATAAAACAGGTTAAGATCAGGACCGTCGAGAAGGGATCGCCACAGGGCTGTTGCAGCCCCTGGAATAACTTTCGTGGGTAACTATTTTCTCTCATCGACAAATCCTACAAGTTTATTTTCAAAGTTTTGCAATTTGTGGAAAAATATTGCAGCTGCAATTACCTATGATACTACAGGACAGCAAAATGGCATAGAATAGATGGTTGGATACTTAGAGCATGAGAACAACAGAATATAGGATAAACTTGTGAAACTCACAGATGCAAAAGCATCGACTGATACTGCTAATTGTTAGCATATCTAATTCCATAACGCACTTTCTGATGAAAAATTTCTTAACAGTTCGCACTCCCTTTTAAGAGCCCTGGTTTGATCCAATGTATTCACATCTTGTCTTATGATCTGCACCCAGGCCGCCATTAGCCTTCTTCGTGACACTTACCTTTACTCTTCCGGGCTATTCTTCCTATTGTTTAGGGGTACAATAAAATTGGGCGAGGTAGCATAGTGGTTAGAGCGCATGCCTCCCATGCGGAAGGTCTACGGCTCGAGTCCGACTCGATGCCCAGACTGAACACTCGCTCACGGTTCACCCAGCAGCAAATGGGTACCTAGTGGCAACACTGGGGAGATAAAGGCGGCGAGGAAAGGAACTGGCCACCCTAGCTAACTTGCCGATGGCTCAGGATAAATGTCCTCTCTAACAGGCACTCCCCTACGTACGAAAGTATACTGGACTACCTTTACCTACTTACCTTTACTTTACTTTACCTAGGGGCCCCCCTTTGTTAAATTTCTAGAAATCACCCCTATTGTAGTGCAATTGATAAACTTTGACACTATCATTTCATTCCATGCTTTACATTCCTCTAGTCCATAGAACTCATTGCTTATATTTCTCTACCATTCAAATCATAGAATTGTTGTCAAATGTCTACAAAGCTAAACGTAGATGGTATTCCTTGGCATTATCATCAAAGTCCACAGTTAGCTATTGCACAGAAACACACTTGTAACATGACATTTAAATCGTCAATTTTTTGTTACTGCAAATTCCGCTGAACATTCTTTAAGTACCCATTACCAAAAGGTTTCTTTTGTTGATATTTCATCTGTACTTGGTAGATTTCCAAAAATCTCGTGTTCTCTCCATACTTTGTTCCAATTTCCTCAACACTATAATCTTCTATTTCTAATTTATTTAATGGCAGGTTTTCTTCCTGTGCTCTGAATGTTATCTAATCAATATTTTGCAGCAAAAGAGCTTGAAGTTGTCAACAGCAACTGGAGATATTTATCTCAAAAAAGCTGCTCTTTCTAGATGGATATGTCGTGGCGTTTTCGGCATCCATAAATCTAGCAAGGTGGATGAAAAATGCTACCAAGGAAATTCCTATTTCTAATTTCGTGCTTTCGCTCTTCTCTTTCCCGATTTTGATTCGAAAATATATATCTTTTTTTAATACGAATATCATCAGGGGCTAGCGCTTCTCGCAAGTTTTCCTGAAACTTTCCGCTGCGTACTACACGGTCATGTGAAAGGCCTTCCTAGTAACCAGCTAACTATTTCTGCTAGCATCATCATTGCAGATGCCTGGGTAATACATTAACAGCCTGGTAGGCAGCTTGCCATGTTGGAATCTAAGTGCTGAGGCCGTTCTAACATCTTCGTAGCATGTTGGTGGCACACAATTTTCATACTACAAAAATTAGTGCATTTGAGCTGGGCTGGGCTCTTTTCCAGATCTTTGGAGAGGCTCCAGAATTCCCTACTTTATCTTCTCTAAGTGTTCTCCTCTGTTTGCTGCAAAAGTAGCTAAGTGTCCTGGATATCCTTGATAACTTCAAGCGTCCCATAATCCAATAATGTTCAGATTCTTATGTTGGCATTAAGATGCGAATCAATTCAAAATGCTCATTTCAACAGAAAAGCCAATGTAGACACAAATATCAAAATTCGATGCTGTGGAATGTGTAAATTGCTATGCCTGATTTCAACAAAATATTGAAGTCTTTCTGAGGCTGACATGGTCTTAAAATTTTTGCCTATGGGCGGATTTTTATTCAATCTTCTTTCGGTCTAAATTGCCTCTCAGGTGAAGAAATCTTTATTTACTTCGGCTACAAAATCTAAGTCTCTTAACCTTGCAAGATCCACGGACCTTCACTAACTAACTGCACTATCACTATATACTCAGGTTTTACAGTAAAGTTTTCCACGCATGAAACTGTACGCAGACAACAGTCATACTTCAAAATGACCTACAGAAAATATTGATAAACTCAACGCCTGCGTTTGAATGCAATCAAGAGTTCTGCGTGATCCTTTGCAGGCACTGTTACAAACATATAATGCAATTTCACCAGTGAAAACTACAGTTGGTTTACATACAATCAGTTTCGCCTTGCGATATCAAATCTATCGCTAAGATCTGTCTATATTCATTTCAAAATTTATAGACGAGCTTATTGATGCGGGGGAGATAAGACAGCAAATATAGTGAAATACTTCCAAATTATGATATGAAATGCAATGGAATCAACTTACCGAATTAACGACTGCTTTGCATCTTCATCAAGTGAATCGTGGTTTTGCAGGGCAATATGGATATCGACAGGAAATTGCTGATCTGAAAAAGATGTAGTACTAACGCGTAAAACTCAGCACTATCGATATATTCACTGTAGATATCACTCACTGTGCGCAGCACAACATCGCAGTCCTGTCTTTTGTATTCTTACGTTGAAATGAATAATCTGCACATTGCTGAAATTTGCTTTATCGGCTGGAGTGATAGATAGCAATATAAAAAACCCAGATTCCATTATCATGGCTAAACATAGAATAGACGGTAGAAATGTTATTGTATGCTCTCTTTTGTTATTTGACATTAGCATTTAATAGCAAATATCCTTTCTATGCTCATAAGATTGATTCATTCAATTATTACAACGTGCGGAAAGCGAGGACCGCCTATTAAAATGAAAGTGGTCAACAAATGAAGATCGCTTTAATCAAATGAACAAACTAGAATTTTCAACCGACTTGGCCAACTGAGATTTCAGCAAGATCCCTGGGCTGTCTGTGTTACGCCATGTTTTGCTAGGGTCACTAACAGAATTCAGAGGTCCTTTGAAATTTTACAGGGTCAGAAATTAACTAGCAAAAATTACTGCTGGTTTACTTTATGAGCCCCCCAGGCCTTGAAGAATTGGGTTTTATGAGACCCCTTGGACCTTGAGGCCTTGGGGCAATTTGCCCCCTGTCCCTCTTCTTGGTGGCTCTGTGTTTTGCACACAGGGGCATGAGGAGCACTCAAAGTGGGGGCACATGCATTCAGGAGCACCCTCACCACCAAAAACAGGGCAGCAATAAAAGCTGAAAAGGAGCATTTTACATACAGATTGATGAAAAGTGGGGGCATATGCCTCCTGTGTCCCATGGTTCCTATGTCCCCGATAGCACAAAATGTTCATAAGGGGCATGCTACAGTGGGGGTATGCTAGGGGCTGTGACATTCCAAATTATCATAAAAAGCATGTCTGCAATATCATCTGTCAGAAAAATCCAATGCAATTTGATTACTTTAGGCATTTGCTAAGATATTCTTCTTATTGCAACAGTAGCAAAAACTATGAAGCTCAAATGTAGGCAACTCAGCTTGTCAGCAAATGCCAATCTGAAATCTAAGCTGAACCATATGTATAGCCACCCAACACAAGACTCCCTGATACCATTCTAGAATTTAGAATCAAATTGAAAATGTTCTAAGCATAGAGATTTTGTTTCATCAAAAATTTTTGCTTATGAATGTCTCCCCTCCCCCCATCTAGCACACCTGTACTTCTTTACTCTCAAAAGGGGGCATTGACATTTACTGCTTTGTCTCAAAATAGTCTACTTACTAGATAGTGAGAGGGGGACATGTGGACATTTCCCCCCAAATGGAAAATTTGGCATGGCTATGCCCCCCAGCAGAACCATAAACCTGGTGATTTACATAACAAAATAAGGCTTTTACTCCTCCACAGTGCTTGTTCTGAAATACCTATTGTTTAGAACTTCAGCTGGATCTGGAAAGTATCAATTGAGGTATAGGCAACTACTGATAGAGCTTTTATTAAATCCATGCATTTTCAGTCAGTCACAGATACTTTTCTTAGAATACAATCACCTTTTATTACAACATCATTTCAACAAATTTTCTAAAAAACAATTTTTTGGCTCAGCATTTCCAGCAAACAATTGTTATTCATTGCAGTCAATGAAGGGTGTGGTCACTAAAGGGTAAGGCATGGTGCCCGGCATAAGAAAGTTGCACCCCTTGCCCTGATGCATTTCTGGCATGCCTGTCAAGGTGTATATGGCTTCTTCTTTTCAACCTTTATTTATTCCATTCTATTGAATTATCAATTTTCAGGAAGCTTGCAAACCCCCATTTATCTCCACTCTGACTATTTGGTACTCTAGAGTATTAAGACTAACTGTAGAAATTTCTCTGTTAGAATCTCCCCTAGCATAGAGAAGTTGGTTGAAAGTTTCTAGTAAAGCCCATGCTAAACTGCTATTGCCAAAGCAACATAGCTCTTGGCAAATTATATTTTGCAATGCTTCCTTGGTAGATTTTCTAATCTTTTATACTCATTCATATAGATAAAGAATAAGCTGGTAGCAAAATTGGTATAAAGAAATATACCCAGAAAATGTGTAATAATATAGATAAAATTGAGGTACAAAATAGTTCCATAGAAAATACATATGTGAAATAAGTAAAGGAGCAAAAAGTTGATCAAGTGGGAGGTCTATCAAACTTGACATATCTATCAAAGAAGTAAAAATTGCAATCCCTAAAAATTGCCCTTTGTATACCTCATGCTCTTTAAACATCCCTAATATTCACAACAAGCATGTAGCTGCAGGTATTGTGGAGGAGGGATAGAACTTGCTTGTGCCATCAAATTGGAATGGGCAAGAATCTTATCTATACACTTCATCATCAGAAATTTCTATATTTACTTATAAATAACTTTGTAGGAGAGGCAAAATCATACAAGATTTTCAATGCATTGCCTCATATGTAAATGCAGCTACATGGCTGAGTCTTTAATCTTCATTTCAAATGTCTATAAAAGCATATATACCTTCATACATTTGAACATACTCCTGAAAGCCTGTTGCTTTGAGCCAGTAGCATGCTTCTAGAGCTTCCAACTCTAAAACAGTGTCACAGCAAACAATAAGCAATAGGCTCATGAAAATAAAGTGTTCATTGGCTCAATATTAGCAAGTTCCAAGCTCTACTCGATTTCCAATTGGACAAAATATCTAGTCATGGTATTAGATAGACTCTATGTCAGCTTCTTGGCAAGCTATAAAAATGGGTAGAATGTGGGAACAAATCGTTATTCTGCCCATTGCCTCTCATCTGGTAATAAGCCTATCATTCAACATTAATTGGGCACAGGAGTTCCAAGATGCAATGGGAAACTGCAAGCTAGGAGAAGCATGTTAAAAATTGTGTGCAGCTACAATTTTTTCCTGGTTATTCTTAGGGTTGCTAAAAATATATGTTTATGCTACTTTGTACAGTTGTCACTTTTTCTGAGAAACTAGAACTCAACTGAACTCTTATTTCATACAAATTGAATCCTTCTTAAGCCAGTAAACTTATTTGCTTACATCATTTCTGGAGTATATTTTAACGGTATCAAATTGATATTTCAATGAAACCTTCTGAACCAGGAGATACCAACAACCTATACTTTGAGAGCCTATCCACTGGACCACAACT
>OLMO02000001.1:1466708-1484045 GCA_900291935.2 Cassiopea xamachana | reverse complement strand
ATATATATATATATATATATATATATATATATATATATATATATATATATATCTAATAGATATTTGTACAGATTTTCGAATAGGAACTAGCGTGAATAGGTTGGTGTTGGTGAAAAGAGCGTTCCTAATTTTCATGATTTGATGCTACAGAATGGCCTTGATGCTACAGAAATCAACTTCTAAATTGTAAGTAGATTGTTAACAGGCGATGTGGATAGTAAAGGGATGTTATCTGTAAAGTACAATGTATAATAGAATGGTATAGAATTATTCAAATGTCCTTGTTTTTCTACGGATTTCTTCAGAGCTCTGCAATCCAGGAGAATATTCAGCATCTGGATTTGCCCCATGCGATTCTGCTCCACGTGGTACATACGTTGAGGGTAAGGGGAAGACATCCTACACATCGTGTCCTAGTGGCACAACTACAATGACCGAAGGAGCAAAGTCTCGCTTCAATTGTGGAAGTAAGAGTTTCTTCCTTTCCTTGTAATGATCATACTGCTATAACACTACGTAATGTATTTTGCAATAAATGAGTGCAGGTGTTTTTACGAAGTAGAATTTTGATCATGTTTTAGTCAATTGTCAGAAGCTGGGAACTACGACATGTCCACAAGGAATGAGTCTTGCCATGCTTCTATGTAAATCTGATGCATAAGAGTTTGAAACCCCAGGCTGTGATGGGACAGGGAAGACTCTACTCTACTGCTCATAAGTCACAGTGGTTTCTGCATGGTCAATTTTGCTCGTAGCATGATGGGCTTCACATTAGTTCCCCAATCCAGCAAATCTTTCTTCAGTTCGAGAACACCAGTAATCGCCTAAAAACATAGAAAACCATCTATAAAGCAATATTAATAAATTTCATGATTTTTCATTAGACAGCAGCCATAGAAGGTTGTCAGGAATTTGAATTCAAGTTTGTCCCGTCTTGGGTGTCATTTGAGCAATAGATCTTAAGCATGATTTGATTTCCAATGAAAATGAGAGGTGTTGCACACTTTTATCCATTTCCTTCAAGCGAAATGTCAACCAGGCACATATTCAGAGACTGGAGTAGAACCATGCAGCCCTTGCGAGCAAGGTTCATATCAAAATGACATTGGAAAAGTCAACTGTATAGATTGTCCTGGATTGAAATGGACTTACGGAGAAGGAGCAGACGATTTATCAAAATGTGTTGGCAAGTCAATTATAATATTCCCTTCTTTCTTAATTGATCTTAATCACACTTTCATTTTCATGCAGGATTAAGTATAATCTCTGAGTTGATCTGCTCCTCCATTTACATTAAGATTATGATAAACCTCGTTCTACTTCCTTTCTCTAGATATCAATTCATGTTCATCGAATCCTTGCATGAATGAGGGACACTGTATTGACTTGAAAGTAAGCTTCAGATGTGAATGCAAAGCTGGCTTCTGGGGACGTAGATGTGAAAAGGAGATTGATGAATGCTCTCTTCACCCATGTCTAAATGGCGGAAAATGTCTTGACAAGGTTGTGTACATAACTTATAGCTCTATGTTGACTATCTGAGACTTTGTGAAAAGATGCCATTGTTAACATATCAAGTACTTATGGTATTGAGAAATCTTTTAAGAGTTTCTGTTTCGTGTTTTGATAAAATATCTTATGCTTTCTTTGTGATTCGAGCAAGGTAAGTTGTTCTCACTTCACTTTTCCCACCCTTACCAAGTCCATAGCGTGCATTTCTACTAAAGTACTTCCCATGATCATGATGGATTTCTTGCTTTGGTGCATTTTTAGTTCAAAGGATACATGTGCATCTGCCCTGCTGGCGCAACTGGAAAGCATTGTGAAACTCTGTATGGAATATGCCAGACAGGCGTTTGTGGAGCAAATGGCATATGCATGGACTTAGCTGATAATTCATACAAATGTGTTTGTAAGGATGGTTATACTGGCTCATTTTGTGAGACATTTATTGATGCCTGCCAATCAGCTCCTTGTAAGAACGACGGTGTCTGTGAAAGCCAGAGAACAGATTATACCTGCAAATGCAAATCAGGTGCTGAATCCTTCTTTAGATATATATTTAAGACCAGCTTTGAAAGTTTTCCTAGTAAAGTGAAATTAAAGTTGTAAGCTATACGCAATTTAAGTCATTTATAGATATAATTGAAAGTGAGAGCATATGATTCTATTTGATTTGGTTTTCAGTTTTGTGTAGAGGTGTGATGCCAGAAATTCTCTAATAGGAGGGCTGACTATTCTGAAAGGGGAACTGTTGTATGTTTTCGAGGGTAATAGAAATCTCTTTTGATATGGGGCTACCATGCACTGACGAGGGGACTATCATCTCTCCCCCTATGTCCCTATTCTTCTCCTGGCACCACTTCTGCATGTGCTAAATTAACTATTTGTTTGTAATGCCACCCGAAAGATAATTGTTTTGAATTGCAGTTGCTAATAAGTACACACCATTCTCTTGACAAAATGATGCTTGTCACTGTCTGAAGCAATTATCCTTCCATGCATGTTGCTTTGAAATGTGAATAATTGGTAATTTTTCAACGGCATCTAATTTCAAAACTTTGTTTGTGGTAGGACACTTCTCCTGCCTAGCATAGTAAAATAATGGTGCTCTTGTACCTTACCAGGATTTACTGGCAAGCGTTGTGAGACAAACTTGAACTTCTGTGCCAGTGGACCTTGTCAGAATGGTGGTGAATGTTCCGATTCTAAATACGGGTTCATATGCAAATGTAATGCGCCATATTATGGAATTCAATGTGAGAAGAAAACGAACATGTGCCAACATACAATTTGCCAACACAGCGTTAAATGTACCGATCTTGGCACTGATGTTAAATGCTCTTGTCTACCAGGCTATGGAGGAAAATACTGCGATACAAGTATGTTGTTTGACATATACTAGTGCAACATGCATTCAAAACCTGACTGCAACTTTCTATCTAGCCAGCCTGTATCATCAATAAATGTAAATACCGTAAAATCCCAAATATAAGCCCTCCGAATAAAGACCCCCTATAAACTAGCCCAAGTGTCCTTCCGAATATTAACTCCCCATAATTATAAGCCCAGGGCTTTACATCTGGGATTCTGTGGAAAGCATTGTTTCCTGAGGAAGCAAAAATAATACAATTATCATCTTGCGCTCTGAAGGTCTTATTTCTTCACAAAACCTTTGCGTACATCATGTTTGTCCTACTTCATCCCATGTACCTTGCATTTTCCTTTTTTGTTCTTTTTTGAAGTCCTACGCATTAAATGTTATTCGCCTCTCTGATTGGGCACCGAATAGTGAATTTCTTGGCGTACACAAGTCACCTGTTAACCCAAAAGAACCTCCGAATATAAGCCCCTCCCCTCGCATATCAGGCACGACAAAATGCTTACGAGCCTATATAAGCCCAGGGCTGATGTTCGGGAGTGTACGGTATGTTTTCAGTATTTAAACTCCATCCTCATTGCTATCTATTTCTCTGCAATGTTTAGCTGCCGGTTGCTGCATCCACAAAATAATCCATAGATTCATTCACTATCCAAAGCAGAGGTGCCGTGCCACCTGTAGAGTAAAGGGGGCCATGTTCAAAGATTTTCCAATAAAATTCAAAACCTTTATCTTTACCAACAAAAAAAGTCCGAAAACTTTCCAACGAAACATTAAAATTTTATTTCGAAAAATTAGAGGGGTCATCGCCTCTTGCCCACTGGCCACGACATCCATGATCCAGCAGCAACTATTTGCGGCTTATATAGGTTGCCGATATTGGCCACATGAGGTCCTTTTATTAGTCAGCAAAAGCTACATTTTGATAGAGGTTGTTGACAACATTTCAACCTTGAGGCTACTAGTAACTACTAGGATATAAATGATAATGTCTCCTGTATGTTCCTGTTTTGCACAAAAGACTAATATAAATTTCTCTTAGAACTGGGAAGTGATTTTGACATCGGATTCCAAAATCGAGAGGCTCCAACATTCTCCTCTGTTGAAGGAAAATATGATTTGAGCACATTTACAATAGCTTTCTGGATGCGCACATCAGATCTATATAACAAAGGGACGCCTATATCATATGCTAATCAAGTGAATGGGAAGGTCGATGACAATGCATTGGTAATAGCTGATTATTCTGATTTCGATCTTACAATCAACAATGCTACTGCAAATTTGGATTTTTCTGCTAATGATGGTGAATGGCATCACATCGCAGTGACTTGGTCATCAGCTAGTGGCATATGGATTGCTTATAAGGATGGAGCAGAAATAAAAAGGTACCCTACTTTGATAGCTCGAAGAGATCAAATTGCATGATACTTTTTCATCTCTAGACGTGTGAAAGCCTAGTCAGTAAGCAGAGCTTCTTTCATTTAACGGCTCAATAGCTTCAAGGTTAAATGCAAAATTAAATTCATATCCAAATGCTATTATCTATCATCTCAGGCATGATGGATCTAGGGGGGGGGCTGGTGGACTGTGGCTCCTAATTTCCGCATGTATGATATGAAGACTATGACATTTTATTGAAATGGAAATCTGACTTTGATTTTCATGTTAACAGGCTTCTTAATTTCAAACACTTTTGCAATTATATCGAGGTTAAAATGGCTTATTACCTTTGCATGAATGATAACACAATACCAATATCCCACAATTTTATTTTCAACATTTGTTGATTTAAATTCATCTAAGTGTTTCATAGAAAGAATTAACAAGAGTTTGGTCTATGTTAAGCCTTCAAGCTCAAACTCTTGGTCACTGAATGCGAAATATATGTCATTGATCTCAAGGCTTGTAACACGGTCATCTCTGTATATATGTTCAACTGGCAATAGTACTACAGTCACTAAGCATTGTATCAAAATATCGTTCAATTCAAAGTATTTTTGGAATAACTAAGAGATGCATTGAACTTTCTCCCAAGTCTAGAAAGGAAGCGCCTCTTATTTGAAAGAATTGCCTCAACCTAAGTAAGACGCAGCTTTAGAAAGCTTTTCAGAAGTTTCTTCTCTGATCCTCTCTTTTCTTTACCTTTGTGTCTCTGCATAGTATCATAGGATTTTCCAACATTGTGTTCCAGTGTCCCTGCAGTCTATCCCAACAAACAATAATTTTTCTACCACCCATGATCATATAGATACTTCTAGTTTTTGCCAATTATGAAAAAAACAGTCATGAAGTCAATTAGAGATGTGCAGCTGTAACTCTGGTCCCTCTTCACTTTCAACACCCTTGTTCCTTGCTAATAGTATATTTTAGTGGGTTCAACATTGACAAGGCAAACTCCACCGAACATAGCATAACATAACTCGATTCTGTACAGCTTAGAACTAAAACTTGCAGAGTCATTCGCTACGTGAAGAATAATTATTCAAGACGACAATTTGTATCATGTTAAGAGGGGTTTATTTAAATGTCACAGTCCTACACAGCGATCAATATCAATTTTATACTTTGATGCCACTTTAGAGCAACGACTCCATTACAACAAGGCAAAACTATCAAAAAAGGTGGAATGTTTGTAATTGGTGAAGAGCAAGACGAGATCGGTGGATCTTTTACACCAACAGAATCCTTCTTTGGTGACATGAGTCAGATGAATGTTTGGAAAAGAGTCCTTTCCCCAAATGAAGTTTATGATCTTGCAATGTCTTGTAAGCATGCTGCAGGTGATGTTTTGGCATGGGCTGATTTCAGTGAAGATAGCCATGGAAATATCATGAAAACAGAACCATCCCTTGCTTGTGACTGTAAGTTTCCTATAAACATTTTAAGCTTTATTTAGTAAATTTTGTCACGGAGTATTGAAAATTGCGCATTGGTGGTAAATGAGCAGGATTAGGATAAGCACAGCAAACGCCCACAGTAATTAATTTCTTTCCGCTTATGGCCGTCTCGCTATGTTCATTTTTGTATTAGATATGCTTGTAGTGATTGCATGTTTTCTTTCATTTTATTAAAGTTTCAAATACATTAAGAGAGTATCAAGTTCTCAAAGGATGGCAACTTCCGTCGCAGCTACGTGCTGCCATAGCAACTGAAAGTCACCAGAATGCAAAGTCATGCGCTGTGCGTTGTTCTTCATCCTCATTTGCTGCAAGGTGCAGGTCATTTGCCCACGATGAAAAGGCAGGACGATGCATCTTTTATTCTAAGTCACTACTTATTGCAGGAGGAGAAGCTGAAAAATCCACACAATATGATCTTTATCAGTTTAGTAAGTTAAATCCAGTGAAGCTTAATGATTTCCTGTTTAGCATTGGCTATGTCATTACACATGCAAATTTATGCATCTCAGGTTTCATGCGGTAGTTATAGAAACTCATAAATTAGTAAGCTATTGAAATGACTGTGAACCTTGAGGATTTTTCTTAGTTTTTGTAAAGAAAATGGCTCTTTGCTTTCTATGATGCATATTGAGAGCACTTTGGTCCAGTATTAGACAATGTGTTCAAATGCAATAATTCAGTACTGTGTATATTTTCTCTACACGCCTATAACTCGACTGTGCTACATCCATTAATAATATTGCTGAAACCTCATTTAAATTGCTTTATGCCTGAATTTTTCAGCCACTATAATTTACAATCCAATCATTTTGCAAAAGTTTGACGGCTTTAATGCATTTTAACTGTGGCAAGGCGCAGCTTATGCATATGACCTTTCATTTACCTTAAATTTTCTTCATTGTTTTGATACAATATTATGCTTTTTCTTGCTGTTTTTTCTAGGTTGCGTGAAACCTTTGGGTTTATCAGATGATACCATTGCAAATCACCAGATGTCATCAAGTTCTTCTGTTTCTGGCTCTGCGCCATACATGGCAAGACTCTTCAACACTCCAACATCAGCATCACAGACATACGCTCATTGGTCACCAAATGATAACAACCCTTATATTCAGGTGAGGCATCTAATTTTAGTAATGGGGGATATTGAGACGCCTTAGCAATGAGAGATATTAAAGAGTGTATGGATAGATTAATAAAATAAGTTTAGGAGTGATTGAGTGAGTGAGCAAGTGAGTAAGTGAGTGAATGAATTGGTGAGTGAGTAAATGAGTTAGTAGTTGAATGGATGAAGGAATGGTTGAAAATAACATAGTTAAAGAAAAATAGGAAAAAGTTAGCGATTTAGCAAAAATATAATCGATTAAATAAACAAAGCAACTAATTGATTAATTAATCAGAGAATAAATAAATGAAGAATGAAGGAATGGGTTTTAAACAACTGATTGCCGAATTCTTTTCTGATTTGCCGATATTTGTTTAACTCAAATTTTCAATCTGACAGATCAATTTGGGATCAAAGCACAAAATAACTGGCATTGCCTCCCAAGGGCATTTTCGATCAGATGTAAAAGAGTTTGCTACTAGTTACAGAATTGAGTACAGAGCAACTGCGTCCTCGCAGTGGATCTCTTATGTAAGTAGAATTTTAATAGCAAAGCATTTAGATGCAAATCGTAAGATCTAGCCTATGATTATCTAATCAATAATTGTTAAGATTACTTAGTGGAATCTACTCAAGTTAATTTGGAATTCGATATAGTTAAGCACTTACATAGTAGTGTAATTGCTAGCATGACCCAAAACAGTTTATGCTTAAGGGCGCATGCAGAGACACTTTCAAATGGTACAATTCTTTAATTTTGAATTTTAACTTCATTCAACCATTATATACTAAAGTATTTAATGTTATGCTTTTACCTGCTGGTTATAGAAGTTGTAGTTAATATTTTAGAGTTAGCTATTTATTATAAATTACATTAAATTCTTATTACAGGAATCAGGAAAGAGCTTTACAGCAAACACAGATTCTCAGACCGTTAAGAGAAATGAAGTCTTTTTCTTTGCTACGGTGATAAGACTTAGGCCTCGATCTACAAGTTCAAGAATAGCTATGAGACTTGAAATCTACGGATGCCCCAATCGTAAGCATAAATTGTCTCATTATCGTATTTATGCTTTATCATTCAGCAAATTCAAATTTTTTCTTCAAAATATGACCTATCATACATCAAGACTTAGCAATACCATGTAATTTACAGGTAACTTATCAAAAATGCCGTACTAGCATTGATTGTCATCTCATATGATTAGGTCCACAAGGTCAACCTGTAGCCAGAAGTGATGGCAACAACTGCCACTCATCGACGTGCTTCAACGGAGGAACATGCATCGATCTTTATCAAAGATATGTCTGTACATGTCCAATAGGATTCACAGGAACAAGATGCCAAAATGGTAAATTCTCTACATTGCTCCAATAATAACTTCATTTTACTAAATGATGCTCCTCTTTGCATAAAAATCAAATTTCAACGATACTGTAACGTCCTTGCGACAAAATTGCTTTATATTCAATAGCTGTTACCATATATGTTACCATATAAGACTCCACTTTCCGATAGAAAAGCCTTTTATCGAGCATTCTGCTCATAACTATGGCAGCACTTCAAGCAAATAAGCAGATGAATCATTTACCAAATTTAGAAGAAAAGTCATATTTTCACAAATCATCATATTGAACTCCAATAAATATGTCTGTTATTTCATTAACTATTAGCTGCTCCATGTCCACAACCTGATATCCCAGTCTTTGGAAAGATCAAATCCCTTACCTCCACTGCTGCTGAAGTCGAATGCTTGCCAAACTACGAGACATCTGACAATACACGAAAGTCATGCGTCAGAGGCAGTTGGAATGGTGCAAAAGTCACATGCAGACGTAAGTGCAATTCCAAAGATGGAAATTGTTCTAATAAAGTTCCATTATAAAAAATGAAATCAAAATTACCATTGTATTGAAGGATATAAAAAGCTATTCAAAAATTGCTTCTTTGTTAAGTAAATCTTTTGCAAGAGAGCCCATCCTACATACATTCACTACGAAAAATCATGCAATTGGATAGTATGTGTTCCTATCAATTGTTCCTCTTGTAATTTTCTAAGTGGCTCGTAATGGAAGGCGCGAACAACCAACCTAATCGTTATGTACTTCTAGAACGACACCTTCCTCATGGTTTAATTTTTCCATATATAAGAAAAAAACTAACACAAAACAGTTAAAGATGGTCTTCATATAGAAAACTGTAAATTTTTATCAACGTTTTTGTTTTGTCTGTTCATTTAAATCTTTTTTCATAAAAATCCTATGTATAAACTAATGTGTATCATTGCTCGTTTTTGACATCTTCAGCCAAGAATGATTGCAAGTCTTCTCCGTGTTTTCAAAACCATTGCCAAGAACTTGAATCAGGCTACAGATGCTATTGCCCTGCTGGATATAAACTTGCAGCTGATGGATATTCATGCCAAGGTAGAGCAGTCTTATTCCCAATCTTATTAACACTGGTATCTACCTTTGCGACACCACTTCCAAGAAGATGACATACAAAGCATTGAACATACCGTAAATTCTATATTAAACCACTCGGGGGGGTGGGGGGGGGGGGGGGGGGGGTTTATTGATTTCAAGCACTCTAGAAGGGGGCTTATAACAGAGGGGAGGTTTAATGTATTTCTTAAAAATTTTTATTAATGAACTAAATATTTGCTGTTTGAAAATAGAAAACAACATCCATTTTGTTTAGTTCATACATCATTAGCTCTCAGCAGAACAAGCAAAATTGAAAAATTGTATAGTAACCGTTGATATAGAACGTTTTTATCCTCAATAATTCTTGATCGGTTGAGAACTACCGTTTACCAAGTGTGATCTAGCTTAGTGTACTTTCTTTTATGAAGCTTATTTACCTTTGGTACTATTCAATATTTTCTAGGGAGAGCTTAATAGAGAGGAAACCTCTATGAATTTCTTGGTCCAAAAAGAGGCTTATTGGAAAGGGATGGCTTAATTAAGAGGGAGGCTAAAAGAGAGTTTACGGTATTCCAAACATTGATAAATCAAACTATGATTGGGCTTTCAATCACACGTTCTTCGTGATGTTGTCACTTTGGAGACTTTAAAACTAAATGTTGATGTTCCTTCGAGCTGGAACCCAATAGTTTATAAGTAAATAGCTAATAAATAAGCTAATAAGCAGATTTCGTGTTATCAACAACCACACATTCACAGCCGTGACCTAATGGTAATGCACTCGACTCAGACCAACATGGTCCGGGGTTCGAGGCCCACCGCAGGCCATTGGTGACGTCAGGAAGGGCATCCGGTCCTAACTGCTCGAGCCAGAACTAAAGTCCTCTCAGAGGCACCCTCCAAGCCACAAGGAATTTGGGGAAATGGAAGTAAAATCGAGAGATCAAGAGAGAACAATCACATATTCAGAGTCCAGAATTGAAATTACATCGCTAAAATGCGATTTCTCTTGCCTCTATAGATATTAATGAATGCAACGTGAATAATGGAGGCTGCAACCATGGATGCACAAACACAGTTGGCAGCTTCCGTTGCGTATGCAGAGGTGGATACAGACTAGAAGGCTCTTTGTTGTGTGTAGGTGAGTGAGGTTTTCCTACCAAGGTCAAAGTGTCTCTTTCATTCAGATCTGATTGCTTTGCAACAAATGCAACCATAAGTAGTGCAATGGTTGAGCGCAAAATGCAATCAACTCTATACAGAAGCAGTACTTGCTAGATGCTGATAAGGCATCTAGAACGTTGCTAAATTTCTTAGTACTCTCTTTATCAACATTTATTATAACTCTAGCAATTTAAATGCAAATATGAAGAATTTTAATATTTTTGTAGACAATGACGAATGTCAAAATGGTAGACATGGATGCTCTCAAGATTGCAAAAACACACTTGGAGGTTACAAATGTCTTTGCAAAACTGGATACGCCCTCAATTCTAATGGAAGGGATTGCGATCGTAAGTTCAAACTTCTTTAGATTGTAGGAAGGGATATGTATCTTTTTTTTGTCAACCAAAGGTTGCTTTTCAGCTACAATATTCAACCATCTCGCTGTATTTGTGATCGATTTTAGCTATCAAAACAATTTTAAGCTATACAGCTGGAAATGTATCACATTAGATGAATAGAGAATATAACGTATAGGGTTTTTCTTCATAGAACGACTTTGTCCATCAATCCCAAATATTGCCAATGGTCATGTTTCAAGGGCAGCAAAGCAGGTCTCTTACACGTGTAATGCAGGCTATCAATTGAATGGACCACAAGTCAGAAATTGCCTGCCAGATGGAAAGTGGTCTGGAACACAACCATCATGCAAACGTATGACACCCATCCTTGATAATTACTAATGCATTCAATCTTTAATTCCATTCATATTTATGTAGGAAACTCTTTGCCTATGCCGTTTCCACTCACTGCTCATGAATGCATAATGCTAGCTAGCATCACATACTTAACTGCTGTAGTTCATCTTTGTACTGTACATTGAATGTTTTTTCAAAGTATATACATGTAATTGCTTCCTTTTGAATAGTTTTGAATGTTGTTAATTATTCCAAACTTTGTCTGTATTTTGATGTAGTATAATACTGGCATTATATTACATTGAGCTATACCAATGTCTTTGATTTTCCAGTTCTCATTAAGATTCTTTCCATTCCCATTGTAGCTTCTGTTAGCTAAATGCATCTTTTGTAACTGACTTGCTTGCATCCAGGTGTTTTTTGTGGAGATATTGCTGGTGAGACTGCAATAGTTTCTGTGTCTGGTAGCTACTACAACAGTGTTGCACGCTTCAGTTGTCCACTATCATATCGACTGCTTGGAAGCGCTACAAGAACATGCTTACAGTCTGGTCAATGGTCGAACAGTCATCCAAGATGTACAAGTATGACCCCATTGAATTAGCTATAGTTATTCACAAAGCATGTTGTTTGTAAAAAGAGCGAACCTTAAGCAAAGCCACCGAGAGATTTCATAGGCCCTGGAGGAAAGGGAGACTGGAGGCACCTTATACTTGGGAAAATTACTGCTCGTCTTACTTTATAAGGTTCACTAGACCTTGAAGCATTAGAAATAATGAGACGCTAGATCTTGAGGCACTGGGGAAATTTGCCCCCTCTGTCCCCTCCTCTATCCCCTCCTCTGTCTCCTCTCGGTGTTTCTGACTTTACGATCATCATTGGAATCTCATTCCCAATGAATTACTGAAAGTAAATGTTTCGCGTATTTGATTATCTAATGATGTTCGTAGGACACTTTGTACGATAAATTCACCAAAATTTCAGCCATTTTAACGCAATATATTTAATTTTTCTCCAAGAATCCACATGCCCCAAATTATCAAACCCGCTGAATGGGAAAATCCTGGGTATCAGTACGATTTCAGGAAGTGTTGCTAGGGTGAAATGTAACACAGGATACAGACTTGTGCAATCAAATTTAGAATTACGTACTTGCCAGAATAATGGACAATGGACAGGCGGAAATTCAGCTGTTGCAACTTGCGAATGTGAGTATTATTTAATATTTAAAGCTGTATCAAATTGAACTTATACGCATCCTTGAATAATGTGACACTTTAGTACAATGTTCTTACTTACAAGTGCAAAACAATGATAACAGGGATATTCTCCATTGTCCACACGTCTATATTGCTTCAGTTTCATATATTAGATTTAGGTTGTCTTAATATTTAGGTTGTCTTAATAAGATCAGTTGCTTCTGTAATTGACTGGTATTTATTACCATTGCTCAAACAGTGATTGACTGTGGCTCACCACCAAGTTCTCCATACTTGCACATAACAACACTTGGAGGAACTAAATACCAGGCTACAGCCTCGTACACATGTAGCCAATCAGGAGGACAGAGATGTCTCGATGGGCCTTCCAAAAGACATTGCAATGCTGACGGGAAATGGTCAGGAGCACAGCCAAAATGTGTAGGTCAGTGTGACTGGTCTTCTTCAATAATTCTTTCAATTTTTCGTTAATTTTACTTTAATCAGCGAAAAAAAACGTAAGCATTGAAAACTACGCTATTACAGTTAGAGAGGAGCACATTGCAGCTTTGGTTGCGATGCGGCAGAATGCGAGGGAGCCACTATGTGGCCAGCTGACACACCTTTTACCCCCTGATACTACCCCCCAGAGTTCAATGTTCTCGCTGTTTGGGCTATCCCCAACTCTTTTGGCAAGTATAGTCAATCAATCATATTAAAACCGTCAAACCAAAACCTTGCTAAACACATCCGTGGGTCTTGCAAATGTAATTTCTGTTTCAAATTGCAAACTCTCTTCGATTCCATACTGATATTGCTTGGAATCAGATTATTGTTGCGTGTTCTACTCTTTCACCGATCGCTTAAGCGTTTTACCAACCAAAAATAAAGACAAGTAACTATGAACGCACCTTCAAATATCACTTGAATCCCAGTTATTTCACCCAACTTCTCTTCTTGCAATAACAAAAGCTAATTTATCGATTAGCAAAATCATGCTGCAAGCCAATGGTACCAGAGCATTCAAAGTTGTATTCCGATAATCGATACAACTACGGTGATAAAGTCTACACCAGGTGTGATGAAGGTTACGTCACTGGAGGAACAGCGTTACGTGATTGTCAAAATAATGGACAATGGTCTGGAAGCCAGACTACATGTACAAGTAAGGATCTCTCATCTTTTACTTATTATTGATTTCCATTAACATTTATTGGTGCTAGCTTAGAACATCATGCAACTTTTTGAGACCATCACCAGGGGGTAAATTATGCTGTAGAGTTTACCATCAAACCACACCCTTACAATTTACGTCCCTGCAAGAAACATACGTCATACAACGTAGGTCCAGTGGAGCTAACTCAGAGAACAGGTCAAGCAGTCAAGGAGGTTGAATTGGAGGACTGGGACGAGATCTGCTTCTAGAGTTTATTAGAACATCAACTTCCAGGGCTTGGACCTACTTCTCCATGCTTCGAAGTGCTTGACCACCTTGAATATACTCCTAAACTAATATAAGTCGATGTAGAAGCAGAAGTAATTTAAGCATTTTCTCTAGCAATTTGTAAAATTTGTTATTTTGTATATTTATGAACAAATATATAAAGATTGAGCTAATAAGCAGAATTAACGGAAGCCAATGAAATCAAGCAGCGCTTATGACGTTAGCCAATGAAATCAAGCAGTGCTTATGAAGGTAGCCAATGAAATCAAGCAGCGCTTATGAAGAACACGCGCCCTTTATGTGAAAAAGTCTTCACCAATGCTGCACATAAGCAATACGAAGTAATCTAATCTTATTTCATAGCTTTGATTGTGCAATAAAAACAGAATTATCAGCATTAAAAAAATTTTTAAATTCAAACGACCTCTATTTCGTTGATTTTAAGCTTTTTTGCCATTTCCACATGTCGTTCTTAGTTAAAAATTGTGGTGATCCTGGAACTGTTACCAATGGAGTGAGAATGATGGAAAAGACAACATATGGCTCAAGCGTCAGCTATTTCTGCAACCCTAGCTATATGCTTGTTGGTTCAAGAAAGCGTGTATGCCAAGCCAATGGGCAATGGTCTGGAGAAGCAACTAGCTGTTCCAGTAAGTTCTGACTTATCAACAGAATTTTGATGAGAAAATTTTAATCAACAGAGAACTAACCTTACATAAAATGGGTTAACCATTATCATTATTATATTCACGATTATCTTTCAATTTATCTGTTAAAAGAGCCCTTTTAGCTCTCTGGTCAGTGATACAATGCATCGCCTTATAGACCGATGATATTTTCAGGGAGCTCCAGCCATTTCCAAGTTGACTGTCCCTCCGTTGAGATCCCCATTCCACGAGATCAAACGGTTGATACCGATTTGAAAATCGTTTCTCTGAGGCCTCCTTTGACTTCCTTTTGTCAAGGTTTCCCCTGTCCGCTCAGCACCCAACGGGAAGGTATGAAGTCATGACTGAGCAATCACGGTTATCATCATCATCACCATCATCATCACCATCATCATCACCATCATCATCATCATCATCATCATCATCATCATCATCATCATCATCATCATCATCATCATCATCATCATCATCATCATCATCATCATCATCATCATCATCATCATCATCATCATCATCATCATTATTTCCCATCATCATAGCATACTAGTTATCTATACATATATCTCTTATATGATTAAGAATTTCATATTTCATTGGCATTCTTATTCCCTATTTACCTAACTGAACTTTTTAAAATCTGACTCATTGATACTCTAGAGAGCAATTGTGGAGGTAAACTTACCCAATCAGGTACAGTTTCTATTGGAGGCGGCAAGAAAGTCTGCCATTGGCTGATACAAGTCAATCAAGGAAAGAAAGTAAATATCGATTTTACTTCATTCAACCTTGGTGCAAACGATAAAGTGAAAATATATGATGGACAAAAGTACGTTGAGTATGTCACCTTTACAAGCAAGAAAAAGCCAAGGCCTGTCACCAGCAATTCTCACTACATGCGAGTTATTTACATAGGAGAAGAAAATAATGGCGGAGGATTCACTTTGAAATTCAAGGAAGCCAGTATGTTATTGTTTAATCTTTGATTTACTGTCAATAGTCTCGTTTCAGCCCGTTCTCTTTCTTCCTAAAGGCTGATTTCCTTTCACCAATTTCTGGCGCGCGACTTTTTGCGATTGATCGTGCATCTAGGCATGCGTACTTACAACAAAAAAGCATGTGAATATGATCGTGCGATCGCCAGAAAAAGTTGATGTCTGTTTGACTTTTTTGAGAGATCCCCAGTAGTAGCAAATCAAAAGAATGGAAGTTTCAGGAAGTGACAAATTTTACAACGACGTCGTAGCTGTAGGCTAGTATGGCTAGGAATAATGTAGTTTGAGGCTCGCTTTGCACATGAACAGTATCATATACATCGTGACCAAGGAAAATAGGTAGGTGGGACATTAACAGAGAAATTAGTTTCTGCCATCTACTTTAAGAAAAATTAGGATATAAAAATGAAAATTTAAGAAAAAAGAAAAGAAAAATTATGAAGTCGTGCGCCAGAAATTGGTGAATGGAAATCAGCCTTAAGGCATTGGAAATCAGCAAGAAGATGCTTAATTCTGTGCTTTTAAGTCTGACTGATTCTGTTTTAGTTCATAAAAACCATAAAATATGATAGCATGATTATGAGTACCAGAACATGTTTATTTGCATTCTCCAATTCAAAATTGAAATTACATTCAAGGACTGAAGAAGTTTTTGCGACATAACTTGCAGCTCATTTAAGCCTCTTAACTAATCATCATTCTGTTTTTGTTTCAGCTTGCGGTGGACATCTTGACAGTGAATTTGGTGTCATAACGAGTCCTGGATTCCCTGTTTCCTACAATCCAAATGATGAATGCTTCTGGACGATATATCGCCAAAACCAAAACCTACAACTAGCATTTACTGACTTCTATCTTCAAAAGAACCCAACCGATTTTGTTGAAGTCTATGAAGGCCCATTCCAAAACAGCAGAATGCTGCTATATAAAGCATTTGGTTACAGCAAGCCACTAGTTGAATGGGCGGACCGATGGATGTGGGTGCATTTTAAAGTAGACGGCCAGTACCAAGATGATGGTTTCAAAGGTGTTTACGGAATGTACAATCCACCAAGTACTCAGTGACTTTAAAAACTATCAATCAAAGCTTTTACCATGTAGAAATATTATTCTACTAGCATGTAATAAAACATGAACTTTACCAATACCATTTATCTTTATTCTTAAACGTAAACATTCAGGGCTTCAAAAACGAAGTTACTTTAGACTTATGCAGCATGTTCTCAATCATCATTATAAGCCGTGAAACAGGCACGTGCTAGCAGGGGGGAGACATGTGCTTACCAGGGAACCAATGCTCCTAAATGTCTCGTGACCTGCAGACGAATTCTCTCCACCATTTTTGCTATCATTCAGCTTCTCGTCGTAGTTTGCCTTAATGAAGAATGCCCATGTAACGACATTCAGTGGAAACGTAGCACATCTAGATTCTAAAAACTGAGATTTTCCAAAATTTCTTGGTACTTCTTGGAATTGAAGAAATGATGTTATCTGCTTCCTGCAATGCAAGACGTGTCTTCAATATCAAATTTTTTCAAGTGAAGGAGCTCATCACTTTTTTTATCTTGTGAATTTGTAGCTAGCCAGTTAGCTCACCAAAGACCACCCAAATGACTCATCAACTAACCAATTAACAATTTACCTAATACACTCTGTTTATTTTATAAGAACCAGTAAAATTGAGGTCCAAGCTGGCTGTTATCAATTTTTCCAAAGTTTTGAGACTGAATTATTCTTCACTTGTTCTTAACATAGTAGGGTGTAGGCAAAGGGCGTAGGCAAAGGGTGTAAGCAAAGGGTGTAGGCAGAGGGTGTAGGCAAAGGGCGTAGGCAAAGGGTGTAGGCAAAGGGTGTAG
>OLMO02000001.1:1430705-1449838 GCA_900291935.2 Cassiopea xamachana | reverse complement strand
GAAGTGCTATTGTACATCCACATGTATGTATTCGTGCGTTGAAATCATGTTTATTCACCGTAGATAACTTTCTGCACCCATCGTAAATATTATTTTGGTATAATTTTGTATCACTGTTTTATTCCAACATCCAATTATCTAATGACCCATTTGAATCCATCTTCCCTTTAACATTTTTCCTCAGAAACTTGACAGTTTCCTCAATATTTTCTAATTTTCTTTTTCTGTTTACATCTCTGCATTTTTGCTCACTCTTTCAGTTCATTTTTCTGATGAATTTGAATTCATTTCTTTGCTCATCTTTATATTGTGTGATAATTTTCATTTTTTAACAACATTTAGTTAATTATGCCAATATTTATTAATGCATATATTGAGTTATCTCACTTATTTCTCTTTTTGTTACAAGTTAGTAATATTAGTACTTCTTATTCCTACTAAGCACTCACAGAAATTATGACATGTAAATGTTACTGGACTCTTGAAAATTGCCATTTTGTTTGTAAAGTAGCTGAGTTGTTTTGTATCAAAAAAATGCTTAGTTTATTCCTCCCAATTTTCTTTTTGTAATTTTAAAGTGTTTTTTGATGTCAGTTGGCTATTCTTTATAAGCACATATCACTATACGCTGCGTTTGTCGAAGAACTGCAGCAGTAGCACATGAAAGGATGTGATGTAATTCATGTTAATGACTCCATTTCACTATAGCAAAACCGCTATTGGAGTATTTTAACTCAAATAATTTGCAAGCAAACACTATTTTTTCTACCTTACCTGCACATACGCAATATCGACAGTTACAATTGATAGCGTCTTATGCAAACCAAATTTCTTTATCAATCCTACCATTACTCATTTGGTTATGAACTACATTCTTTCTTTTTTATAACAACTAGTAAAATTGAGGTTCAGGCTGGCTGTTCTTAAATTTTCCCAAATTTTGAGGCTTAATTATTTGTAACTTGTTTTTGAATTAGTAGCCTATAGGCCATATAAAAAGACGATTTTTGAATTAGTAGTGTGTAGGCCAGCTAAATGTTACAACCAAGATGGTCTCTTGCATTTTAATGTTTCTTGTTTAATGTTTCTGCATGCTTTACTCAGAAGCTGCTTTCCGCCTTTGTTATGCACTGTACATACTTTGAGTACCTTCATCTTGGTGCAGAATGAGAGAGCTAGAATAGCTTTCAAATAATGAAGCTTGTTTGGGTGACATGTGTGCATGTTTGCATATTCTTCGCCAACAATTTTAAGGAGCTTTAAGAGTTTGAATACACCTAGTAATATTATCTCCTCTGTGTTGAATATTTAGATCTTTGTGTACCAGAGAAAGTTTAATTTCCATTAGCGCTATCAAATTCAAGTTGGAGTTTCAGTATTAGTTGTTAAATTGCCGTTTCTCTTGATGTTGACCTTCTGTTTGTTTTGAATTCGTTGATGCTTCTGCGGAATGTACTGTGACAGTTTATTTAAGAAACACTGAAGATTTCAGGCTTCTCTTCAAAGAATGTTTCATGAAAGCCGACATGCCTCAGTGGTAAAGATAGTTATTTACTTTATTGAAATGCAACTTTTAAAAACTTCTTTTGTTGCTGTCACATATGTATTTTCTAGTATCTCTTATCTCTGACATTCTTCGCTTTGTCGAATTCATGGTAAACCAGTTCAACAATCTAAGCAAACAAGACGGTTTCATCATTAGGATATTGTTGCAGTGGATCGCTAATTTTATCCAGCCTTCCTTTTTAAAAGTTATAAAATAATTAAATTCATAACATTCTGCACCTCATACTTATTTCCTTTCAGTACATTTATGATTTAAAATCTTTTTTTGTATGCAATAAGGTATAGACAGGAAGGGGTTTTAGACGCTAACGCAGGTATGTACCTCTCCATGAGATCGTGGGGCTGCCCCATAAATTATGCATCATTTGATAGCTCTTCGTGTGTGCATTCGTACGCTACCTAGCTTTACCCCATGGGGTAATGGATTGGGGGTAAAAATCACTTATGAAGTGTAAATCTTACTAAAAAGGGTTTGAAGGGCTAGCCTAAAATGTATTACTTGAAATCGCTGCTTATAAAGAAAGATTTGTGGACAATTAGGAGCTGTTGTAAACAGAGTGTGCAAAGGAAATCGTCCTTAAACAGCATACTTTTGACTACTTTTCTCAATTTTATTTCGCTTTTCGCCTTATTGACGTAGCTTCTCTGATAGGAAATTGCTTAATATGATAGAAAATGCATCCGGTGATTGAACTGATCTCACTGTCAATTAAGAATCAATCGACGGGGACTTTGACGTTGATATTAGTGTCTTTTGAGTTCGTAACCTGTAACCAACACATTTCATCAGTCCATGCAAATGCTTCATATCGAGGTTTTTGCTGGTTTTTTGTTACAAGGAAGTTTTTGAAAGATGGTGAAAGGGTTTCCTTTGCGTTATGCATAATACAGCCAAGAATTGCACAGTTATTAGAAATAGTTATTGAGTACTTGGAGACACTCTGTCAATTATATTATGGTTTGCAGCACGATGGTCCATGGCTCCACGCAAAGCCAAATAGCGGATGGCGGATGGTTTATAGGAAAATCCCAACTAGGAGAGAGGTTATCTCCCAGCGTTTCAAGCACGTCGTTGTGACACAAAACTCCCTTTCAAAGGTTGCATTTTACCTAGCGCAACAAAGCATTTCAGTTTTTCTCTTCAATAACTTTTAAGAAACTACGATTCTGTAATAGAGCTTGCCGTTTACGCCCATGTTGCGTGTAATGACATAGCTCTCAGAGATAGATTAGCCTATGGCAGTGCGTGCTTTACCATTAAATTTCAGTGTATATGACTGACTTTAAGATTGATGGGATAAGAAGGGATATAGCCAATACATGTACCACATCAATATTCTATAGCAAAGATGATTATTAAGGGTGTTAATGTATGTAGTATTGAAATTTAGACTGACTGCTTTGTAGCCGTTTAGCCATTTTTTATTACACTTACATATGGTCTGTATGAAGTATAGAAGTTATCACAAAATTTTTCCGTTGCTGCAAAAGCTATTTGACAGAGACCGGTGAGATATTTTCTTTTAATTTCGTGACTCCCTTGACAAGCGTATAAGCCTAAAATGAATAATATTAAACATGTGCTTTTTTGACTCTTAACAATTGTTTCAAACCGAATCTGTCTGCTTTCGAAGGAGAATAATGTAGGCACTGTTACCATTTCGAAATCTATGATGTCATATTTGAGCGCAATCCATGATGTTCAACCTTCTGTAGAAACTTTTTGAGGTGTCGAAAGGTGCATAAATGGTCCAGAAGATCAGCTGCAACGCAGCTACGTTTCTGTTGAGAATACCCGTACACTGTTTCTGAAATACTGATAAGGATCGACGCTATGTTCTTTTCTTCACAAGATAACAAAATTTGTTACTGAATTATTCTTAATTTTGCATTGGTTTAGATTATATTTGGGATGGCGTGATTCGCTAAATGGGCACCACGGAATTCTCAAGAACAAAGACATCTAAATTCTATTGCAGGACAGAATTGAAAGGACCGTTGATAACCAACGCAATTTAATTCAGTTTGGGGTGAAGAATTGACTATTGCATTTGTCAAAAAGGAAAAACACAATTCCACCGGCCAAGGACGAAATCGTATCACCAACCCAATTGTGATCTCTGTTTCCACAAAGCCACACCATTCAACTTTGTCATATGATGGTGGTGATTGGGCATTGCTCTGACCCAGTGCTACACACAATTGAACAGGAACTGTGTCAGCGCTTCTTCATGTAATATAAACGAGTATTCAACGCACAATACAGCCAATTGGATGAGAAATATCAATTGCGTCTAATGGTTTCTAGTTGATAATCTTAATAGAAGAAGGAAGGTGGAATATACGGTACTGGGCACAAAATGCTTCTAAAAGTTATTCAGATTTTCTTGGTTTATATGCTTCTACCAACGACACATGGACGTAGGGTAAGTGAGATTTCTCTTTAGACTTCTAGTTACTAGGCAATGCCTTTTGTAAAGAAAAGCTGCAATTAAATCATCTGTAATCAGCTGATTGGAGTTCATACTCTGTAGGAATGTTGCAAGCATCATACTAAACTCATACCTATTCTGTACTTCTGTTCCTCTATTATCTATCATTCTTAAGAGTTGTATCTGCTATAGAGGAAGCCTGCTGGGATAGAGAGCAAATTGATTAAAGTTGCAAAGCGACATTGACAGGAACTTAAAATTGCTTTGTTTAACGTCTCCATTAACATGCCCTCCTGCTTTCGCTCATGTGAAGCGAACTACATCTCTCTTTCTTTCAAAATCTTTAGTATTGTTTGATATATTAAGACCTGTTTGATATATTAAGACCTTGTCTTCGTTTGCTCGATTGCTCCTTTGGTTTATTGATTTGTATAACGAGCCTTCCCGGGATCTGCTCAAAGCTAATGGCCATTTGAAGCATAAGAGCACAAATAAACAGTAACATAACCACTGATGAAATTGTTTTATGAATGAAGTAAGCGCGTATTATGTCTCAGAATGTTTCTTAGTGCCACATTTACCGATGACCTGCTTCGGGTCTAGTCTAAAAGATGCAAAACTGTTGCTGTAGCTACGGCTTTCTATCAATGTGTGTTCTTGCGGATACATTGGCGAGGACGTTCATAGCACAATTAGTCAAAAATTGCCATAGTAAGGGAAGTTCATCCTAGAATGATTTCAAATGTTGTATTATGGTAGTTGTAAGCAGCCTTGAAAGGCGTTTATTTAGGGGCTTCTTCCGTATTAGCGGTATAGAAGTTCTTTAATTTCTTTTCATGTCTTCATCACTGCACCTCTATTGTATATAGGCTATAAAATAAGAGCCTCAATTTATCAGAGATATTACGATATTCCTCCCAAAACCTCATTCTGTGTTATCAAACTTTCACCATTTTAATGTGTATAATGGAGGAAGTTTTTATGATTTTTTATCTCTAGAGTTCGTCTTTTCGTAGCCTTTAGTGCGTACTAAATGGCTGTTCACATCGAAAGCCACAAACAACAAACCTTTCATGACAAAATATCAAAATGACAGACTGTTAAGTTGGTTAAAAAGGCCATAGAAGTTTATGGTACACTTTTGGATTATGAGAATGATTCAAGGGACCCTGTAAAGGAAAAGTCTTTTCAAGTTACTATCAGAATTTAATACACAGGCTTAGACTGTGAGTAAGTTGATAATGCCATTAAACCAAGGGGTATGATAATATCTTTGGTGTATAGTAATGCATTATGTTTGAACCATTGAAGCGGTTCCTCTATCTCTTTGAAAAGCTGATGACAATCTCATTCTTATAGCGCCAGGATATTCTGTGCTTTACTGTTCTGCAGCAAGTACAGATTCGCTTTGATTTTATCAATCAAGTCCTTGTTTTTTCAAAACTTTACCCATGTACAATGCCTTTGCTGCGAAGTGTCAAGCGCTACTGGTATTAAGTGGTATTCCTGTTAAAGCCCATTGTAGTAGCCAACAGTCCTTTCTATCTTTGGTTGCTAAGGTTTTGGGAGGACTTAATGTGTTTACAGTTTGATCATTATTTGCGGTAAGCTCGTTGCATTTTCTAGGCCACTATATCTTTCTAAATAACTCTGAATTTCAGACGCTTCCAAGACAAATAATTGGTATGCTCAACGGTGTGAAGAATTTTGATGAGTTCGTTGAAGTTTTCGAGATGCGACAACATATGATAAATTTCACAACAAAAAACCAAAGAATGAGAAACAACGATGGTAGGTTCAGCTCTTAGCACAGTGCTTCTCAACCTTTTTGATCTAACCGCCCCCCAATTCAACGAATTTTTTTAAAACGCCTCCCTCCTCTCGAAATATACTTTCTTTCATCAGTTTCATAAGTAAATATATTATATCATACCTTCTCAAAACGCCCCCTTGGGGGCGATATCGCCCCCGTTGAGAATCACCGTCTTAGCATGACTATTGCAGAGATTTTGTGTTGTCGAGGAGATTTTGATTCGCTATTTGCAGAGGCTGAGCAGCCAATCAACTCCTTGGAATTTGCTATACTAAACTCAGATTGACGAAATGTAAATCTAGGCCAAGAGTCATAGAAAGCTCTGCTTTGCATAACACTTTTGTAGACGTCATATATGAGAAAAACAGTGATGCGAATAACATTACGTATTTCTTTAATAAATTTTCTTTCTATTAGAGAAGATGATGTTGCTTTGTATTTGAACATTCTTTATTACATTTGAATGCCCTTACCAGGGTTTTTTAAAGAAAAATTTAGAACTGCACATAAAGTCCAGCGATGCTGTGTTGAAGAATTAAATTCTGGTTACAGATGGGATTGAACTCCCTGCTTTTAGCGAAAAGGGGGTAGAGAAACGTTGCTACCTCTAACAACTCCATTTCTGGTTTGTTTCGCTTGTCATTTCATACCTAAATCTACCATTTTTACTCTCATTTACCTATATACACCCTTGGACCACTAAATAACAAACTTTTGAATTGCACAGTTTTTCCATTAGAACTGTAGAATTTTTCTTCGAACTGCACATTTTGTATGGAACTGCACGTTGAAAGAGCCCTGGAATTTACCTTGAGTAGAGTTTTTGTGACGATAGAACAGAGGCGGTGACATTCACTTCTTTCTAAAGATGAGCTAAATTGTTTTTATCCTCCCACTTTCAACGGTGACGAAAGACATTAAGCTGTGAAACTAGGCTAAATGCTGTCTTTGATTCCTTCGTAGCTGGCATCGTTGCACAGTTGGAAAATGAACTATGCAAGCCGAGACCGGTTCTAGTTAAAGTGGAACAGCCCAATGATGTCTCATCTTTTAGATATCCATTTTATGTCACTTTGCATCGATGCATGGGTTCCTGCGGAGCTAATCCATTTCTGTCACGATGCACCGCAGCCGGTTTGTATCATGCTTTCAGAGACCCTCTTCCATAAAGCTTGTCTCTTGTGTTCTATGCTTGTTCTGTAATTGGGCGAGGTCGTGAATCAGTCGAAACATGTCCTATACTTTCTTCATATAAAATTTCATATCATATATTGCATGTAACTGCACTGTATATCAAATTGTTATCCAACTTCTGGCATTGAGTTATAGTTTTCAGCTTTTAGCTGAATTGCTCTACTGTTCGTCGGTAGAATGGTCCGTTGCAAACTAAGTACTTGTAGAGAGGTGTGCATCATGCGGTATGCAAAATTCATACTAAAAATGAATGCAAAATTCATACTGAAAATGAATGCAAAATTCATACTAAAAATGAATGCAAAATTCATACTGAAAATGAATGCAAAATTCATACTAAAAATGAATGCAAAATTCATACTAAAAAGTTACCAAAATTCATGCTTGAGGCCTATTGATATATCAACAAAGAAAGCCCATCTTTTGTGTGGAACATGGTCATGAAAAGAGTGTTCAATGCAGTTTGTAATCAAAGAACCCGGCAATGTTACCTCAAACCAACACTGTTGGATATGGAAATGATAGTGTAGTCTCTCTAGGCAGTACCGTATGAAACTACTTTCAGAGAGTGGCATAGCGTCAGGGTATTCAAGGTATTCACTGAGTACCTTACAATTTTCAGGAAAAATAAAAAAACTGCAATGTTAATGGTCAGTAACATGGCAAATGTAGTTGCCTTTTCAGCCTTTTAGCTCTTCTAAACTTCAATATAGTGAACGCTGAAACTGCTAGGCCTTAGGAGAGAAAGAAGAACTTCATGTTAAACTTAAATCTGCCACGAATACGCAGTGAATACCGTAGACGGTGCTCAACCTATCAAAATTCTTCATGTTAATCAATAAATTCCTCATTAATCTGCGAAAGCAATTGGATTGGAAGCAGAATTTTTCCTGCGACCAGCCTCGGTTAGTGATTGAGCAACAGTCAACAGTCGTAGTCTCAGTTCCACGTTGATAAAAGCGATAATGTCTGCTGTCGAAAAGGATATGAAAGTATTTATGGAAGAATTGAAGGAGAGTTCTGTAGTTATGCATACTTCAGTAAACAATCAATAATTACACTCTTGTGCCATTTTTCTGGTAATAGCAATTGTGAAGACCATTGAAAGGCACGTTATTCATTAGCCTAAGGTGCCTTATGCCAGTTAATCCACCGTATGAATCTATCGCCTTGGTTTGGAAGGGCACTATAATGTGTATTTTTGCTTAAGTGGTGAATGCTAATAGATTTCAAACAGCTCTCTTGACTTCTAAAATTCATTGGTCTTTTCAAGCTCGAAATATGTGTGTACTGTTTAGTTCATATTTCTGACAAAGTCATTTTCTACTACTTCCTTTGTGATGTGTAATTCCTGTTATCCGATAAAACAACCTTCAATACGGGATGTTTACTAAATAACCTATTTTGCCATATTTATGCTCAGGCTCAAGGAGCCACACCCAGTCATACCAAGCCATAACCAAAAGAACTTATAGAAACTTACGATAGAATACTAAGTCGAAGACGTCACGCTACGCCACTGCTTTCAGAACGACATTAAAAGCACAATCTCAGTCTGCTGTTTTTAAAAGAAGGAAGATTGCAGCATGCGAGAAACGTTGAAATGCTGAAAATAGCGAATTCGTCTTGCTTGTAGACACTGCGCCAGTTTGGGTTTACTTAGTAACTATTCAAGTGCATTGTGCCGTTACTTTATTTTTCAATTTGAATAATGATGTTGCTGTCACTTTAGTATATTGACGGCTTCTAGCTGAAAAATTGTGCTAATAGCACTTCTTTCCATTTAAAAAATACCCTGGATCCAATTCTCTATCTTTCTCACTCTCTCTCTCACTCACTCACTCTCTCACTCACTCACTCGCTCTCACTCACTCTCTCTCTCACACTCTTTCCCTCTAAATGTTAGAAATGTTTATAGATAGGGATACTTTAATTCATAGAGCATCTTTTCATTACAGAAATCAAAGTTCTTCATCTACGTGCTGCAGAAGTAAGTTGGTTATCTTCAGAAAATCATGTTAACAAGGCATCCAAAATTGTACTTCTACCGTTGCTCAATGAAACAAAATGTGGATGTGAGTGCAAAAACAGACTGGAAGGGTGTAACAGATTCCAGGTAATTTTTTCATCTACACAAGCATCGCTGACATGCTATGTGTACCCTATGCAATTCTTATGCTACCTTTTTGTGTCAGAACTTTCGTTTTAGACGGGCAATCGCCTTCAACAGCGCAAGCGCCCTCATAGACCTGTTGAAACGGGCGATTTACCGCCCTCACAAAATCTAGATTTAGCCCCTAGCACTTATAACTCAACACTTAATTTTAGATCATAAAAAGGGTAAAGAATTTGTTGCGAGATCCATAGCTTGTTGTGGGAGGAGCTTTCGTAGCAAGAAATTTTATAATCCAATCGCTCTCTTAGGCTGATTTGCTCGGGCGATGTACTGCCCTTGTGACAAAAGGTCTGCTTTTTTATCCTTTACAGAAGCAGAGATTGTTAACATGATAGTGACAAGGGTATAGGCTTTTCTAGCACAGTCACTAGTGAAACAGTTTGCCTTCCAGTGATCATGTTTACTCTTCCAGTTTCAGTATTTTGCAGTGTTTTGGCCCTCCCCTCTAGTGGGATGGTCCGCTCTTTCTATTTGATGTCTTACTACATGGATGAAAGGTCTGTTAAAAGTGTTCATGTGCATACCAATGACTTCATCTGCCATTCTACATGCGAAAACGGAGTATCTCTACCATATACCGCCACTGCGGATTCCCTTCCACGTTGTTTTGCTCTACAGCCCTAAGCATACTAAATTGAAAAAAACTAGGCCCTTGTTCTACAATGTTCCTTAAAAGAGGTTAAGAACTGAGTAGTTTGGTAAGGCGTCTAGCTAATTCGGATGTGAATGCGTGCCAATTTGAGGTATACACTGTTAACGATTCTAGAAGCTAGAATTTGCTCTCTAGAAAGACATCTCGATTAAAAACAATAAATCATTGAGCTTTCAATAGGCTCAAATTTAGGCCAAAAGCGACAACCATTTCTAGAGGAGTCATTAAACAATAGCAATTACAACGTCGACAATAGCAAAAACAACGAAAGCTCAACAGCTAAGAAACAAGACAAAAAGCACTTTTCTAACATTACAGCATCGAGCCATTCGGGAACTAACAACATGTCAGGAAAGAAAGCAAAAACGCCGCAAAACAATGATGTTAGTGGTGTACAGCACACTCAGGGTAAAGATACAGCAATAGAACAAAACCAAGGAAATGCAAAAGGTCTGACTAGCAGTGTTACCAATAATGCCCATGAAAACACACTTAAAAAAGAGAAGAAAAGATTACAATTATTGGGGACTCAATGCTAGACGGGATCAACGATCGAGGCCTGAACAACAAGAAAAGAAAAGTGTGGGTTAAAACCATCCAGGAACAAACACCGAAGATATTTTTGGACCATTTGAAACACACTCTTAGGGGAAATCCGAACTTAATTATTATACACTCCGGAACAAATGACATAGTGGATAACAATGACACTATTAAATTCCTGGATAAAGCCGTTGCACTCAGTCAAAAGGAATGCCCCCCCAAAAAAGTCGCCATTTCCCTGCCAATATTGAAAAAGAATAAAGATGGAAAATACACAAGAAAAGTACTTGATTTGAAAAGAAAGGTTCAGAAACACTGCATTGATGAAAACACCCCTTCATAGATAATGACAATATATCGCAAGACGGGTTGGGTATGAAAGGACTCCATTTAAACAGACAAGGAAATTCGCAACTTACACGAAATTTGTAGATTTTATTAACAGTTTTAGCATTTATTGACGGAACAGGCCAACCCGTCCAAGAAGTCCCGTGGCAACGTCTGTTAAGGTAGGGGCTGATTGGATGAATTGGAATCACTTGAGATTAAATGAGGATGACATATCAACAAATGAAGCTGACTGGATTTCCATAATCCACTGCTTAAAAAGGAAACACAAACAAAATGTTGCAATAGGGTATCTTAACATAAACTCACTTAGGAATAAGTTTGATAATATAATGGAACTAATTGGAAACGCCATTGATGTAATCATTTTTGCTGAAACAAAACTCGACAGTTCCTTTCCAAAAGGCCAGTTAAGATACCTGGCTACAAGCAACCATATAGATTTGATATGTCATCTAGTTCAGGAGGCCACTTGGTACTGATTAATGACCAAATGTCTTCCAATTTATTGGGTGAGATTGACATTGCACCAGATATCCAGATTCGTCCAATAGAATTAAACTTGAATTCAAAAAAGTGGCTTCTGTTGTCCATCTAAAATCCCCCAAAACAAAAAGAAAATTATTGTGACGACAACCAGTCAAGCAAATGTTAACATGGAGCATATTACCACTAAAATTGTTCGTTGCTCTTGCAGGAAGTCTTGTAAAGGCATCAGGGGCCTTAAAATGCATCAGCGTAGCCGTCATGTTATTCGCGACATGAAGCCAGATGATCTGGATATCTTGGAGGAGGAATTACTTCAAAATTCAAATCATGATAATGACGATTGTGTGTGGGATGGTTCGGATCAAAATCAATGTACGTTTGAGGACTGTACTGTTAAGTGCGGAGTACAGCTTCCAAGGTCATCGCAGCAATGGTCGATTGCCAACGACTTTTTTAAGGTGGCGTTTTCAAATGTACCAATCAATTCCTAAAGAGCTGATAAAAAATATGCTTGGCCATTTAAAAACACGACCCCCTGGAAGAACAGCGTCCTAGGATATAATTTTAGTTACTACCCTTTTTATTTCCATGTATTTAGACTATTGTAAATATTACCGACTTGGAATTTTTTTTTGTATTATGATGTAAAATAAAAAAGCTGAAGGGTAGAATCGTGTATAAATAATACATTATCATATCATATCATATCATCATATCACAGACGAGTTTCTAGATAATGTGATCCGCAAGATGACTGATACCATTTACGATTACTTTAAAGAAAACTATGGTTGCGTGCGAAACATTTTAAACTCTTCTTTGTACAAAAATACAAGGATACGTCGGTTAAAGATTTAAAGAAGCACCTTAAACAATTGAAATTGAAATGCGAGGACATAAATGAAATTAAATACGTGTCTCGTTTGTTGAGAGATCGATTACGCAAAGACAGGGAGAACCCCAGTAGCATAGATCAAACTGGAGTTTGCAATCACGATGAGTACATTGCAAAGAATTTCTGGGGATACGTTAAGAACGTTTTATCAAGATACAGAAAGCTGCTGCCAGCATTGAATCGAGACCGTTGCACTGCATACTTTCTAAACTCTTTTTCGGCATGTAATAAATCTAGGGTTTTTTGCTTTCCAAAATGGATACCTCTTTTTGCTCCTCCACAGACTCCTTTCAATCTGGATCCTCCGTCTTATCAGCAAATTACCAACATGGAGTCTTCTGGCTCCCCATGTCCTTTGGATCAACTTTCTATAATAATTTAAGGTCATATATCACTGATATCATCACATCTATTTGGTCATCCAGTATCGTTCCAAATGAATGGAAAAAGTCATGTACTGCTCTTGCTCATAAGAAGGGAGATACAATGGAGCCAGCAAATTTCCGTCCAAGAACACTCGAATCTGTCCCACTCAAAATATTTACATCTGCTCTTAGAAATTCTGTCTTTGTTTTTCTACCTTCCAATTACTTTATTGAGCATGAAATACAGAAGGGCTTCATACCAAAGTTATCAGGGACTCTAGAATGCACTTCCCTAATGGCCTATATCATAAATAGGGCTCGATCTAGACAGAGATCCCTTGTTATTACATTGTTTGATCTGAGGAATGCTTTTGGCGAGGTTCATCACAACCTTATAGGCCAGGTACTGCGATATCATCATGTTCCAAACCATATTAAACAGCTAGTTAGTGCTCTGAACACTGATTTTAGGGCATCCATGTGGTTTTGAGAAACTCACTAAAATGTTCCACAAACCAGGAGATAAAAGACCTTTGGAAATGCACAAGCTCCAATACGAATGTTCAGTACAACGCCTACCAAACTTCTAAAAGCGTTGTAAAGGCTTTTAGCACTTCACACGAAGAAAGGCTTCAAAGCCAACTCATTTCTCAAGGCTCTTTCTTTTCATTCATAATGGATGTATCTCTTTTATGTTTAAACTCTGTCTGGTCTTCGGTACAAAGCAAAATGCCTAAAAATATATTCAATTTTACAGTGCGATACATAAATAATACACTTCCCACCCAAAGCAATCTTTCTAAGTTAGGCATAAGCTCATCATCAGACTGCTCCTTCTGCTTGAGTCCTGAGACACTTCTTCATATTGTAGGAGGTTGTAAGAGCCATCGCGACCAAGGTCGCTTTACATGGCGACATGACTGTGTTCTAAAATTCATTGCCAAGTCACTTACAGCTGTGAATGGCAAACTCTATTTAGATCTTCCGGAACATCTAAATCCATCTATAATTACAGGAGACAAATTCAGGCCTGAACTCCTCTTTATTCTTCCTTCAAATCATCTCTACATTCTTGAATTGACTATTGGCTATGAGTCCAACCTTTCCTCAAACTCACTCAGAAAGAAAGCAAAATATAAAGAGTTGGTTTCGGAACTACAGAATAGATATGACAAGGTCCATTTTGTTAATCTGTCGATGGGTGCACTTGGCACAATGGGCAGTTCATCTTCATCGTTTCTGGATATGCTTAAAGACCTCGATTTTGATGAAGGAGCTCGCTCGTTTATAGTCAAAAGAGTTATTAGTATTTCAATTCGTACAACATATTATATCTTTTGTTGTAGGAATAAGGCATGGACAAACCCTGAACTGTTGAATTTTTGATTACTTTCCTTGTCATGTTGTTGATATTGTATTTTTTCATTTATTTAATCAGGCACACTTTTTGTAAGCTGCCTTATATTAGCGAGGTTTACAATTGTATTGTATGAATTGTTGATCAATGAGAAGTTTGAAAAAAAATTATTATTATTACTACGTATAGCTGAAGATGGCGGAACATCTTGCTATGACTTGAGGAAAACAAGTAATTTGATGTATTTTTAACAGATCTGGGAAAAGAATAGCTGCCGTTGTGAATGTACAGGATATTGCCCTCGCAATTTCATTTACACTGGTGGCTACGAATGCTGTACATGTGGAAAAACGTTACCATGTGCACGGAAAAAGATCTGGAATCCAAGGAAGTGTTCTTGTGAATGCAGAAGAACGACCTGTAAAAACCCTGCGAAGGAGAGAGACAGAAAGACATGCAGATGCGTTTGTAAGGGGAAGGTTTGTAGATATGGTGTATTGGATCCAAAGTCATGTCGCTGTGGGAGGAGAAATTACATCATTTGAGCGTTCTCATCAGGTGAATTGTATTCAAATGATGGCATTGTCTGTTATTGTCATCTTCCTCGATGAGATGGAGAGAATATATGGCAATATGTTCTAATGCCCAGTGACTTGTGCATCATTGTATTTCCATTAGATTCGCATATGTTTTTTATTCCATGTAGTTGTGGATAATTTTTGATTTGATGGAAGCATTATTATTGTAGTATTTGAGGAGCGTAGTCTAGCTCAGTTGTTAGAAATATGTACAAACTTCGAGATAATTTAGCATGTTAAGTATAATAAAATTGTTATCTTATTAGAGTAAGGTGAAGAGATTTATCACCAAGATTTGAAGCAAACGAAGGGCATGAGAGTAGACTCCCAATAGCTTCTCATATTGAATCAAAAGAAGTGTAGCTTTTTCTAATAGAATGCAAGCAGGATTAAACTCATAAGAAAAGAACATTATAGATTTCATGCACTGAAAACCCTCTTAGAGAAAACCTTCATTTGCGTACGGAGTTGTAACTCTGAATATAAGTGCATTTGATAATAGCTGCAGTTCAAATTCTGCTTCTTTTCATTATATTATTTTCTAATTTAATTGACTTTGGGTTCCTTATAAGCGTAGTCTGTGCTGAAGATCTATGAGAACGTTTTTGTTGGAAAAACTACACGAATCCATGGCTTAAAGGATTAGTGCATTAAAGCTAACGTTTAGAGTTCCTCCTAGTTTGTGCCTAGTTTGGGATTGCTTTGGTACAATATACACTTTTAATAATAATACAGCTGATAAGAATATTTAGGCTAAAAAACGCTGAAATTAGGAATAGCCCAAGAACAATTGTAGGCCCAGATTCTAAAACTTTTAAGAAACTAAAGGCTAAACAACGATCAATTATTTCTATTTAAAAATGTGTATTAACAAACCTCATTGCGTGAAATGCACTTTCCAAGTCTCAATCCACAGATATGAACATTTTATTGCTAGTATTTTTATGTCACTGTAGTGTTTTGAATTTGCGAGATGCTAAGCAATCAACAATATCTTATAGCTGTCCTGTATTCATCCGTTGAGGAGTCTGCAAGAGAATTCAACTGGCAACGCCTTGTTGAAACATTAATAGGACAGCTAACTTGTCCAAGTCCCAGTTGTAGATTGCTCTTTTTGTAAGATTGCAACTGTAAATGCTTAAAGGTGATTCATCTCTAAGAGTTGAACGAATATCATTTTAATTATTTTGCGAACTTGCGAGTGAAATTGCGTTATCTCATTTTTAAGTGGTAGATCAATTTCACGTATCCTAATACCAATAATATGTTGTAAGTGATACTATGCGAGGGTTAGGTATTAAATTATTATGTTTATAATTGATACTTCATGGTTTGTGCCTTTCATTCAGAGCCACCGAGAAGGGTCGGGGGGGGCATATTTACCCAAAATCTCAATGCCTAGGCACATGTTGTGTTCTAGGGTCTTCCATCAGCTTTTTCGTAGGGGCAAGGTCCCTTGACTCTATCCACCTTTACTTTCTCTTTTTCATAACAGCTGGTACTGCTATTGGCTATTGAACCAACCCCCGTACTTTATTTGCTCTACATCCCTGTGCATAATCCCTCTAGCAAGAAGCATCATGTTCAGCCATGAAGCCAGAGGGTTGAAAAAATGTTTTCCTAAAAACTAATGTCTGTCATATTGCCCACCTTTATGGCACTATAACAGACATTAGTCACATTATAGCCAACGAAGAGGTATGGTGACCAAAACATATCTGATCGGAGTCCCAAACTCCTTCGTTTCCTTGCGTGTCCAATGAGCACCCTCTTTACATTTAGGTGTGGCTGCCACACCCATCCAGCCTTGTTGCCCCCCCCTATCCCTTTAGGCAGCTCGCCTTTCTTTCAACCAGTACTACTGAGTATTGTGATTCATATGCAGACACCCAGATATTGGTGGTTTCTATGTTATATAACCATGTAAATGAACTCACGTGTGCGTAGAAATGACGTCGTCGCTGATAGTGACAGTAAATAGTTGGAGAATCCACCATTTGTTTTTACAAGCAAATCAATCTCCACTTGCTAGAACAAACTATATAGGACGACAAATTTCAATTTTACAAAATAAGCGAGAACTGCAGTAGCTATTTTATGATCTGAAATAAAAGGAAACGTTTACAACAAAACAATCCCCCATACCTACCAGGGACATTGAGATGACTTTCAAAGTGGTAACTAAGTTCGGGGATAAGCTCGGAATTCTGCTTATCCCTGCTGGCTACTGCATCATTTTCAAAGCTTTTGGAATATAGACTAATAGAAATGGTCTTCTATGGTACTTTATTCTGCAAATATGTGTGAAAGAAGTGCAAAAATACCATTTTATGCAAAAATGGGTGGGGCAGTACCCCTTCATCCCGCCCCGGCTTCGACGTCCCTACCCAGGTGGCTCCATTGGCCCATTTTTGTGGATGGGCTGCTTAGATGGCACCCATATAAAGAGGGAGGGAATTCTGGTTATTTTGCATTTCCATTGAATATCAAGGCTATTTTTGTTTGGGTGGACACTTTACAAATTCTCAGAGTTACTTCTTTCATGCATAAAGGATATTCCTTTCTGCGTTCAAAGGCCAAAAGAAGATATTCTTGATGACTCTTAACATTTGCACCCTAGTGTAAAATAAGGCAGGTGTCCATAAATTTGCTTTTTGTCTCCAACGCTTGGGTGATCGTGGCCTCTTGCAGCCTGACTTACGTAGACATGCAAGAGATGAAGTACTAATAAAGGAACAACGTTTGCTCCGGAGGACAAAGGCTGCATCCGAAAGAACCAATATTTCATGCAATTTGCATGGTTTCACCCACTTCCCGTCAGTAATCCATTCTTTTACAGGGGAGCTCGCGGGGTGGAAATTGTAATAGGGGATTCCACAGCTCGTTAAGTTACACAATGGCGTTTAGATGGGCGTGCAGTATAAATCGATCGTACGATTTTCAAAATCGATGAGAAGCTTCAAATCGCTTGCAGACACACCCGAGGATTTTGGAAGCACCTAGTTCAAGCAACAATGGCACTGAGTAAAAGGCAGATTGCTGTGATCGCGTTAAATGCTATAATTTTTGTTGCTGTGGCGATTATTAACTTTTTCTCAAGAAAGTCAAATTCGCTGTTCCCTAAAGCAACAGGTGCAGTTTCAGATGCTAATCCAACAGAAATAACGCCTGCATCTTGGACATTCACAATATGGGCCTTCATTTACGTCTACCAGCTTATTTGGGTCATATATACACTTGCACTGTCCTGCCGAAATGCACCCGACATACTCTCTGGATGGCTCTACGATTCTTTCACCATGGCCAACCTGTGTAATTTCTCATGGCTGCTTGTTTGGTCGCGAGAGTATTTAGGCCTGGCATTCGTCTTCATTGTTCTCGTTGCTGTTTTCCTGAATGTGGCCTTGTTCTTCAGCTTGAAGGGTCTGAAGGATTACCTCGACACGTTCACCCCTAGAAAGGGTGTCACATCTGTAGAAGGTCGTGAGGTTCCCGAAGCTTTTGATGTGTGGTGCATTCGATGTCTCGTGCAAAATGGAATCATGTTCTATGCAGCATGGTTGGCAGTAGCATCGTGCCTAAATTTCACTATTTTCATCCAACATGACCTTAAAGCTGATGGAAGTAAGGCAGCAACTGGAGCCCTCTGCATCTTATTGCTTCTCATCATTGGCTGGTTTGTGCTAGAAAATTTCATTTTTGAAGTTTACACGCGTTATCTCGTGTCTCATTACATCGTACTTCTCGTGGGGTTGAGTGGAATTTTGAGCAAGCATTGGACAAATGGAAAAGGAAACCAAGGATTTGTTCTATTTCTTTTGATTTTGTCAGCAATATTCTTTGTTTTTCGGTTGCTGTTCATTTTTGTCAAAGAGAGGCGCAGGTCAGCAAATGCAGATGAAAATTTGACACTGATCGTCCAGTCTTAATCATTAAACTTTATAAAGTTATCCACTCATTTTGCTACTATTTCTATGGACCAGCTGATTATTGACTGCAATTTTCTAATGTTTACAATTTCTCTGCTATCATTCAATATTTGCTTTGCAATTTTTGCACGTCTTACGTCTCATATCTTTATTTGAAACTTTAAGTAGCTGCATTATATGTTAATTGTGAATGACACTATCAACTTTGAATGCAATTATCTAAGGGATAAATATTTCTTGTAAAAATGCGTGTTTTGCTTGATTCCATATACCTTTGCAGTTTGAGTAATATTTACTTATAGCCAGGGAGATGTGTAGTATTCACAAAGTGGGCACACGTGCTCAACAGGGTTCTTTAACGAAAAATTTATGATGTTTTGAAGAATTAAATCCTGGTTGCAGATGGGATTGAACGGCCTGCTATTGAAGAAAATGGGTAGATAAATGCTAGCATCTGTCACAATTCTATTTCTAGTTGTATTTTGCCTATCATTATATACCTAAGTTTACCATTTCACTCATAATTACTTTCGTGCATGCTTTGGTCCTTAAATAATAATTTTGTAGCTGCACATTTTTTCATTCAAGCTGCACAGATTTTTTCAGAGCTGTACATTTTGTGTATAACTGCATATTAAAACTAACCCTAATGATCAGGGCACCCCAAATACAAAAAAGGGAAACTCGTAAACTACATAGAGGAACTGTATGTAAAAACCTTCTTTTACTTATTTCTATATATGTATATATGTGTATATATATATACATATATGAATATATATAATATATATATATA
>OLMO02000001.1:1385970-1401487 GCA_900291935.2 Cassiopea xamachana | reverse complement strand
GTGCATATTATTTTGGTTCTCAAGAAATCCTATAAATGTACAATGTTGATAATTTTCATATCTTTTATCCTTCTTTGTCACGTCTACATCAAAGACAAGTCTTTGGGATTTTCTTTTGATGAAGTGTTCAAATTAACGTTTTGATAGTAAATCCAGTACAACAACTAACGCGAAATAAACTAGCGTTAATGTATCGCTTTTACTTCGGGCAATTAGGTAGTCATTATATACAATAGCTCATATACAAACTGATAGATAACAAAGATTCTAAGTCCACGCTTTGAAAAGATTTTCAATGATTACAAGATCTTGGGGTTAATTTCCACCATGCGTATGCTATTGTGAATGTACTTCCGTAATGTAGAAACAATTTGCTGGGATGGTCTTGCTCGGATGGTAGATGGCAAGAAAACGTAATTGAAAGTAAATGTAGAAAGGGAAATGCCTTCTAGATATTGTTCTGAATACATCTGGAATTTCATACGTCCTTGAATTCAAGTTAATATTTCAGCGCTATAGTGAGCTTTCTAGTAAGTGTAAACAATTCTACAGAGCAGCTCCTATGTCTAAACAAGGCAATTTGTGAACCGAAAAATATCAGTGCTAAGATTACACATGATAATTACAATACATGTTCTTCTTGTCAAATCAACTAAAGCACGTCTCTAAACTAAGTCCTTAAACTTTTAAAATAGTGCGTACTACTTAAAAACACGTATATATTTGAGATTCAATAAGCTTAATGTGTGCTGCTCATTGAAATAACTGATACACTCTGGTTCAAACTTTCTTCTCAATTTGATAACACTTCTATAAAACCAGATCAGGTATTCATGGTCTTAACATTTATTCAAAATATAGTTCTTGTTAGCAAGGACAAGAACAAAACCAACTGTAAATCATTATCTAACGTGGAATGCAACTTAATTCATAAGTTTTGATTAATTAGTCAACGATTTCTACCTTGGGCTTTATGCAATTAAATTACCTGAATCTAATTGAAATGAATGTAGCATACAATACACAAATCAATCTACAGCTGGTACAAAATGTTACTTTTTGCAACTTGTTCCAGCTGGTACAAATTGTTAATTTCTGCAACTTGTACCAGCTGGTATAAAATGTTAATTTCCACAATTTGTGCTGCAAAGGACTATTATGCTTGCTAAAAGATAGGTTAGCAACAACCAAATGGCAGATATACACAGTCAATACAACAATTGGTAAAGATATAACATAAACATTTTTATATGATGGTACATCCTAAATGCAAAAAATTTTTGAAATTGCACTTATTTAATGGCATTGCTGAATTTTTCAGTACCAAAATCCACCTAGGTAAATGCGTCAGGTTGAGCCACCCCATAAAGTGAAGGGAGATACTTGTTTAACTACTTCTAAGCAACATTTCCATTTACTTACAGCAGCTTCATCAACTGGAAAAGTAATGTCACTGATTGCAACTATGCTAGGTAGGCATTTGGTTAATAAAAGCTTGCAACATGCACATGGAATAAAAGATCAATGCAAGATGAAACTGAAAGCTTGACATCACTAACTTTCTTCAAAATTTAGCCAAAAGGACCAGAGCTTATTGCGTATTGCCCAGAGATGATTTCAACAAGGGTAAATCCAATAAATCAAAGCTCCAATAGAATCTTTTCTTTTACTTGAATAAATAACACTCTCAGAATTCATGATTTTTTCAGATTGTTGAAAGCTATTGGCTGCTGATTTCATAAACAAATGGGTAACTGCTATTGTTCTGATCATAGAGCAATGGTAAAAGTAGGTGTATACAATATGGCAAACTATGAAATTACAGATACTCATAACCAGGATACGAAACTCTTGAAATGCTCTGATTTAATCAATATACCAACCAAATACAAATACAAAAATTATTTTGCATCTTGTATTGGTCTGTTTTAGGCATACTCTTCAGTGACAAGCACAGATGTTGAATTTGCCAAACTGTCTTCTTCATCAGTGCTAGCCATGCTCTCTACAAACCAACAAAAAGTTTATTAAGCATTAAACACTAGGAATTTATTGTACACCATATTTGATGGATAATTTCTTTGCCTCCTATTCTGATGATAGACCTTGCACCTTGCTCTGAACATTATATCACAAATTCTGGAAATGTTATTTATTTGGTTTTTCTAAAACATTCATGGACAAGTCAGCTAACTGGTTTGCAACATAATTGGTTTTGTCAAATGCAGTGTGCAATCTGACTATAGCTAAATCAATGACACCACAGTTCCTACCCTATATTTCCTGACAAAACTATGATTTTCTGCCAGTACCTCAAACGCAAGATTTACTAGCCTGCTTTTAAATTCTCCTTAAAAGCATTGCTAATTCCAGCATTCAAAAATTGGTCCACTAACTAGTTCACTATACACTATTTAGTAAAAAGTATAAAAGTTTGAGTTTGAAAATTTAAACAAAAGAAGAAATGAGCTTCTATGGTTTGTTGTCATATGGCAAGAGTAAAAAAAAACCTTTATTAGGAGATCTGTATATAGGAGGTACTTTGAAGAATGTTGTAGAAAAAACAAAGTGCATTTTTTAAGCTTACACTTACGACGAGATAGATTATTTGCAAGTCCTTCTTCATCACACCTATCATGAATTGAATCAATTGAAGGGCCATTTTCCAATTCCTCTTGGTGCTCTTGCACTTCCAAAACAATTCCCATTGGCTGTGGTACAGTTGGTACTTCAACATCCCTTTCTGATGTCACTGTTTCTGGATCATTCTAAGTTAATAATTGACAATTTTTCAAAAGAGTTCTAGCAGAAAATACACTCTAACCAGTCAGGAAAAGGGAACCTTACCCTGTCGCCAATTATTTCCTCTGTTCATTTACCTCTGCACTATTCCTAAAAGATCCTTATTCACTAACACGTACATATCAAGTAAGTAAGCAATAAGGGGCACCACCAAAATTATGGCTCAAACTGGGGAGTAATTGCACACAAGTGTGTACTCTAACCATTTAGCTAGAAACACATCAATGTAATTAAACAAAAAGCATTCATTTCTGTATCTTTCCCCAGGTACAATAGCAATCCCAATAGCACCTCTTAGAGGTGCTCAGTAGCATTCAATAGCACCTCTTAGAGGATTTTGCTGATCCTCATGCATTCTTAGACCAGAAGCCCTTTCGACTATTATCCATGCCTTACAGTGGTTGGGCTTAAACCCTGTAGCCATGAGTCTTGGCTGAATGCAGTACTCCTGGATCAAGGATAGTAAACAAAATCAATCAAAATATTCACAATAATATACATCTTATTGTGAATATTTATAAAAAAGTCTTCCAAAAGTTCTCAAGCCAATTATACCAGAAATCAGACGCAAAAAGACAACAATAATATTCAGTTTGCACAACATGTTTCGGATATTGTTTTATCCATCTTCAGTTGCTATAATACTAAATTGTTAAATAGAGCACACAAATAAACATTGCAAAATCAAAAGAATGTGTAACGAAAAATAATTCGAATAATGAAGAGAACGAAAATCATTGAAAGTGTTAGAATATTGAGGAGAAATTGCAGTGCTGGACCAGTTTGTTTAAATTGGGCCCCTCCCACAAAATATGTAAGGCCTCTTTAAAAAATTATACATATATAGGGAGAATGACTTACAATACCACATGCCTTGAGAATATTAGTTTTACATATTGGACAAGTTCTGTGCTCCAAAAGCCAAGGATCTACACAGGACTTGTGAAATTCGTGCCTAAAATACAAAAATAAATAATGATAACATGCAGTTAAATGTAGCAACATAGCTCAAAATAATTATAATACAGGATTACCACTAGCACTTCCGGAAAAACTCTCTGATTTTACCAGATATTTTCACTGAAATCCTACTTGCTTGTGAATGATTTTCCCTTATATTCATACTACCATCAACTATGCCTTTATCAATTCTTTGGACAGATATGAGGTTTGAGAAAGCCATGGCTATTGTTGGCTATTCAAATGTCTGGTTTCATAAACCATAGAATCGTGCTACATAGGGACAGCATAGAACAGACTTATACACAAAAGGGAAAACATTGGCAATCATCTCATTCCACTGGATGTGTGTTTGAGTATATAGAAAATTATTGGTCTGAAATAAAACAACACAAAAATTTAAACTTCGCTGACTTTCCCTGATTACTTGAAAAATCTCTCTTTCCCCCTAATTTTCCCCAATTGAAAGCAAAATTCCTTGGCTTTCCCTGAATGCCCTGATTTGATGGCAACCCTGTAATAGCTCTCTTGGGAAAAAAGCTATTATCTGTGGCATTTGTGACAAAAGCTGTATTTTGTGTTGAGCTGAGGTCAATAATGCTCTCTAGAGAATTTTGCTAATGCATACAATAATACAACATCTGTGTGAATAAAAATGAAACTTGAAATTTATAAAAATATCATGAATTATAGGGCTTAAGTGCATGAAAGGGGGTGCAAACTATAGCATAATGCTAGAATTTTGGTGATATAACTTTGCAAAAAAAGCCTTGACACATTTATTATACTACCTTTAAAATGTAAATAAGATAATGCTTCTATTAGTTTCTGCTGATTTGGATTATAATTTTTCATTCAAAAAAACACTATTCTCAGATGAATGTGAATGAACATACACATTTTTTTAAATAAGAAACACAGCTATAAGGGACATGAGGCTGAGATAAGGCAAAAACTAAGAAACACTAAAGAAACATAGACAGGCTGGGCTTCATATAATACATTGCAAAACTGCTACTAGAAAATGTTTGAACAAACTAGCAAGAAAACAGAATGAGCATCCACTACATGTATCACAAAACCTTAACATTCTTTTCTTGCATCACAGTTACCAAATCTGGGTTGTTGTTATCATTGAAAGTCTTTAAACATTAAGCAATATTTAAGGTTAGATTTGATGAAATATTAAGAAACATCCAAGCTGAAGCTAGAGAATTTGCTTTTTATAAACAAAACATGTAATTTAATGAAATACACTTGACAAACAAGCTGGTGAAATCTAAAATAGAATATGAATCAAAACAGTGGCAACAATATACCTGCATGGCAAAACTCTTAGCGTTTCTCCTTTGCCATAGCCTTCAAGGCATACAGCACATGTATCATCCTGACTCTGAAATATCCATAATTACATATAAATATGTACATTTCATAAGTCACACAGATGAAACATAAATTAACTGCTAGAAATGAAGTTTCATTGCACCATGCGAAGATACAGTAGCAACTGAAATAGTTTAAGCTAAGCATATTTTCCATTTCTTGAGCATTCTCCAAAGAAAATGCCTAGGATACACACAGAACTGATGCGATGATCAACAGTAGAAATATGACAACAAATTTTGACAAAATACTTACAGCTATTAGCCATTAACCTAAAAATTGATTAGAGTGTCATACAGGTAACAAGACTTACCTCGTCGGAATCTGTATCACACATTCTTGTTTTTAATTTAGAAATTGCTTTCTTAGCAGCACTGACAAGTTGCTTCTAAAAGTCAGATATCGTATTAGGATTTGTCAAACAATAATAGAAAATAATGTTATTTACCATGAGGTTCAGTAACCATTATCATAAAGTAATCAAAGTCTTAAATTTCTAATTCTGTTTGTACAGTTTTCTACCTTGTTTAAAAGACTGCCTGAAGAAATTTCTCCAACCAATCTACAATAAATTAACCTCAAAATTGGATATATAAAGATACAACACTCATGGGTTTATAATTTTTTGAGTGCAACCTATTCTGTAATTTGGCTACAAAACTAGGGAAACTAACATTGAAACAACAAAGAGCATTCGTAGAGTGGTAAAATCAAATTGTACCATGGATACTTCTATATAAAAACAAGCAGAACAATAAGACAAAATAAACTGAAGTTAAGAAGGCATGCTATAATAGCAATAAACCTTTGCAGAGAAAAGACAAGCCTCTTAAATCTGTGATGGGAATATACCTGTCCCTCATACAATGAACATTTTTGGCAACTACAAAAATAAGGTTCACATGATGAAGTGTGAACAATGTAAGATGGTAGTCATCAACTTTTTGAATGAATTGTGAAAGTAGGGTTCATTAATCATCTTCAACATAAGTTTAGCATTCATGTTTGTTTCAAAAAGAAAATTTCAGTTTCATTTCATATATTTTATGAAGAGTATTTTATTGAATTTTCAATGTACTTCCAGAACAAGGTTACTATCCCATTTTCATATTGCACAATGGGTATTAATAAATGTCATGGAAACAAACAATTCCTAATTTTATTGAGGATCATTTGCTATTGTCCACTAATATCTTACTATCTTAGGATGGGGATGGGGGACTTCTCCTTGATTAATATACCTATAGAAAGAACTCCTCCGATAAGGGCAGCCCTGCACATAAGTTGTTTACTTGCATCATTATATTTCTTGTTATTTCAGTGTAAAAATTTTCTGCTACAGTGTGTAGTTTTCATTTTGAATTGCACTTGGTGGAACTCTGATAATAAGAGACCGAAACTTTTCTAAATGACATGATGAATAATATTTTACAACTAAAATCCACCATACAGCAACATTGATCTTAGTCCCGTTCTGTTGAGAACATTATTCAGCAAAACTACTGGAAGAAACATTGCCTTTGAAAGATCTCTTTCAAAAGCAGGGTTGGTGGATGCTTGGGATGACATGACTATAGTTTCCACTGTCGCCAACACAAATTGTTTACAATAGAAGCCTAGAGGGTGTGTTAATCATGTTGTTAAGTTTACGTTGAATACTCTGTGGTAACTACAGGAAACACAAAAAGAGGGCTAGAACACACAGGTACGCTGAGTAACAGTGATATTTGAATCAAGCAAAAAAGATGCACTAGACACTAGCCACAAGAATGAAATAGTGGTTTGCTGGTACGATAGAACGATGCAAAACCATCCCAGTGAATAGTATATTGTCACTATTTTTATTACATAAGTTTAATTACCAAAGACTACCAATTTCCAAGATTGTTCCAAGTATTGTTGCAAAAATATGATGTTAGCTGAAAACTGGGAATACTCAAACGCCCATTCGGCTATATCTGAGAAATTTTCTGCAATAGCGTCTAATACTCCAGTAAATTTAGTAATTGGCGCTGGCATTCGGCTGGATGAAAGCTGACTGAAAATAATAGAAAATAATAGAAGCGTCTAGCCCAACTCACCTCCTTTCTGTCTCTAGCATAGAAATAGCGAAATCGTTGAACATAATAGAAAACAAGCCAAGCTAAAGATATACACATCAGCAAAATGAACGAGACCAAGACAAATAGCACGGATGTCTTTCCAGCTTCCCAACTATTTCTGCGCCCGTAATGATACCGACCAACCGAAATGTACATGTGTATAACTGACTTTCTAAAAATGGAGGCCAATTCCAAACCTAGTTCTCTGGGAATGGATATAGCCACAATGTATCCTACACCATAGCATCGCATAGGCGACTCATTCAATGTATCAGAACTGTTGTCGAAAATGATAACTGCTGAAGCGTTGGCCTTCCTGGCATTACGAATCTTCGTGTCAAATTCACAGTTTCCTCGCTCAATCAGCGCTATCCATGGCTTCAAAACACTAGGGACTTGCTTGGAAACTGGCTTACACCAATCTTCACCTTTTATATAGTAAATATATCCTGTAGCTGAGTTTACCGAAGCGCCAATTCCGTAAATGCCTTCGCCTGTTATGTGCCTCCATATCTCAATGCTTTTTAATCTATCCATCTCTTTATATGAGGCATTGAGTACGGCTGAGACGTACTTAACTCCCTTACTAGGTGAGGCAAACAATGGTAGAGTACAAAAATAAGATATTGTAATAAGAAAGATGATGAACTCGCTTGCTTTAAACGCCATTTCCACAGTCTTTGCTTTCCGCTTAGCTTCTTTACCTGTTGGTCCTACGCACAATGAATAAGTAACAACAAGTGATGTCAGCTACTTTGTACCTTTCTTTATTACGCATTCAAGGAAGTAATTCACAACAACTTACTCCTTACGAAGATCGAGGATTTTCATTAGGGACAAATCGCTTGTAATCCCGGAAATGGATTCCTCTTTATTCTAAGAAAGTGATGCCATTAATTGGGCGAATACGCCTAGGACGAGTTGAAGTAGATACTTAACAGCGTGGGTTTTGAAGAAGCCTTTGCTAAGGCTCATACACAGTTTTTGTCCCAGTAATGAAACTTTGTTCTAAATTTGAGACTTCCAAACATTGGACATTCACATAGGGTTCATGCACTATGTAACTTAGGTCGCAGTTTTCTCATACTGATATTTTCCTTGTCAGCAGGGACATAACTTCAATAATAATTTTTTTGGGGGTGTCAGACGCTGCCGAACGAACATTTTTTTGCTTGTGACCTTTTCCTTTTTTTAGTAACAGTAGTTCACCAATGGTCCTGGATCCAGTAAATTGCCCTGCAGAAGTACGTTGTACTACCGTTTTTTTCCTGCGAAACGGCAAATTGTCAAGGTTGGGGCGATTTACCCCCATATCCCCTTAAATTTCGTCCTTGCTTGTCAGCACTGTAGTGTTACACAATAGGTTTACTGTTCCGTGTCTATGAGGTAGTTTTTATTTTGATCCGTCCAGTCATAGTTTGTGAGCAATCTGTTTCCATGCCATTACCCATCAGTTGCCATCTTATGGTGTAATCGCCCTTACGTAATAACCCTTTCTTTTTGCTGTGTCATGTGTCTGCCATAAAGTGCCAACGCCGTATTGTGTAGTTCAGTCGTCAGTAGAAGGCGCAGGAAGAAGTTAATAGTGTAAGCTGTCCGTGAGTTTACGTTGTCATGAGCTTGAGTGTAAGTTGCTGTCCTGTACGTTGATGTTGCGGTTGTCGCAGTAGGGATTCGTAAGTTGAGACATAGTTAAAGTCATCAATTGAAGAAGATTCGCGAACTTTTTGTTATTAATCGGTGTTATTCCTATCTCGTTACTGCAAAACCCTACAAATATAACAGTAGGGTTCTCTTTTCCAAGACTACTGGAAGAAGAAATTGAGTTTCTCAAAAGAGACACTCAATTTCTTCTTCCAAAAGCTTTAGAAAAGTGAACTCTGAACTGTTGACAAGGAAAGTATCCGTAAGAGAAAACAGCGATCTTAGCAGTTGTTTAAGGAGCAGTTCAAGACAGAGCCCTGGACAATAAGTCAAACGCAGCCCAAAAGAGGCTTCATCCAAATTCCAATGCAGTGACCACGACCTTTATATTGAGAGGGGGAGACACAAAGGTCTGCCAGACGAAGAAAGACTATGTATCATGTGCCCAAGCAATTTATAGAAGATGAAACCCAATTCCTCACAGAGTGCCCAGCATATCAGGAACTTAGAACACCCTTCATAAGATTGACGAACTTAGAGTCACTCCCTGCTAGTTTGAAATTTATCCAGCTTATGAAAAGCAAGAGCGAGCCACTGATATATGCCTAGCCAAATTTTTGAACAAAACATAACAATCACGATATGAAATCAGCCCCTCAATGCCTTGCTGCCCCCATACATCATCCTTCAGTTTGATTTGTTTCCTTTAGTTATTGTTAGCATAGTCTTCAAGTACTAATATTGTGTGTATTATTTTCCTGTTACTGTAATGCTGCAATGCTTCGCATGGAGGCAGTGCATTTTGCGTTAAATAATTAATAGTTAACAGAAAGTGAAGCTTCATTTCCTGAAATGATGATACATCTTAGTAAACAACAGAAGCTAAACTGTACGAGGGCAGCCAACATAACATTTTGTAAACAGATAAATCAAGCTTTAAATACACATATGAATTTTCTTAGGTCTCAAAGTACTGAACTTTCTCAACTTTTTATGCAGTTGAGTACTTCTTTCCTACAAAAGAAGTATGTATTTAATGTCCAAGGTAATTATCCTGCAGGGGGTAAAATCATATGGGAAACAGTGCCCACTCGGTGACCCCTTCCAGCTTTGTAACTTGCAGGAATGTTGATTTTTGGTGATAAATAGCACGACTATGTCCACACAAAACTTTTGGTTTCTAAGCCCTATGGTGGTCGGAGTATACTTTTTTACTCGACGAAATTAAGAATTGCTTGTCAACAAGTACCTAAAACTCTACCTCAATTGCTAATAAAAGTTCAGAATGCTCATTGCAAGAAATAGTCACGAAATTTGTAGGCAGTGCTGTAGACCTGGGAGCTTAGCCCCCTGATTATTGTTTTTTTTAAACTTGCTCATATATTCTTTATTATCTAATCATACAAATACAAATCTCGCTAACAACAATTAACTTGTATTTGGCTTGCTTGGTAATACAATAATTATATAATGTTACAAGGCTACAGAAGATAAGTAAAAGGGTATTAGTAAGATTTTGGTAGTCAGTAGGTGAGAAGATCCGGATTAGTCCATGGCTTATTGTGCATGCAGAAACCATAGTAAGTAGTGCGGATTATGATTGTTATTGATTTCTTGAGGATATATTTTAGATGCTTTTTATCAATATCAAGATCCTTGTACATTTTGATATAAGGATCAGAAGAATTCCCAAAATACCAGAAAACTGATAGAGACGTTCATAAATTTAAATTCATGGTAATTAGGTAATAGTTCTTGTTTGTGGCTACGGTATTTCTCGTATTTTCTATTTGCATTATTATCAATATTAGTTTCAAAACCAACAGTAAGTTCAATTATATATGGGATGTTATTAGAGTGGACAGAAGGATATCAGGACGAAATTGCTCACCAGTAACAATACAGGGGGTGAGAAAACCTGGAAGATCGACAAAAAGAGAAGGATTTTTGATATCTTTCAACGTAGAGGCAATAAAGTAGAGTGCTGAGTTGTGTCTCCATGTGTAGCGACTTTCTTCCAGATGTATTCTACAATCAGCTACAACATGAAGGAGGGTCTCAGATTTTAAGCAGAAAGAACAATCTGATGATTGAGAGAGATTCTACTTTTGAAGGTTGTTACATGTAGCAAGTGTATTGTTGAGGTATCTAGCAATGAAGTTAAAAATATTTTTCGGAAGTTTACTCTGTGTAGAGGGCCACAAACAGTTAATTTCGTGCTTTCGAGGAATGATTGAGCAAAATCATATAATAAAGCCTTGTGATATCAATTCCTTGGTAAGTCTATCAGTATGTTCTCGTTGTGCCACCTTTAAATACTGTTCAATATTTTGATAAATGCCGTATTATATATTTGTTCAACAGCTGGTAGATTTCCATAGTGATCTAATAGTATCACTGGGTGAAGATTTAAGGGCACTGCGGAGGACATTTTGACACTGCAAGAATTTGGTATATGAAAGCCGGAAATTTAAGTCAAAGTTGTTTCTAGGAAAAAATATTCCGCTAAGAGTAATGATAATATATCATGTTTAAAAGTGGTTAGCCTTTAATTTCTCAATAAAAGTAGCCCATTGCCGACAAAAGTTAAAAGAACACAAAAGATCTTATGGAGTAAACCTTTGGTAGGGGGCTTGAGCCCCTATTACAAAGAGCCTTGGATAAAAAAAGATAAAGGTAATAAAAAGGGCCTCCACAGAAGACATTTTTGTCACATGTTTACATCACAGGCTACTAATTGTTCATAACATTGGACTTTATATAAAATAGTTCAAGGGTTTATACACATTCACTTATCACGAGTGACAGCAACAGCAACATCACTAGCAACAAAAAACTGACTCTATCTGCGTTAGTCCCCCTAAGTACAAAGTTTGCCCTACATCACTGTTGCTGGGGCTCGGATATATAGCGCTCAGTGTTGCAAAAAGTGATGGAAGCCGTCTGGGGGCGCATGAAAGACTACTTTCAAGACCAAATTACTATTGGATGTATGGTAGTTATTTTATGGGGCTGATAGTTGAGGCTCAGTAATACTGGCACTTCTACGGGAAGCAGTTACTACAATCATCATCCTCACCATCATCATTATCACCATCATCATTATCACCATCATCAGTCTGTCTGTCTGTCCCATTTCGCCCCTAAAGGGGGCTTAGGACTGACCCTGGGGTCAGTTTCGGGTGTAATTTGTTTAAAAGAGGTGATCGAGTCGGCTAAACTCAATCCACTCTGTAACCCCAACAGTTACTAGGTAGAGCTGTAGCGTGAGCCATTGAGTCCGCTTTTCACTGAAGGAGCCTGGTTGGACAGTTTGCCACAGGTCATCAACATCTGTCCTAGTTCTGAATCTCTGCAATATAAACCACTATCAACTTAAGGGCAGCTGTTTCTCTGTGCCCGCTTGCCATCATGTGGAGGTCTCCAACCTTTGGCTAGCATCATCATCAGTCATCAGTCATCAGTCATCAGTCATCATCATCATCATCATCATCCTCATCATCATCCTCATCATCATCAATCATCATCATCATCATCATCATCATCATCATCATCATCAGCATCATCATCATCAGCATCATCATCATCAGCATCATCATCAGCCGTTCATGCCTCTGCTGGCAGGTGGCCTCCACAGTTCTTCCTACTCCATTCGATTACTACAATACAGCGAATTGATTAGAACTTTAAATCTAAAGGTTAATCCAGATTCAATAAGGTATTGACTTGGCACTCTTTTTATCAGCATACTATAGTGAATTTGCTATTGACTTAATTCCATTTAGCAATATTGTTGTGAACAGCGAAGAGAAAGAAAACAAAAAGTGAAACAAACTGGAATTTCCTCGAATTTACAATGATCATATGAAGGCAACTTATAACAATTTTGATTAAATCCCTAGCTGGAAGATTAACAAAATAGGAAGAATAAATAAACAGAAATCATAAAAATTATGAACAAATAAACAACTTTGGTAGTTTAAACGCCATAATTCATTCGCCACTTGGTTTGTCCAAATTGGTGTCGTACCTTCGAATGAGCTCACCCTAAAAAGCAAAAATTAGGCCACAATGAAATGTGAATTCCATTGCAAAAGAGGCCTTAGAAGTGGGAAATGTTGCTGTAATGCACACAGACTTCTCAATTCAACCAGCGGTGATTTCCACAAAATGTAAGAAGGGGGCTCTAGGTGCAATGACATAAAAGGGGGTGTGGCTCAGTGGCAAGCATGTTCATATATTCAAAGATGATGATATGATAATTTTGGTTGATCATCATAAAATTAGAACGATCTCAATAACTAGATCGATCTCAATAACTAGCACGATCTCAATATCTTGAACGATCTCAATAATAAGATATATCTCAATAACCAATCTCAAGTGCAAAACATAAAAATACAATCAAAAAAACACTTTGAAAAACAAGGTCAATACAAATATTGAACCCCTCTACAGAATGAACACTACTTCTGAAAAGTGACATTTATTAAAATGGAATTTATTAACATAGTCATTTCATGGTGAAAAGAACTATAAATCTACTTAGATAAAAGAATTCAAGTAAGGGCTAAAATAAATGACTTTCATTTTTGACCCAGAGGAAAAAGAAAGTAAGTACTTGAGTAGCGTCATACAGGTTGGTGATAGATGATTTGTGATTAGATTGATGATCGCTGATCGAGGATTTTCATTAAATAACATTCAATAAAATTACAATTATGCAATTAACAGAATGAAAAACGTTGCGTAAGACCAAGGAATACAAAAACATTTTAAATATTTGAGTCATGAAAATATTTTTTGACATGAAGAATATCATAAACTGACCTGTCCAACAAGTCCCCCTTCCTCTTGAGAAAATGCATAACCACCTGAAGAAAAATATTTAACATAACCCATGAGGCAAGATTAATTACATAAAACATTGAGAAATGGAAACATCCAAAGGAAGGAGGGAGTATTGTCAGACAGACATCTAACAGAACCACAATGTCACGTAGCAATTTCTGCGCCTTGATTCTGATTTTATCCAAATACTTTCAGAAAAACTCCCTTCATCAGCCTTTAAGTATGGAATTTCAAACATGCTCAGAAATTGATAATGTACCTACCGTAGAAGAGCGTTCGTTCAGCGCATGCGTATGAAATGTTACCATATTTTTATTCATACCGGCAGTTTCATATCACATACTCCANAAGCAGATTTTAAAAAACGTTCTGACCAGTACCAATTGCATCATATACAAAATATACAAAGTAAATGCAGATTCTTTAAAAAAAATTGATACTAAAGGAACTGAAATCAAATAAACATAGCGAAGATCGACGCCTGTCTAACCAACTTTCTTCTCCCTATTTATAAGAATAAGGAAATCAGCACTAAAAGGGCATACTTGTCGTATATAGTTCACTAGAGCGTGCTTGATAAGCGTGCTCGATACAGTTCAAAATAAATGGTAACCAGCGATAAAAAATGATAGAGAGAAAAGAACAAAAAAACGAGAAGAGAGAAAAGAAATGAAGGGGTAAGAAAAACGGTAAAATTTCAAAAGCAATAGTTATCAAATTTTACATTCTAGAACCAAAATACTAGAGACAAATTTGTTAATATTCCAATAAATCAAAATCATGGTACAAAAAACATGCTAAACTTACGATCAGTTCGTCCTCTGTTGATACTTCCTTCAATTGACGGAACACCAGATCTCATTGGAAGACCACTGCCACTAATTGACCATTCTTCTGGTTTCAACTACCACAAAATTGAATGTTGATAAACTAAGACATTTGCAGGCTAGACGACGCAGATAGTGCAATCATCATAGCAATACTTTCTTTTCAATACTGTGCCCTAAATGCCCTAAAAGCAATACCTTCTCAACACTGTGCAATGTTCATCTTTTATCCTTTTCAATCCTCCCAGGTCACTCCAGCCCCCTCGGTTATCAGGGTTCCAACTATAGACCCTTGCTTCTGAAGATTAGAGGTCAAAAGCAAAACAAATGGATATTTCAACTGATCGCCAACTTTAGCAACGTATCGCAAGCTAAATGCTAGCCACCAAAACAACTCAAGTAAAATCATTCATCGTCAATGACACCAGACTAAGGAGTAAATTATTCGTCTACAAGCCTAATAAGTGTCCGACAGCTGCATACTATAGAATGCTACTTATATCTTTACTGAAAAGTAGAAATGGAAGCAGCATTCGTATATGAAGCTATACTAAAAGGGAAAATGAATATTGAAAATCAATCATATGCTACCTAAATGCTTCTAAAAAGATAGAAAAGAAAAGCTCCTTGGAAGGAATACTCGAAGCAATAAGATTGATCTTGCACGCTACAACAGAGGAATATAATACCTTCTTTATAATTTCTAATTCTTGAACGTACTGCCGCGAATTCTTAAAAAAGGTACGTTGACATCTGCAACGAAATATAATCGAATATTCCAAGTAATTTCTATTGCTCTCAAGAGGTGCTAAATTTGCGACAAGTAGAGCACTACAACATGGTACAAAATTACCACCTCTTTAAGCAAGGAAAAATTTTCCCACCAGCACGTTTATTAAAAGTGTATTGTTTGATTTTAATTTTCATGCTAGCGTTGAATCGTCATAT
>OLMO02000001.1:1339459-1352695 GCA_900291935.2 Cassiopea xamachana | reverse complement strand
ATAGATAAAAGTTCAAAGATCTAGATGGCAAAAAAATGTTTTGTAGCTAAAATTTCTACATTGAGAAGAAACAGATCCAAGTTACATTTTCAATCACTGGTGCTTCTTACCAATGTATTGACCAGATCCCATTTGTTATATTGTATTTTGTGAGTTTCACACCTTAGGAAAGTTTACTAAAACCATAATTTTTAACACACATGAACACTTAAAGATCCAAGTTAGCTTTGCTACAAATGACTTGGTAGTAGATAAGGTACTTACATAGCTGACCCAGCAAAGCCATCCTAAAACTGTAGCAAGGGGGGCTATGTTGTGGGAAATATATAGACCATACCTTTGACCATGCCCATTTCTGCATTTATGATATTAATGTTCTTGTAATTTCTGTGTATGTGAATGTATTAAATGAAGGAGAAAGCCAACATGGGGTTGTAACATTCTTCTTCTATTGGTTGGAGTGTACCCTTTTTCTCCTCCTTTGGCAAAATCATAGTTGAAAATGTACCCAGACTAAAATATGTTTGATGTAGGGGACTCAGCACCCCAAAAATTTCTCACAATTTAAACAAAGGGGGTAAGCCCCCCTCCATGACATACCTGACCTGATCCCAGTGCATACAAATCTCCTGTTTTAATCTCAATGTTTAACAAACATCAAAAATATAACAGGCATAGCTCTCTCAAATTGTGAATTATTTTGATTATATATCTCATAATGGTCTTAAGAATCTCCTCTTAAAAGCAGTGTGGGGTCAACCATAAAGGATTTTTACACCTTAGGGGTTAGTAATGATGCAGACAATGCTGTATAGGGAGAGGGGGTGTTCAGCTGAAAGTGGACATCCATTTCAGAGAAGCTCTTTTAAGAGAGGAGAGATCATTTAGAAGTCATTTCAAATCATCTTCTTTCACTGAAGATTGGAAAATCAAGAGAAAAAATGAAATAAATACATTATATGTTTCTTTTACAAAAGAGCTTCCATTTTTTCACATTTTATACAGCTCTATAATAATCTTCTACCTCAAATAACGTGTTGCAGTGAACTTGCCAGTACATAGGCATGTGATGGATTCCAGATAGCGCAGCAGAGGGGAGCAAGCACCCTTCCTGCCTTTCATTTGGGGGAGCAGGGGGAGCCATAGTGCTCTTTATAAAATGCAATAGAATCCCTTTTTAGACATTGATATGATACAAAGGAGCTCAAATAAGCTATATAAGCAAGCAAAGTATGATTGGAAGAGAGAGCTATTTGTATAGCTGTGTGAAATGAAGGCCCTGCTAAGGGATGCAACAAAATGTCCCAAAGAGGTGCCTTGGGTCCCAAAGAGGTGCCCATGCAAATTGGTGCCCTTATGCTCCTGTTGGCCCCCTTGCCCTACTACTATTCTCACATGTCTGGGTGTGTGTACAGGTTCGCTGGGAAGCTGAGAAACTTATCATGTGTATAGACTTTAAAAAAGGTCACAATTTGTATTTGCATAGACAAAGCGAGGCAGGCTGTTCAGAAAAAAGAGGGGGATTACAAACTGACATCCTTTATGGACAAACCCTATTTTCAGTCAAAATGCTTGATACACCTGTCTACACACCAATATGCTGTTTGCCAAGACATAAAAAAGCCGAGCATGAATTTGCTGGAATTTAAATCTTGTAGTTAAAGGCACCATTGGCAATGATTTATTAGTAAAAGCTTCATCAACCAAAGGAGACAAATCTCACTTGGGAAGGGGTACAACAACAAATTGGGGTAGGAATACAACATCAAGAAACAACACATTTAGCTGAAATCCTCCAGTAATTTAAATCTATAAAAACTAATTCAGTAACAAATTGACTCCAGACAGTAATCTAAAAACATTTCAAATAATCCCTTCTAGTAAATCTGCTGAAATAAGCAAGAAGAAATTTTGGAATCTATTGTTTGGAGCCAGATTTGCTAAGGGGCAACCTACCAGAGGAATTAAGCAAATAAGGAGAGGATGGTAAATGTAAGATGAGAAATGGTATCTCTTTGACAAAGGTTCTTGCAACTGAATTGAAGAATCAGTGCAATTGGTAAAATAAGCCACAGTAATAAGAATGAGCTAGGTATTGCTAGGATCTATACTGGACAAGAAAGGTAGGTCAAATAGATATGACATTCTTGCAGGAATAGCTGAAAGTTGCAAATAGCACAACATTTCAGAGCCTTCAAAATATATGCATTCCTGGATAGGTTTGAAACTGTGAAAGAAAACAATGCTGGTTCTGTTTATCTAGCTGAGAAAATATGGAAAAAATTGATTACTAAACATCTAACCCACGCATGCTACTGAAGTTTATCCAGTTCATACCTTGCAAGCACACCTGCCATATTTGAAGTTTTGGAAACAGTTTAAAAGTTTACTTCAACAGCATATGCAAGAGCATTCACTCACAATGTGCTCAAACATGAGTTCAGCCTACCTACAGAACTGCAATTCTCATTTTTTGTTCTAAGACAAATTTTGCACTGTTTTACTACCTGCCGGTTGGTGTATCTTTATTGCATTTTGGTTGAGTGAAAACAAAGCTATCTCGTACTAAGCTTCTGATGTGGTACGATATCCACACTAATCAAAGCAGCTAATGCTCACTTTGTAAATAAGAAAGCGCCTTTTTCTAATATGTTTCCCGTTATTTTTGCAGTGGCATTCTTCTACTATTTTGAAGAATCAATGCAAACGCCCGCATAATCAAACAGTTTACAGCAGGCGCATACTCTGTAGAACAAAATTATTGCTAGGCAAAAAACCAACCAAAATCTATTTCTAACTAACCTGTGGAAGTGGGAATTCCTAGCGTTGTTGTCAATCTTCTGCGAACTTCTTTCATTTCAAACCAAAGGCCTTTGCTTCCCATAACTATCTATAAACTCCTTCCGCTGGAAAGACAACAAAAGCGAAGTTGCCCCACCTCTTCAAGCACTATCTTTCATCGGACGAAGACTCCACCATACACTTCTACGACCAGTTAGGGACTGCTCAGGCCTTCTTCCAAGACACTTGAGGCACAAATACAGACTTCTTCTTCCCTCTACGATACGACCTTTTGCATTGCTAATAGGGGCGTCAAAACTTCCTTTACAAGCGGATGTGTCGTCTTGGTCTAGGCCATTTCTAAGATTACTTTGTACAAGCCCCAGCTGACCACAGGAACTAACTTTAGATAAGCAGCAGTAAGTCAATGAATCGCTTTCGTAGACGACAAAACACAGACCAGTAACAGATCTTTCCTCCAGGCAAGACAAAGAATGAAACAATCCTAGATTATGCTTCAGAGAGCTTCAGAAGCTGCAGGCTATTCTTAGAAAGCAACAAAGAAGTTTTTTCCTATCTCTGATTGTAAATAAGGTAGTTTGTAAAAGCGAGGCTATGAATGTCAAATCGCGGCGAAGGCACTTAGGCCTAAATGCCGAGTTGCAACAAGTACAACCACTCTATTTTTCGCTGCTAGATTTTTCCCATTTCTATGGGTAGCACTAAGAACAAGCCTTCCATCTTTTTTTGAATTTGAGGCATGTAAGCTTTACTTTTGCAATACTAAAGGACTACTATGGAAGAGGAGCGAAATCAAGATGGGAGTCTGGAGGCTTTCCCTCCGAAATAATTTTAAGGACCATGAAGGGGGTTCTAGCAGGAAAAATCCGGGGAGGCCATGGCCCTTGAGCACAAAGCAGAAGAAAGGGAGTCTGGGGGCTTGGCCCCCAGACAACTTTTTGACCACACCCCTTTTATATTAAGAAAACGCCCTTCTTGACGATAACATAACGGAAAATTCAAATGTAAGATCTCCATTAACATTTAGACATTTACTATAAGTTGTTGCTTACATGCAAAGCCAAAACGTAAAGAAAGCTAGAGGGCGTTTTGTATAAGTTAAAATACAGCAAAAGTCTAGAAGTATCATGTTCATTCCTTGTACATCTTCCTAATTCGCAAGTATTTGCAGTAAACAATATACTCAAAATTCAAAATTTTATACCCGTCTGGAAAATTGGGGGGCCAACGAAGGGGCCAATAAAATTGCTGGGGGCCATGGCCCCCCTGGCGCTCATAGAACCATCTCTGGAATCACGCCCTCTGGAACGTCGGAAAACGCCCTTTTAGAACAAAGAGTAAAAGTTGCTATGATCATTGATCTTTGTGCTCAGAAGGAAAACTGATCCATCAATCTTGAAATGAAAGATGAAAAAGCTACGCTACCTTTTGTTGTTGTATGCCTGCAGTCCAACACTAGAAACAAAATCTAACACCAGTACACCGAAGGAAAGTTAGTCCATGCCAAAGTAGGCACTGGAATACATGTATGGCACGATTCTTTGATATCATTACTGCTCTGCAAAGACATTTATTTGCCCTGGAAACTGCACCATTCTATTTGTTGGGGGTGTTACACCCCCGTTATTTTCGTACCTGGCTAGAAGACGATTGAAGCGAAATTTGGTATGGTCTATTTTGTTCTGTTCAAAACACTCTTTTGTCGTGGTTTAATTTAAGCTTATACTGTATTACTACCTTTGACCGCAAGTAAAAAAAGCAAACAGGAATTCGACTTTCGTGATAATATTGAAGAAATCGTGACTGACTGATAAATGTCACTTGTGAAATAGCCTTTCTGTTGTCTTTATTGAGAAAATTATGTTTTTTATGTCAACCATAGAGGAAAATGCCAAGGTTTGAAATAAGCCCCCACCCAAAAATTCGTTATTGAAAATAAGCTCCCAGGGGCTTATTCAAGGATTTTTTGACAATGTGACAAAAGATAGCCCACATCCTTTCATAGTACGTAGCATATTGATTGCAATGTGGATTTCAAGAACTATTTGCATTACAGTGGCAAAGGGCATGTGGATGACCGACTGCTGACGAGACTTCCTGTAACAGTAGAGGTGTCACATAGGAAAAATGGAACGAACTCTGCATAGTAGCCGCCAAAAAACCGAATGCTGTGATAGGAAAGCAAGGTTTTCGCTGGTGCTTACCTTTCTGTTGGTTCTGTTGAATACAGCAATGCATTTTTCACGTGAAGGTAGATTGATGGTGATGGAATCTGAGCTGAACATCTTAAAGCGAGACAACGAGGAGCGTAAAGTATCTAACACGAAAAGCCAAGTACAAAAACTAGGTCAAATATTGGGCAATTTGAAGGTGACTTTACAACAAGGTACTTTTGCTAGATTTTGGGACTCTGAATGTTCACTCCTTTGTCATTCACAAAGTTCGACAATGTTTGTTTTGGTGAGGAATGGCCTAATCAATCAATAAGGTTGTAGTGTAAAGTTTGTACTGTAGTGGGCCGTAGTGTGATATCCGCCTTATTGTATTACAAAGCTCGTTGATAGTAACTATTGAGCGACCAGTACGGTGCAATATTCGCCAAAACATGATAAAGCAAGTCCAACAAGATCAGTCTTTGTATCCACGAACACGTAACGACAGTCACACTCTAAACATTAAATATTTGCCTATGTTTGATCATATTTTTAGCAAATGCTGTACACATTGGCAACTTGAACTGTTGTAATGAAAATACTTTGCAACAGAATGATGATCCAAACTAACTTTAACGTTGAGTTTGATCTTGAGAAATTCTTGACAAGTTGCATACTGCAAGGAAATAACAGTCGTATTTGGGAAAAGACAAAATACATGTACACTCTTTTTTATAAGAACACGAGCCTGAAATTTGATGAAAACTCAAGAACAATTTAAGAACAAGGCTGAGCCTGAAGCTCTGTCGTAAAATGTATTTTTGGAAAAAGATGAAGAAGTTGTCCACTAACAAATGGACACGAAATGCCCTTTTCTTGATAACCAGAGGAGAGTGGACAGCCTTGACATTGTTTTTCTTTGATGTTCGCAAATTAATTGCTCCTAACGAGAGTAGATGCTGTGCTAACTAACATTGTCTATTTATAATTTGCTATAAACGTTTTTCAATAAAAGATCAATATGCAAGAGGCCATCTTGGTTGTAACATTTGGTTCTCAATTAATCAAAGCATTCAATGTTGCCTTGTATATCGTCTTTCTATGTACACTTTTTTCTATGCATACTCTCTGTTTTATAAAAGCAATCTTATAAGAACACGAGCATGAAATTTGGTGGAAAATTAAAAACAAATTAAGAACAAGGCTGAGCCTGAAGTCTTGTCGTAAAATGTATTTCTGGAAAAAGATGCAGAAGTTATCCATTAACAAATGGACATGAAAAGTCCTTTTTTTGTTAACCTGAAGACCAATAACAGCCTTGACACTGTTTTTCCTTTATTTTTGCAAGTAGTTGCTCCTTGCGAAACTAGATACTGTGCTGACATTGTCTATTCATAATTTTTTATAAACTTTTCTCGGTAAAATACATTAATGTGCAAAGAGAGATCATCTTGGTTGTAACATTTGGCTCTCGATTAATGAATACACCCAATGCTGTCTTGTAAATAATCTTTCTATGTATTTCTAAATGGCCTACACGCTACTAATTTAAGAAGAAATTAAGAACAATTCAGCCTCAAGACGTGAGGAAAATTAAGAACAACCAACTTCAAACTCAATTTTACTGGTTCTTATAAAATAAGAGTGTATTTTATAAAAAAGAGAGTGTTTATAGTAGTAAAGCTTGACCGCTCAAAACACTTAGAAAGTTCACTAGTGCATTCTTCACCTTAGAAAGTTGACATATGAATCTTTTAAATTCCATTTATGACAGGCCATATACCTTATTTTGCTTATTTTCAGCTTTCTGTTCTTTGTTATTAATTAAGAGTTGTCATTTTTTCAAGAGTACATGCACTTTTCGCCCGTTTCCTTAATATGGCTGTACACAATCTCGTTTCTAAATAGTTTACGAAAGTGTTGATACTGAGATCGTGAAAAATCTTTAAAAGTTTTAATATTGGCACAAAAAACTCCTTTTAAAAAGCGTGTAATGATGATACTAACATTGCTATTTTTTCTTAAACACTAATCTTTTGCTGTCTTGTAGATCGAGAAAAATTTGCCCACTATCGGGAAAAGCGATATGTCAATGAAAAGCCGATAAAATCAATTTTGGTGAATTCGTTTGTTCAGTCGCTTCAGATACTTGAAACGTATTTAGCCAGTTGTAGTAACATTCCCTTTGCTTCAAACAAAACCATCAGCTGCAAAACTGGCAAGCGTGGAAAACCTGGACCCAGAGGCCCAAAGGGTGATGCTGGTGTTCCTGGCGCAAGCGGGCCCATGGGACTTGCCGGTGTGAAAGGGGCAAAAGGTGTAAAAGGTGACCCAGGACCAATTGGACCTCCTGGGCTTTCAATTGAGAAACCTCGTATCATAGAAAGGCCTTCCGATACTACTACGAAAGAGAAGACAGTTGCAACATTTTCGTGCATAGCAGAGGGGTATCCAGCGCCAGACATTGAATGGCGACTTCATGGAAAAACTATTAACAGCTCAGACTCTCGGGTTAAAGTAATTGGAAAACTTGGTTTGCAAATAAGCAATGTTAAAGTTGGAGATGCTGGTATTGTCAAGTGCGTTGCGAAGAACATTATAGGAAGTGAGGAGGCAACGGCAACACTCACAGTCCATAGTTAGTGCAAATTTGCTTACCTTTTAGATAGAAATTATCATTCTGTTATAGCAGAAGTTCTAATTTTTACTTTGAACGTTTTCATCTTTATGTTATGAGAAAAAATGAGTGAAATCTCATTAGAATCTCAGAAAATTCCACCAGCTTGCGATATACCACAAAGCTCTAAGAGAGATTCATACCGTTTATATATGGTTTTTTAACATAAAACTTTAAAAAATTAAGAAATTGTGCATATTTCAGAATTAAATAGTTGCAGAGTAGATGATTTCCACGTTTATTTGAGAGACAAAGCGAAAATATCTTTTCGGCCAAACCCTTTCTAATGCTAAGTAGTATGTTTATAGTACATGTTAGCTCATTAGTTCTTTTTCTGATGAAATGAAGAACATTGGAAAGTGCCAGAACCCCCCCCTTCACCATACTACATGTCAATTCCAACCCCTGAGTAGATGATGTTCCCACCAAACCATTCTAATCACTTCTTAAAGGGTTTTAAAGTTGCAACAACAGCTATACTCTTCACAAGCACCCTCTGTTTTCATCATATCGAGGATCAGAAGTTACGAAATTTGGCCTATCCCTTAAAAATTTTCCAACTTAGAGAGCAAAACATAGTGTAGAGACACGTTGCAAGAAAGTAATTGGTTAATATATGCTTACAGGTAAACCATCGGTTGTTGTAAGTACGGACCGTTTTGTAATGGTTTACAGTGATAGACTTACAATTAATTGCAATGCAAGTGGATCTCCAAGACCTGTTGTGACGTGGAATCGCATTGTAGGAGATAGCTCCCAGAACATGAGATCTCTTCCAAATGGAACATTGATTCTGCAAGATTTGACAAAGGCAGACAGTGGGCTTTATCGATGTACAGCAAAAAACATACTTGGAACCGCAAGCAAAACCACACTTGTAGCAGTCATGCAAGGTTAGTCCCATTATTGCAACGTTCATTTGTGTTTTCGTGCTTGCTTTGATTGATACCACTTGGCTCATGCATTTGTACCAACTACTAAATGGCTCTAGTACCCATAGAAGCCGGATCTACACTATAGTTGGGGGCAGTTAGCACCCCCACCTCAAATGGACTCAATTCTCTTTAGAGAAAGATGGGTGCTAAAGCATGCGTTAGCAAAAGAAGTGTGAATTTAGCGTTATATGCACCTTTTTCGTACCTTATCAGGTGAGCAACTAAGAATTAGGACCCCTAGGAATATTGAAGTCTTCCCAGCATATACTGCTCCTTATTTGCCTCTCACTTGAATTGAAGTTCCTCGCAGTGCTTCGTATGTGATTTACTCTCGTTGATTAGCATTTACTAACATTCTTTGGAAAATAGGCATTATTTCAAATTCCTTTGCTCATGTTTCTAAATAAACTGTGAAAAGCAAATGCAATAGCCTGTTTGTTAGAGAACAAGAGAGACCAGAACTAGTAGAGCTACCCATTTCATAGAAATCCAGTTTCTAAAGCAATCATTACATATGCAAGTCCCTTGTTCACTAGTTGGGTGTTTATCTGAGAAAGTAATTGCTTGAAAACCAATCGGATTTTCCATGAATGTACCTGATTGGACAATTACATCTCAATGAGAATAGATGTGAAGCATGAACCTTTTTAACCCTAATTAATTAGCTCATATTTTAGGAATGAACTCTAAAAAGACATTTAAAAATAAAGGAAAACATGGAAGGATTGGTGTAATACAGCAATTTGTGATTAATCTCAGTGGCAAGTATCGAATAAAAGCCGGAGGCGCTAGAGGTGGTACACATGTAACAAGTTATGGAAAGCACCCAGGTGAATGCTCATTTCAATTTCCTCAGTAAATCGATTTCATTTCCTGGAAAATATAACTTCTTGTAAGTCAGGTTCTTCCTTTATAGCCCAGCCCTAAACATCCTCAGACGCACCTTTTTACAAAAGCTCCTTCCAACGATGCTCTTGAACTTTCAGTAGGACTTGAAGCAGACATAGCTGACACTTGTCATGGGAAGCATTCAAAGCAAACAAAATAATGCAAATTATCGGTCGACACTCCAGGGTTATGAGGCCAGCTAAAAGACATGAACTATAATTTCAACACCAGCAACAACATATTTCGAAAGATAACCACTACTTTTATTCAAACTAGATATTATACTTAGAACTAAAACATTCCTGAACTTCTGACGTGTTCATTCTATTTTAACTTTTGCACTGCATCGAGTAGCCACATTCAAGAAGCTTTCATTCTCACTGTCATTATTGGTTTACGTTCTCGTCTCAGGAACATTTTACGGTGGTAGAGGTGCTACAATGCAAGGTGATTTCTATTTCTCTGCTGGGCACGTGCTTAAAATTGTCGTTGGTCATCGTGGTGGTAATTCTGTTGAAGTGAAAGGTGGCCAATCCACAACAGCCACCGCAGCGTCGTTAGGCCTATCTGTAGAAGATAATGCAGGCACAGGTGGAGGAGGAGGATCATTTGTTTATTCAACTGGAAATGAGTTATATATCGCTGCCGGTGGAGGGGGTGGTGCTACAGCTGGTTTGAATGGGGTTGATGGGCAGTCTGGGACAAGTGGAGCTTCTGCTGTTAGTAAAGGTTCAATTGTAGGTGCAGGAGGGACATCAGGCAACGCTGGAAAATGTTGTAACTCGGGTAGTTATCATGGAGGTGTAGGTGCTGGGTGGAAAAACATTGGTGGAAGTCGTGCTGGACCATCACACGGAGAACGAGGTGGAGGTATTTCTCAAAATTGGATCGGAGGTAACGCTGGTAGAATGAATTCAGGTAATAATGGTGGACCAGCTCCTGGTGCTGTTGGTGGATTTGGAGGAGGTGGTGGTGGTTCTGAAGACAATGGTGCATCTGGTGGTGGAGGAGGCTATTCTGGTGGTGGAACAGGAAAGGGACCTAATGCTGCAGGAGGTGGAGGAGGATCATACTGTAACGGGAACAGTTGTATTGGAGTGACAGGAGGAAACACTGGCAGCGAATATGGGTTTGTGACAATATTTAGGATCGGTTGAGTATCACCAGTTAAACTGATGTCTTTTCACGTATATTGTTTTCCNCTGATATAGCAATCTCCTTTTATTAGTCATGTTATGTTTCTATTATTATTTGATAAAAGTAACTAAAGACGTTTGAGTATTTTGTGACATGAGTCGCTGATATTGTAGAGCTTTTGTATATACATCAAAATAGAGAAAGAGAACGGCGTTAACGTCATTATCATTAAAATAATGTGTTCTCAGTTAATGAAGACTGAAAATAATTATCAAAGAACAATTTACTTTGCATTTTGCCAAAGTAGCCCTTTGCTTAATTCAATATTTTTCTACAATATTGCCCCATCAATGATATGCACGAAGAGGATCAGAACACCCTGGTCGTTGAATAATTAGGCTCGTTCCTACCCTAGTCAGGAAATGATATATGTCAGGCTGGATTATGGTTATCAATTTAAAAGTTATGTAGGGGAAGCTTCTGAATACATTGCAAGATATGCTGTAAGTGCAATGGCATGTCATATTGCAAGGCATCCCATAAGTGCAGCTAATGCCTCCAATTTATTTGGATTTGCTCGGAAAAAGAGACTTTTTCAGTATTTTGGCATACATCNCCAAAAGCAATACTGCTAGGAATTGATTGCTAATGATTTTTCAGCATGGCTTTTGGGTGCAGAATTTGAATGGTTTTGGCTGTGGGAGGAAAGCCCTCTTAAATAATGCAAGCGTTATTCGAAATAGTCGCACTGGAAAGAGATTGCGTCCAAAAAAATTGCAAGCACCTCATTCCTATTGACGTCCCATTCCTATTGACGTCCCATTCCTATTCACATCCCATTCCTATTGACGTCCCATTCCTATTGACGTCCCATTCCTATTCACGCCCCATTCCTATTCACATCCCATTCATATTCACGCCTCATTCCTATTCACGTCCCATTCCTATTCTATCAAAGGTATGCATGCAGTCAGGGGCGTCGCGAACGGGGGGTGTGGGGGTGCTACACCCCCCCAATAGTTCCTCGGCAGGTAAATTTCAGGTAAATTTTGCTTAAAGGACAAACAGTTCAGGTAGTTCGGTGACTGGGAATTGTATGAAAACAATGAATATTGCAAAGTAATGTTGGCAGGAAAATGATATAATATTGAGCAATGGTAGTTTTCTGTGCTTGGCGTCAAATATTGTTGCTCTGAAGCTCAGCAAAATTAACATAATTGATGCTTGCTGTGATATTTCGAGACATGAAGTCTACCAGGAAACGAAACAAAGGATTATTTGTGTCAGTTATCTGCAGCTATCAAAAATATTCTTCTAATGGCCTTGGCCCTTGAAGAAGCAGAGGAAAAGCCAACAATGAGCGGTAAGTAACTAACTTAAATATCACAATATTTTATTTGACTGAAATCACATGCACTGAATGGAGAGAAAGTTCTTCATATTGAAATTGATATGTGATGTGATGTAAAGCTTTTTACTTACTGCATTTTAGGATTATAATCATCGAAACTCCCTCGAAATTTGCAACTTTGTGGCATTACATTATTTTATAGTTATGTTTTACTTTTCTCGGTTATAGAAAATCCCGTGAAAAGAAAGAAGTTCGAGAGGTCTGATAGGAGACGCGTGATATGCTTTTACTGTAACAGGGAGTTAAACAGTAATAATAGATTGTATCACCAAAATTCATTTCACGCTGGGCAAGTTATAAAGTTCAAAGGATGTTTATGATAAGTCACAAAAACAGTTATGTTTTGCGCCACAGAAGCAATGGCAGGTAAGAAATCCCATATTGAACTCAAAACCTCCATGTCGAAATGATCAGCTTTTATAAAAAAAACCCGTTGATACTGCATTCTCGATATTTAATTGAGTAACGCTTGACAATATTTCAGTTTAAATGTACTGGGTGCTTGGGTACTTTTTGAGTTGGGTGTTGTAAAGCTAGTTTTGAAAATTTTCAAAATTTCTTAGAGTAAGCTGTAGACATATCTATTAGAAACCTATTTCTCAATTACTTCCATCAGACCCAATACGCAGATGAAACTGACTTGATGCCAGATATTGATAATGGGAAGAGTGAAAGGGCATCAAGATCAAAAAGCCTAAAAAGCGACATCAACGAATCAGAACAATTGGTAACATTGATCCACACTGAAAATATGCAGGTTTCAGAGAAAGATTTTAGTAATGAGAACGAAAAGTCACATGAAGACAGAGAATTAACAGATGTTGCTGCATGCATTACCAAAGAAGCTTTAAGTGACAGCTATTTTCAATGCATAGGAAAACTTAAGTTTGCGGCTGAAAAGATTAACTCAGTGCTTTCATGTAATGCCACTGTTATTCATTTTGAATCATCATTTGCAGAAGTGGCAGCAATATGTAATACAGTGATGCTTACAATAGAAGAAGCAAAATCATTGGCTGACTCTAAATAGAGTATTTATGTCTTTTTTTCAAAAAGAGTAAAAAGACATGCAGAGCTATATCATGCAATTGAGAAAATTGACAATGCACTGAAGCTGTGAAGTCTGTCGCAAACAAGATGGCCAGCTAGACCAGAATCCATAGAAGCTATGTGGAGAAGCTTGGATATTATCGTTGAGGTTCTGCATCGTAGTGAAGAAAACGGAGACTCAGA
>OLMO02000001.1:1297332-1310842 GCA_900291935.2 Cassiopea xamachana | reverse complement strand
AAAAAATATATATATATATATATATATATATATATATATATATATATATATATATATATATATATATATATATATATATATATCTACGCAGCTGGTGAGAGAACAAATTGCAGGTTGAAGTATAGAAATCTACACAGAAGAACAATAGTAATGTAATATCACCAAAGTTTCATAAGAAAAGATTGATGATATGAATGAATGAATGAATGCACTATTACACTTTACAGAGAAGAAAGCAAGGCAAGACACTGTGTAAAAAAGTAATAAGAATTTTTTCTGATAAAAGACAAGCACACAGAAATGAATAGTACTCACTGAATATAGGGAACTGTTGAAAATATAGGAGTAGGGTTTAGTACTTATAATGAAAAAAGATATGTGGCTGAATTTCAACACAGCACAATAATGAAATTAGATGGAAAAGATCTTAATTTAAGCCTGAAAGTTAGATTTCATGCAGGATTTTTGAAGGACCTCTAAATTAACATTCACAGCACATACATGGATACACAGGAAGCTCAAAATACCAAAAAAGAGATATTTTTTTGCATATCATGAGCTTTCTAGTACCAGTTTCTTTAAACTTTCTTTCGGATATTTCTTTCAATTATTTTTTGTGCTGTTTATTGCTGTCAATGAAGCAAAAGTAAACATTCACAAATTTCAAGGAGCTTGATCAACTTTCAAGAAAAAATTCTCATTTTCAAGGAGTTTCCAGAACTTTGATATACAACATAAGTACCAAGAATAAATTTAAAAATAATCTAGGGCATATTTACCACAGCAGCAATAGCCCAATAGTTCTTGTTGTAGATGAATTCAAGGCTCTTACGCCTGACATACAATATGCACCCAATGCTAGCCAGCAAAATGCCAATGAATATTGCAAAAGCATAATTTGGTGGACGAACAACTCTTATCTGAAATTGGATGAAAGTGAATAACACCCAAGGGATGCCAAGTTGAAAAGCAAAGCATACTTTTCTACCTTTCAAGATGAAGCTGAAGACCATGCTAGCATAACCCCAAAGAATTTTCTCACTTTCTTTTAGTGATAATTTTACTTGCTTCACTTTTGAAATGAAAGAATGAGACATGCCATGAAGGTGGGTGCCAAGGCATGGGCACATTAATGACCATGTACTTTCAACAGCTAGGTATTATTATAAAGAATAGTTTAGCTAAAAATAAGTCATGTAGAATCATTCTCTTTGGCCTTTCTATTGGCATTTCTGATTTTCCTACTTTTTGCACCAGACATATGATCCATAATTCTCTACTTTCTTCTTATGCAGTAGATTGAATGAGTACAAAACAACAAAAAAATTGCTGGAATGCTGCTGTCAGCAATGTTACTATGCTCAGAGGTTCTTCAGCAATCAGTTTCAAAACAACATTGCATTCAATTCTTAAGCCCTCTTCAAAATTAAAGCATGAACATTCTCTAAAGGAGGATATAGTGTGAGAGTTTTGTAAGATAGAAGTGTATAGTAGAGTGACTTCACTTCAGGCACTTGGATCAGCACCTCACCAGACTACTATGTTATGTAAAGGAACCTCTGATTAAATGTAAATGTAATCCATTGTGATAAGAATCCTGTATCATGCAACTGTCATACTTCCTTAAATCAAACTGCATACAAAATATTTTTAAAGCCACATCTCTAATTGAAACCTTGATTCTTGATGTAGTGCTGCTAATATACAACTATATATTGTAGAACTACAATATATAGTTGTATACATTTGATTCCCACCTCGTCAATAGCCTCAACAAAAACAGGAGTATTTGATGAACTAAATAAAAGATCTATTAACAAATCTTTTGCTGAGAAAGTCAATCAAAGACCTGGATCTCATAAAAGTATATCATTTGACCAATTCAAAAATGCTGAACAAATCAGGCCTCTCCATTTAAGGTACACAACCATGCACTCATGCCTTAGCATGCATCTGAATTATGTAAGGAGTGTGTTTCATTGTGCACCTCATTCTTGAAAACTGACCAGATCCCACTCCATGACAAATAAATCATGCACCTTGACAAAAATATTTGTACCACAAGGTGTGCACACCATGTGCCTTCTAAAATCTTTACAGAGAGGTCTAGAGCAAATAGGCATTAGATACATTAAGGGAAATGACACTTACGTGAACATCAGTTCTTTCTGCAACCCACCTTCCAATCTGCTCTGCTGAGAAACCTTGCCTAAAATGAGGAATTATGTACAATACTGATATTTCTTATGTAGGAAATATCAGTTCTAAATGCAGTGATGGGATAAATCCTTTTTTGGCAGTGAGGTTTGGCCATCAAAGGGTGTGACCCTTAAGGAACATAGTCTCAAGACATCCCAGTCTGTAGTGGCTAACAATACCCCTGCATAACTGCTCATCATACAAAAAATACTGAGTATAGAATGCATAATGGGCTGCTGAGTAGGCCCACAAAATGTAGTAGTGGTACTTCTATACTTTGTGCCATCATGCAGTTCATAAATTCTAATATCTCTATGAAGGCTATGATAATGATTTGGGCTGAAAATACATAATAACAGGTTTACACATTAAATATAAATGGTTCATATACCCTATATAGGCTTGGTGTTAAATGAAATCTAGTACATACCTTTGCATATCATATGTGTCCCCCCTTTTTGGTTTTCCTTTTGGAGGAAAATGCATTATAATTGGAGCAGAGTTTAGCTTCAGCTGTAAGAAATAAAAACATGATTAGCCTGAAAACTACTGCTGTAATTGAAAACAGTCCAAACTTGCAATGTAGCAATGGGTTAAGTTGCTTGAGAATAAATCAATCAATTCATTTAAATTATAGCCTGATTTTTTTCCTAAACTGTAGCTTCTACAGATATCAGAAGATGTGATGAAAAAGGAACTTTAAAGGCACTAATGCTGCACAATAGGCAGTAAATTACCAATTGAAAAACATCTGATCCTTCATCAAAGTCAACCATGGCAAAAAACAACTTTGCATTATATGATGAAGAATATCTCCAAGAACTTGCAATGATCTGAAATTCTAAATGAACATCTCTGGAAAAAGAAAAGCAAGTCTTGAATTATTCAACAAAATACATAAAAGGAGTTTGTTTAGGTATAGTATTTACAAATAATCAGGAATTTAGCTCCATAACCAAAAAGAACAACAACAGAGGGATGTAACAACAAGTGGATACACTTGAATACTTCCAGATAGAAAAAAAGACAAGCGCTCATAATTCAAAACTGCTTACTTGCAAATTCCACATTGTCTTTGTGGGGCAAGCGCAGTTAGCATCAATATCACAGAATAATTCCTTGGAGAAAACTTCACATATGTTCGGAACTTGTCACCATTCATACTAATTATAGGCCTTCGTGTATTCATTTCCATTAGGTTTTGAACCTTCAGCTCCACTTGAGTTGAAACACTCTGTAAGACAAGTTTTACAATCAGCTTATTCACATAGCCTTACTGCTACTTAGCTTGTTGTATCTACCCTTGAATTCGTTGCAAAGAGACATTAAAAACTTAGCTGACAAATATAAAACTAAAGTTGCTTATGAAAACGTATGACAAGAGAAACCCCAATACAATAAGAAATGACAATGAACTATGCCTTAAGCCAAAACTGAGCGTTTCCTTCGATATTAAGCACAATACATGTAGTGTGCTTAATATTAAAAGTATATATAACGATGGAAATGGTCGTCAGGAGACTTCCTTAGTACTAGCTATCTACATATGACACAAACTAAGATAAATCATGGCTTTTGTGTCAAATCGAACTGCAAAAGCTATCTTACCTCTTTATACTTCTTGCTTTCTATACAAGATGACAAACAGACTAAGATGAAAGCTATGTGGAATAGGTTCTTCGCCATAATTCTACCACGAACTGCCGAAATATACGCCATGATACGAAGCAAGTGTTTGGTGAATGAAAGCGAGACCGACGATACCTAAGCGAGTAACGATGATATAGAAGCGCTGAGGCCTCCGATTGAGGGGGGTGGGTGGGTAGTGGCACAAACTTGTTTCATTTCATGTCAAATATTTAATTAACATTTAACACCGAACTAGAGTTCCGATTAAGATTAGGAAACTCTTCTGTGTCACACATCTGCGCCAATGGATCAAAAATTATATGCTAAAGTGTTGGAAAATGTCAGTTGGGCTTGCATTCAGAAGAATCTTCCGAGGCAACACCTTCCAAAGAGTCGAAAAATACCTTTTTACAGAATAGATTGGGTTTTGCTTTCATCAGGGGCGGATCCAGACAGAATCGTGACATTCGCACATTATGGAAAATATTGCCACACCCACTGACCACGGCCAATTAATTAAAGTCTGCATTGTGCAAATGAAAGTTCTCCTAATTAATTGTGGCCTTTTGACAGTATAGACACTTCGAAGAGTAATTTTAAAAAGACTTTCATAGGACAAAATGAATTCTGACTGTAGTTGGGATGAACTGAACCAGTCCAGGACAGATTAATGGATAGCTAGACTGGGGCACTAATCCTCACGGGGAGGCACTCTCACAAACAATGAAGGGCTGGTCCTCCAATCTGCAACTGCGCACTTAGAGCCTGATTATATGGGAGATTTCAGCCCATGTGCAACTTTTTCCGTGCTGAAATTTAAATCGATTATATTGTTTACAACTTTTTGATGGGAAGAAAATCGAAGCAGGGTTAAAGTCCATATATTGCGTAAAAAACCAATTCACCAAGCTCGTACCACATCTTACTCCTTCGTATCACCTTTTGGATTTCATGCAGAAGGAGTTTGAACGATATTTACTGGCATAAAATAACAGGGATCATCCAGAAAAATTCCTCCTCAACTCTAACATTGGCATGCAACTAAGCTCCTTACCAGACCTCTTACTGGCGAGAAAGGTGTAGAAATTAGCGTTTGTTTTGAGGCACTATGTGCGAATTTTGATAGCCATTGCGTGATGTCATAACGAGGATCAAACCGAGTGCATTCTTTAGGCTTATATCAGTCGATAAACAAAGCGTTAAAAAGCTTCTCGTCTTGGCTCATTAAAATGGCAAACAGTGACAGTGAATCGTCATTTTAAGATGAAGCTACTGATTATCAATTAGAAGATGATGGCAATGATGATTGTGTGCTTGCACAGCCAGGCCTACTACTATTTGTACAACGTGTAGGGTAATAGGTGCATGCCAGGGGGAGCCACTAGCTGACGATTCGGATGCCCAAGATAAAGAAAATGTCGAGGCCAATGACGCCGATGGACTGCTACCACAAACTCTTGAGGCTTGACTTGAGAGGCAAATCCAAGTTCAGGAATGGTGAGTAACAGTATCTATTCCGTATTGCAGCTCATAGCTTGTCAAATGTTGTAAACAGTCACTTAGAGCCTATAAGCAAAGCGTTAAAGCTGTACAATGTGTAGGGTAATGACTTCTGCGTTAGATGAAGTAGAGTTTGCATTGATTAGAGTCTTCTAATTTACTCTTTGATCTTCCAGGCCAACTGATCTTTTTCTGATAGAATATAATTTTCTTTTCCAAAACTGGACTTTTGCATCACGATAGAATATCATGAACATCACAAAATACTTTAATGCTTGGACGTCCATGTGAACATCTGCAGTAATGAAGCTGGAATATGGAGTTACCCACAACGAATTGTTCTAATTATTTTCATGGATGCGAGAGTTTTTCCAGACTTTTCAGATCTCTTTTTTATATTTTCGTAGTAGCAGTTGCAAAGAATAGTATGTTCAATATTTTAAATGGTAATGTTATGTTCCAGATATATTGATATACAGGCTGTACCGTTTGAGGTACGTTTGGGAAGAAAGAAATGGATGATATTAACTATTTATACGCCACCAGAGCAGAGCTCACGACATTTTGTTGAAGAAATACCTAAGCCAATAGATAGATATGCTAAGTTTGGCAATGTTATGATTCTTGGAGACTTAAACTTAGAAACTTAGAGAAAGATGGCAAAAACTGACCGTCATTGATTCATGACAGTAACTTTATCTATAGGGGCAGCCTCACAGCGGCCGGTCACTTTTTTCTCGCTTTTTGGTCTTCTTTTGATTACTTTTTGACATTGGGTTACCTTTCTGTTATTTTTCCCTTTTCAATAACTTAGTCAATTTTAGTACTTTTCTGGTTTTGGTCACTACTTTGATAAGGAAAGGCCGAAGGACCTATGACAAAGTCCTCACAAAGGAAAAACTAAGAAAAGGGAGAAAGGTTAAGTAGATAGGGAGACAGGATCAAGTTTGAAATAAGATAAGTTGTAGGACTCGGGGAAAGTAGTGGATGGCAATGAGTCCCATAGTTTAGAAGTTCTTGGGATGAAAGATGATTTGTGAGCTAGAGTTCGTGGATTAGGTAGTGTAACGTGGAAAGCGTGTTAATGGGTAGAGCTTCTGGTGGCTCCAATACGCCTCATCTAATTTGTAAATATAATATAAATGTACATATAATTACCTGCACAACTTAAGTTAGTCAGTTTTATCATACGAGACATAATGATATATTCACTTAAAGAAATGCAATATTTTTTGACAAAGAGCTATAGTCCTCTTTACCGACCTTACAATACAACTCAAATTTGTAAGGACAGCTGCACAATTATCAACAGATATCAGCAGCAGCAGAATGGCCCTTCAGTGTGCTAAAGAAAGTCATCAATGATACATTCATCTTTAGCATGAGCTCTGAGATTTGCAATTTTTTAATTTGATAACGGCATTTTTGCTTATGGAGGTGACATATATGATGTTGTGATAGTGGTAGTAGAGAATAGATAAATTGCTAGAATGGTTCAGATGAATTGGCTTGGTAAAGAAATGAAAAAAACCCAAACGATGTTTCTTGATCGAAACTGGAAACAATAACTATGCTAGAATATCAATGGCATAAAAGAACTTGCAAAAACTCGTGTCAAGCTTCTTGTATTTCAAATTGACAACTAATAAAAATTTTGGTAGGCACGTAGAGACTTTGTGTCAAGAAGTCAAGAAAAAGACCAGCGTTTTTGCCAAATTCAATGTTTGCATTTCCAGAGGGCAAGCACTGTCAGTTTGCATTGTGGTACTCTTTTCATATTTCACTTATTGCCCTTTGATATGACGTGGTAGTTAGCTCTTGTACCCTCTCCTCTGATTGGTTCACTTGATCGCGTCTTCGCAGCTACAGCTAGCAGTTTCATTACTCGGCGTATTTCTGCATTGATTTACAATACACAGCTTCGAATATTGGGATAGGGGGGACAAGGAGGGAAACTATCCTCAAGGAGCCATCGGGTCGGTACATTCCCGTCAATTTGCCAAATACACGTTCTTTTAAAAAGAAAAGTGCTCTTTAGCTTGGACCTCAGTTTTCTGCTATACCATTTCTCATAAAAAATACGTTTAATCGACGAATATTCCCAGCTATTTGTTGATTGCACATGTTTCTTCTAAGCTACTCGGCAAATTCAGCCCCTTGCCTCACTGATTTTTCTTGAAAAACCGCCACTGACATTACAGATGTTATATCAGGATTCAACAACAGCAGAATTTTCCTTCTAAGCTGTATGTCTGTTTAGGCATGCTGTCGTTCAAGGCCATTACAATCTTGCAGTGTGTTGTGTTTTTGGCAGTGCAATCAGGAATGGTGCTACCGTGTTGTATAAATTCAAATCTATACCCTGAAACGCTGATTCAATTATGAAGACCAAGAAGACTCCACGAAGAAAACACTCTGATTTTGACTAATATGCCCTTTATCATTCCATCATCTACTGTATATCTGTATACTCGTTCTTCTCTTCTCTAACGTTCTCTACTTCAATACCCCTTAATATACCCAAATACACATTACTAGTCAATGTCTCATGAATAAACGAACCAATGAAATGTAAGTCAGCAGGAAATGTGTATCAACGTGATAAACCTTCTAACAATAAATTTGCTTACATAAAAAACATTTTAACCATTAGCTCTATTCTCCTGTAGTGATGAAAAAAGAAAAACAACTGGAGTCATGATACTAAGTTCTAAATGAATGAATTACGTAATAGCTGCGTGCAAAGGAGGTTTCCCAACATACCAGGAGGCTTGGGAGAGCTGTAGCTCCCCCCAAGATTTCACAGAGCCTTCTGTCGGTACCTAAAATTCTATGCTTGTCGGCACTTTTATAACCTCCATGACCCTTTTATAGTTTTTTAGCCAATACGATAAGCGCTGTCCGTTAAAATTCTTTGATACCGCTCACTGTCCATACTTTGGCAGTACTGGCTCCCCTCCGTTTCTTCCCTGGTCCCACCATTGAGTGTAATCCGCTTGTGTGAAATATTATGAGGTGTGGATTTGGTTAGATTTGGTTTTATATTCTCAACTAGAACTCAGGCCGCATTTTGTTGTTCATTCAGAATTTGCGAAAAGACGAATAGAACTGGTTTCACATCCCGCAAACAACTATTCTTGCAATCGAATGTAAATCAGAAGCCAGAAAATCGAAACCAGAAACTAAGCATGCACTATTTGCATCATTTGAGGCTTCAATTAAAAAATCTATCGCAGGTTTTGTAGGCATTCTGGGTTTTCCCTTGAAAGAAGGTCAGGTAGCCCACACATTTTCTTGCAGGTGGAGCATTTGCCAAACAAGCTTTAAATTTGCAGGGAAGATTTAAATCCAAATTAAGTGAGTCATATGTTGCTTAAGAGAATTCTCCTTAGCAACAGTTGTCAAGGAGGAAACTTAAAATACTACTGTTAAAACTGTATCATATAGTTTTCTCCTTCACCATGATAACTAGTTTTGCCAACATTTTGCAGGTTAGACTGTAAATGTGTGATCGTCACTAGTATCACAAGGGCACTTTTGCTCCCCCTCTTCCCCAAAATGAAAGGCAGGAGAGGCACTTGCTACCATCTGCCCTCCCTCTCCAGCGTGCCTGAATAAAACTGTCCCAATGTCCATTGTAGAGATGTTTCTGTTGTATAGAGGTTGCTTTTATAGACAATTGCCCATGCAAAGCTTGGGGACTCAACTATTGGTCAATTCCTTGGAAGTCCATTTTATAGAGGTGTACGTTGATGGAAGTTCCGCTTTAGTCAATCACAGAAAAGTACAGATGGTGTCGTCTTCCTGTTAGAACTATTCATATGTTACCATGAATTTTCCACCCGCACAAAACATGAATTCTCCTTAGATACTGCATGTACAGATACTGTCATTACGGTAATTATGATCAGATTCAAAATTCACTTGGAAATTAAATATTGATGTAGAAGATGAATAAATGAATGCTTATATACTTTCTGTTATCACTCATTTAACTCATAATGCGAGTTTTGTAAATATAGTTAGTTAGGCATAATTATAGAAGTGTTAGTCACACGTAGCTGTAGCTAATCACCGTTCCATTTATTGATACTCCAAAATGGTCTGGTTACGGATGCTGGCGTTATATCTCCTTTGCAGCTACGAATACCAAGTGAGCTGCGAAAATATCACACTACATCGAACGCAATGCCGTCGAGATACAATGTTCAAGAAGCGTGATGAGAACAAAATATTGTCGGGCACTTCAAATGTCATCCAACGTGCTGTTGCATCACTAACATATTGTGTACGTGGTTGTTTGAAAATTGTCACATGTTTGTCCATCAACTACAAGAAATCTTCAACTGGCAACGAAAACAATTGCGAATTGTTGGACATAAATAAGTCGAATTCAAGTGCAATAGTTTTGGAAAAACCTTCATGGAACATCTACGAACCCGTCATTCAGGTATTTCTTTGGCTCTTTCAAAATAATGTCTCTTTGGTACTGAATTTCCTGAAACCATTGTAGTTCATTCAATGATGTGAGAGGACTGACCTCTATAAGCTCTATAGGCAAGAATACCATGTTTGGATCCTGTTTGCCTATACAGAAAAGCCAGGTTATACACTTTCATTCTTTCATTGCAGAATGACACCTCATTATAAGGTAACCTTGCATAAACTTGCTATTTTATTTTTCTTACTGTTCCTCCGAGGCTACCCTACTCTTATCAGCTTTTATTAGCAGTATCATGTCATGATTGCATCTTCAAAAAGCAGATCAGGTTCAACAGAGGCTGTGAGCTTCCTGAGCATTAAATGCTGTTAATACACTGGAATGAATGTATATGAATTCAACAAGCCATTGTAGGTTGCGAAACTTTCCTATAATGTCCCAAGAAGATAGGAATAATTGAAGAAAGTAAGAATGATGGAAAGAGATAGGAATGATAGAAGAAGATAGAAAAGATGAAAGAAAATAACAGTGATGAACGAAGATTGAAGTGATGGAAGAAGATTGAAGCAGCTCACAATCGCATCACATTGATTGAACAATCAGCAACGGGGAATATTCGTTTTCAATTGTATGAAATTTCAATGACGGCATTTTGTTGCGGGAAAAATCTCAAGCTGCTGCTGGTGTGCATACAGATATGTGCAGATAATCGTATCTTAGCAACGCATTATGATTTGCTTGCATCTCATTCACTTACGTGGGATGTTTCAACACCAGTCAAAAGTATTTTCAAGCTTGCTTTGCCACCAGAAATCATCAGCTACTGTGCACCGTCTTTGTAAATTTATCTTTAGCTCCCGGATTTAAGATCCTACCAGCATGGGTTTCCTTGGTATCACAATTGAAACAAATTTTGCCTTCACTTCAGGGCACATTGTTTAAAACATGACCCTCTTCCAAGGGCACCATTCTGGAACAAGGGCAGATAAATTCTAACTTTTCTTTCTAGCATTGTGTTTACGGTCCTGCTTCGATTTCACTTTGTAGAGAACCCTTCCTGTGGCCTATAGTGTTCTGTCAATCTTCCCTTGTCCTTTTATCCATCATGCACGTAACAATTGGCAATGACAACCGGCATTGGGTTGAATATTACCTCTTCTACTTCGAATAGCAGTCAAGAATAGTGTAATGCAGCAATAGAAATTCGTCTAGGCTACCTCTTTCGTTCCGTTACAACACTCATTGCTGAGTAAAGTCAAATTATTTAATGTTTTTAGTGTCATTGTGATTGCTTTACCTCAACAGGCCAGCCCACGGTGCAGACTAGTGACATGTAATGCAGGATATGCTTGCTTTGATTCTTGTTCCTCATCCAATGGATACGAATGCCTGGGTAAGTCATCAAGTATCTTCAATGGAATTTTGCTTCATTTTGTCTGAATTCAACTGTTAACCATACATTTAATTAAAATAAATTATCCCTACGAGCAGTTTTGTTTACGGGTGAATGTTTCATTTTTGAACTTTATAGATCTGTGTAAGGAATTTGGCTATAAGCACATAGACCCCAATGATTAGTTTTGGGCTTATGTCAGGGGTGTTCAAAGATTTTGTAGTAATGGCCAAATACAGAAAAATAAGTAGCGAACCGGACCACACACTTAAATAACACAGTGATGCATTAATACTGTGTGTATTTCTGGCTCGCCTAAGTATATGATGTTGATACCTATACCCTCAATGCATAATAGCAATGGTAGCAGTGATGTTGTGCTCTTTTACTAATCAGATTTTTCATTACCGTTTGCAACAACTTGGCCATATGTTCAGACAGATATGATATGCAACTACATTTTCCGCAATTTGCGCGGGCCAATAATAACTGGATGGTTGGCCCAGTTGGCCCGCGGTCCTTAGTTTGGATGCCCCTTGATCTATGTGTTTATAGCCACATTGCTTACACAGTTTTATACCTCATTACATACAAGAAACTAAAAAGAAGATGAAAAAGCAGCTACTACTGTCTAATCCTAATAATTGATTAGAAGATCAAGAATACTCATAGAAGCTGGAGCCTCGCACATAAGCTCTATATGAAGATTTACATCGCTAAATTTAACTGTTTCCATCAAGCCACATCTTTGGCAGTCTTTTCCAAAGATCTTTGCATGGGAAAATAATAACTGCTTTATTTTCTCAGAAATAAACGAATGTGAGAGTTCTCCATGCCAACACAATGGGACATGCATTGATGAAATAAACAGATACAGTTGCTCGTGCGTTCCTGGTTACACTGGAGTTAACTGTGAGACAGGTACACTAAATGTTGCCTTCAATCATTCTTTCTTACTGGGTACTGGCTACCTCATCATCCATTTCATTGCAAATGCAAACATTCTCTCTGCTGCTTACTCCACTACAAGCCTCTCATTTGCATCATTAAGTTGCCATAACGACGAATAAAACTAACTTAGGCCAAGCCACGGTTGTATTCAATGTGTTTTTGTTACTTACCGACAATTTCCTTTTCCATTCGATGTATCTAAGAGATGTTGATCAATTTCGAACTACCTCATCAACATTAAAGCTCAATAATGTCAGCTGAGAAAAAGAAAAGGAAGTAGACTCAAGTATAATGCCTTCACCATGTAATGGCCAGAGAGTCCAGATTTGCTCACTATTCTCATTGCTCCCTGCTCTTTCTTTCTTCACGTTAGTTCCCAAAATGCCAACTGTATCAATTTAGTTTTATCTTTCATCATATCACTTTTCAGAAATCTTTGAATGTGGGAGTCTTCCTTGCCAGAATGGTGGAACATGTATTGATCATATAAATAGATTCACATGTATATGTGCTGCAGGCTACACTGGTATCAGTTGCGAGACAGGTGAAGTGAAATGTTCCACTTTGTTGATATTATTTGTTTTGAAGTGGAAAGCCGGCTTGTTCGAAAGCTTTGCTGCACGAAATGTCGACATTCAGTGAAAAATTTGCGTAGAATGTGCACAACACGTTGATAGATTATGCGAAAACCCTGTATTTCTTCAAAGTATTGAGCTAAAAGTAGCATTCATTCTTGCAAAATTTCAACGAATAATTTAAACGATTTTAGTATGAGGCTTGCAAAATGAATGTCAAATTATTTGGCTGATGACAGTGGCTTTTTATTAGCATTACTAGCAAGGTAGTCTCTGCTTGAACAAAATAAGGATGCCGTTGAGGGAGGCAGTTCAGCCCCTTTGTTACAGGTTTGGGACGCCCCCCTGGGAAAAGGATGCATAGGGTGCAAAAACTTTGCTCAAAACTGACTTCAGTGCCTAATCGATAAAGTTTCCAGATGTGGTAGAAAATAGAGGATCCTGCATTTCTTCAAATGACCTTAATCTTCATTACTTTTACAAGTTAAACTTAAAGGAATTGAAATCATAAAAATTGAACTATATTTTAGACATTAATGAGTGTAGCAGTGATCCTTGTCAAAATGGTGGAACATGTACTGATCACGTGAACAGATACACTTGCTCGTGTGTTGCTGGCTATACTGATACCCATTGTGAGACAAGTATGTTAATTTTTGCATTGTACTTGTTGATGCATCATAATTTTTCATTTCTCCTTGTTTATGCTTCATAATTTTTCCTTCACTTTCGCTACAAGTAAGGATTGAAATGGGGATCTTTTAGCACGCAAGCTACTGGGGGAATCCCCCACTAGGTCTTTAAAATGGACCCATGACTTAA
>OLMO02000001.1:1250112-1272515 GCA_900291935.2 Cassiopea xamachana | reverse complement strand
TTTCCTCTCTGGCACCATAATTGAGTGGAATCCGCTCATGTGAAATATTGTGAGGCTTTGATTCTACCACAAATGTCAGTCAATATGTTAGAAAAGCCAAAATGAATACCCCAAGCCCCGAACTCGGAATAACGGAAATAAACTGCAGTTTCTACTCTGTAGTCTAACCAGAACAAGGAATACAAGTCACATAGTTCATATTCAATTTATTCATGCAAGCTTTAAGCTAGTTTTGCATATAAAGGGTAGCTCAATACATTCATATTGGAGGAAAGACGGAGTGGCCTACGATAATTTGGTTTTATATTCTCAGCTAGAACTCAGGCCGCATTTTGTTGTTCATTCTTAATTTGTGAAAAGAGGAATAGAACTGGTTTCACAACCTGCAAACAACTATTCTTGCAATCGAATGTAAATCAGAAGCCAGAAAATCGAAACCAGAAATTAAGCATGCACTATTTGCATCATTTGAGGTTTCAATTAAAAAATCTATCGCAGGTTTTGTAGGCATTCTGGGTTTTCCCTTGAAAGAAGGTCAGGTAGCCCACACATTTTCTTGCAGGTGGAGCATTTGACAAACAAGCTTTATTTGAAATTTGAAGAGAAGATTTAAATCCTAATTAAGTGGGTCATTTGTTGCGTAAGAGAATTCTCCTTGGCAACAGTTGTCAAGGAGGAAATTTAAAATACTAATATTAAAACTGTATCATATAGTTTTCTCCTTCACCATGGTAACTAATCTTGTCAACATTATACAGGTTAGACTGTAAATGTCTATGCATCACTAGTATCCATTGTGTAGAAATGGTAATATTGAGCTTGTTTTAAGAATAAAACAATTTTGAGATAAAGGACGTTGGAATGTGATCTTGTTGCAAAAAATATACGCACTAGTTGCTGTTAGGGGTATGCCCAATTATGTGTTGTGAGGGTTTCTATGTTCTCCCCCCACTTTGTTGAAGCCATCAGTAACTTTTTTGCTCAGCTGATAATGAGAAGATTTCTTCTTTGCAACAAGATTTAAGTAAAAAAGAAACTCATCTAGAGATGGTGAAAGACATACAGCAAGGGCGCCCTTACCGGACGCACGCACTTGCTAGACACACGAACTTGTTGTAGTGGAATTTCCATACAACGGGCACGGTAGGGAGCATATTTTTGATACTGTACTTGGCCTAAAACATTGTTGAATAAACACTTCCAGTTAGAAGAGCTTTGAGATATGAACAGGCGTCATTAAAAACCATATTCTACTACACTGGAAGTTAAAGAAAGAAAAAACGTCCCTCTGGCAACGAATTTCCTGTTTTAAGTTCTAATTGACTGTTACTTGAAATGAAATAGCCACTCTCCGCTATGAAGAGTTTTCTATGGACAGATAAAACTGTCTCCCAATGTTCGTTGTAGAGAGGTTTCTGTTGCATAGAGGTTGCTTTTACAGACAAATGCCCACATGCAACATTGGGGCTCAAATATTGGTCAATTGCTTGGAGGTCCTTTTTAAAGACAGCTAGACATCACAGTGGTTGAGACCTCCATCAATTTTACAACAGAATACAAATATCTCGGAGTAACTTTAGACCCTTCACTAAATCTTGCTACCCATCTTGACCATAACCTGCAAAAAAGCAGCTGGAAGGGTCAACCTGCTCAGGCACATTCGTAGTTCGATAGATACGTCGACTGCCATAGTAATATGCAAAACGATGATCATGCCCCTGTTCACATACTGTGGATCAGTTGAACATGGTTGGCCAGGTTTGAAATTAAAGCGGCTGCTTAGTATTGAAAAGCAAAGTATGAGCATCATAAAATTAAAATGTCCTCCAAACGCAGATTTACGAATTTCGAGCATTTGGGATCAAATGAAGAAGAGTGTATGCAAATTTGTCTTAACTGCATGCGGAAAAAAATATGTGATCCATTCAAAGGATATTTCCAAAGATCAACACATGAAAAATTCACTAGAAATAACAGTAACATTTTGGCGCTACCACTCCTGAAGTTAAAATTTGGCCAAAAGTCTTTTGCTTTTGCTTCTGGACAAATATATAATGAATTGCCACTAGATGCTAGGAAGATTGAAACTAAGACTGCTTTCACCTCGTATTTAAATGAACATTTCTCATAAAGAATGCTCTCCGTATGTACAACTTTAACTTAAACATGTAATATAGATTAAGTTTGCTTTTCTTTTTTCACCGTTTTCCTTTTATTTGCTTACTTTTCATGGCAGGGCCTTTAAGATAATAGCATTACATTTATGCTGATAGGCTATTCTGCTTAAATATTCATATTATTATTTTTCATGTGTGTCATCTCAGACTTCATGTGTCCAGTTTTTCTAGCCCATGAGAGCGGGTGACAACAAGTCACCAAAGGTCCAACAGTGTTCCTCGATTTGTATCCCTATAGAGAAAGGACTTTCCTTAACAATCTTGCTGTCCCCACGAGTGCAGTTGTTTGGATTATCTCGAGCTTGATGTTTGCTCCAACCCTATTCACATATCCAGCAAATGGTTGTGACAGCTCCTAACGCACCAATCACGACAGATAATACAGTAACAGACTTTATTTTCCACATTCTTTGCACTTGTTCCTTCAAAATTTGGTACTTTTCTCGCTTTTCTATCTCCTTATCTTTAACTCTGTTATCTCATGGAATTGCAATATCTATTATCTTTACTTCTTTTGTTCTTTTGTCTATTAGTACAACGTCAGGTTTTCTTGCTTCTATCAACCGGTCATATTGAATCATAAAGTCCCAATAGATCTTATTGTCCTTATTTTCCATTACATATTCTGATTTATGCTCATGCCACTTGTCACACGACTCTACTCCCGACTCTTGACAAATCTGCCGAACATATCGCGCAACATCATCATGCTTCCGTTTGTAGTCGCGCTGTGCTAACTTCCTACATTCACTAATTAGATGGTAAATACTCTCTCCCCTTTCACTACACATCCTACATACAGGTGAGTCAATAGTTTTGTCAATATGGAATGTAATGTAGTTAGTTCTTAATGCCTACTCTTGAGCACTGCATATAAGTGCTTCTGTGCATCCTTTCAGGTCACCCTTCATTAGCCATTGCCATGTCTTGTCCTATTTATTATCATTATTATAGAGGAGTACGTTGATGGAGGTTCCACTTTAGTCAATGACAGAAAATTGCATATGTTGTCGTCTTCCCAATAGAACTATTCATATGTTACCGTGAATTTTCCACCCGGAATAGACCATGTATTCTCTTTAGATATTGAATGTATAGATACTGTTATTAATGTAATTATGATCAGATTTGAAATTCACTTGGAAATTAAATATTGATGTAGAAGATGAATAAATGAATGCTTATACACTTTCTGTTATGATTCATTTAACTCACATTGCGAGTTCGGTAAGCATAGTTAGTTAAGCATAATTATAGAAGTGTTAGTCACACGCATCTTCAGCTCATCACCGTTCCATTTACTGACACTCCAAAATGGTCTGGTTGCGGATGCTAGCGTTATATCTCCTTTGCAGCTACGAATACCAAGTGAGCTGCGAAGACACCACACTGCATCGAATGCAATGCCGTCGAGATACAATGTTCAAGAAGCGTGATGAGAACAAAATATTGTCAGGCACTTCAAATATCATCCAACGTGCTGTTGCATCACTAACATATTGTGTACGTGGTTGTTTGAAAATTGTCACATGTTTGTCCATCAACTACAAGAAATCTTCAACTGGCAACGAAAACAATTGCGAATTGTTAGACATAAATAAGTCGAATTCAAGTGCAATAGTTTTGGATAAACCTTCATGGAACATCTACGAACCCGTCATTCAGGTAATTCTTTGGCTCTTTCAAAATAATGTCTCTTTGGTATTGAATTTCCTGAAACCATTGTAGTTCATTCAATGATGTAAGAGGGCTGACCTCAATAGGCAAGAATACCATGTTTGGATCCTGTTTGCCTATACAGAAAAGCCAGGTTATACCCTTTCATTCTTTCATTGCAGAATGACACCCCATAATAAGGTAACCCTGCATAAACTTGCTATTTTTATTTTTCTTACTGTTCTTCCGAGGCTACCCTACTCTTATCAGCTTTTATTAGCAGTATCATGCCATGATTGCATCTTCAAAAAGCAGATCAGGTTCAACAGAGGCTGTGAGCTTCCTGAGCATTAAATGCTGCTAATGCACTGGAATGGATGTATGTGATTTCAAAAAGCTATTGTAGGCTGCGAAACATTTTTTATGATGTCCCAAGAAGAAAGTAAGAATGATTGAAGAAGATTGAAGCAGTGCATAATCGCATCAAATTGATTGCGCAATTAGCAACGGGGAATATTTGTTTTGAATTATATGAATCTCTATGAAGATACCTTGTTGCGGGAATAGTCTCAAGCAGCTGCTGGTGTGCTTTAAATTTCAATGCATGCAGATAATTGCATCTTAGCAACACCAAATGATTTGTTTGCATCTCAGTCAATCCACCATTTCGACGCAAAATCCACGTGCTAGTTGTGGTCACGTGACCTTTCACATAGTCTGCTGTGATTGGATAAGCCTTTGCTTTTGTAACAAAGAGCGAAAACTAGGACAGGATTCTGTGGGAAAGAACTACAACTACTGAAAATGGTGAAACGCTATTACTGCAAGCAATACCACAACGACTACAGGCGATAAAGTGCTCATACAATGAAGAGCAGGAATTTCTTGAAAGTCAACACTACCTTCACGTCCTAAATTGATTAAAGCCTTCACCAGCGTGACCTCCAAGTCTGCCCTCTTGACAGGAGGAACATCCGCAAATCATAAACGTCTACTTTGTCTATGTCATTTAAGGACAGATAAATTCTATCCTCTTCTTCTAGCATTGTGTTTACGGTCCTGATTCGATTTCACTTTGTAGAGAACCCTTCCTGTGGCCTATAGTGTTCTGTCAATCTTCCCTTGTCTTTTCATCCATCATGCACGTAAGAAATGGCAATGACAACCGGCATTTGATTGACTATTACTTCTTCTACTTCGAATAGCTTTCAAGAATAGTGTAATGCAGCAATAGAAATTCGTCTAGGTTATCTCTTTTGTTCCGTTACAACTCTCATTGTTGAGGAAAGTCAACTTCTTCAACGTTTTTAGTGTCATTATGATTGCTTTACCTCAACAGGCCAGCCCACGATGCAGACTAGTGACATGTAATGCAGGATATGCTTGCTTTGATTCTTGTTCCTCATCCAATGGATACGAATGCCTGGGTAAGTCATCAAGTATCTTCAATGGAATTTTGCTTCATTTCGTTTGATTTCAACTCTTAACCATACATTTAATTAACATAAATTATCCCTAAGAGCAGTTTTGTTTACGGGTGAATGTTTCATTTTTGAACTTTATAGATCTGTGTAAGGAAATTGGCTATAAGCACATAGACCCCAATGATTAGTTTTGGGCTTATGTCAGGGGTGTTCAAAGATTTTGTAGTAATGGCCAAATGCAGAAAAATAAGTAGCGAACCAGACCACACACTTTAAATAACACAGTGATGCATTAATACTGTGTGTATTTCTGGCTCGCCTAAGTATATGATTTTAATAACTATACCCTCAATGCATAATAGCAATGGTAGCAGTGATGTTGTGCTCTTTTACTAATAAGATATTTCTTTAACGTTTCCAAAAAAATTGGCAATATGTTCAGACATATATGATATGCAACTACATTTTCCGCAATTTACGCGGGCAATCGGTTGGCCCGCGGGCTTTAGCTTGGATGCCCTTGGTCTATGTGCTTATATCCACTTTGCTTACACACAAGAAACTAAAAAGAAGATGAAAAAGCAGCTACTACTGTCTAATCCTAATAATTGATTAGAAGATCAAGAATACTCATAGAAGCTGGAGCCTCGCACATAAGCTCTATATGAAGATTTACATCGCTAAATTTAACTGTTTCCATCAAGCCACATCTTTGGCAGTCTTTTCCAAAGATCTTTGCATGGGAAAATAATAACTGCTTTACTTTTTCAGAAATAAACGAATGTGAGAGTTCTCCATGCCAACACAATGGGACATGCATTGATGAAATAAACAGATACAGTTGCACGTGCGTTCCTGGTTACACTGGAGTTAACTGTGAGACAGGTGCACTAAATGTTACCTTCAATCATTCTTTCTTATTGGGTACTGGCTACCTCATCATCCATTTCATTGCAAATGCAAACATCCTCTCTGCTGCCTACTCCACTACAAGCCTCTCATTTGCATCATTGAGTTGTCATAACGACGAATAAAACTAACTTAGGCCAAGCCACGGTTGTATTCAATGTGTTTTTGTTACTTACCGACAACTTCCTTTTCCATTCGATGTATCTAAGAGATATTGATCAATTTCGAAATACCTCTTCAGCATTAATGCTCAATTATGTCAGCCGAGAAAAAGAAAAGGAAGTAGACTCAAGTATAATGCTTTCACCATGTAATGGCCAGAGAGTCCATTTTTGTTTACTGTTGCCATTGCTCCCTGCTCTTTCTTTATTCACGTTAGTTCCTAAAATGCCAACTGTATCAATTTAGTTTTATCTTTCATCATATCACGTTTTAGACATCTTTGAATGTGGGAGTCTTCCTTGCCAGAATGGTGGAACATGTATTGATCACATAAATAGATTCACATGTATATGTGCTGCAGGCTACACTGGTATCAGTTGCGAGACAGGTGAAGTGAAATGTTCCACTTTGTTGATATTGTTTGTTTTGAAGAGGAAAGCCGGCTTGTTCGAAAGCTTTGCTACACATAATGTCGATATTCAGTGAAAAATTTGCGTAGAATGTGCACAACACGTTGATAGATTGTTCAAAAACCCCGTAGTTCTTCAAAATATTGAGCTAAAAGTAACATTCATTCTTGCAAAATTTCAACGAATAATTTAAACGCTTTTAGTATGAGGCTTGCAAAATAAATGTCAATTTGGTATGAGACTACCTTGCTACGTGAAAGCGGTGTTCCTATGGGCCATTCGTAAGAGGTGCAAGCCCTGACACCTCCTCCCTTGCGGAATTTGCAAGATTTCTCAAACCCACAGCCCCATGGGTCTCTCCTTACTTGATACATCACATCAGTTGAGTCAACTGCATAATGGAACCCTATTACGTTGTGAGGCTGCAAGCCCAATATTACAATCTTGGGGGCCAAGATCTGCAAACAAATTCTTTCCCATACAAAATCAATAGACTTTTTGAAGTAGACATTGCGGAGTACAGTCGCAAGATGCGAAGGAATTTCGCAAGTACTTGGTGGTCGAACCGTAAACATTTATTACTGCTTGGATACCGGTGAGGGCATCTGACATAGGAGAGTGAATCTGCTTCGCAGAGGTGGCAGCACAAGTAACACCGATTGTAGGACAAGGAGAAAAATCCTGAATGAAAATGCCAATAGTTGAATAATTTTGCAACAAGGTGTGTCTATTCTATCGACTTTCTTATAATCTCTCAAAATTTCACATAATAAACTTTTCTATCAAAAATCTGACATTCGCATTTGCGAATAATGCGAATGTCTGGATCTGCCACTGATTTTGGCTATTCTGATAACGTAAACTTTCTAGCTGAAAATTTGTCATCACTCTTCTCTACTTTCATTGAAAAACATGCTTTTCTAGGACAAGTAAGAGTCTCAGAGAGGTATTGTCTTTGGGTCAATGTTAGCATAAAGAGTCTGATTGCAGTAAGAAAGATCAAATCCACTCCTGGTTAATATTTCATAAATTCCGAAAGTAAAATCTAAAAAGTTGCAACAATTAGTGAGCAAAAAGTGAGAGATATAACTGGAGGGATTAAGACTGCTAAAGGGTGTGGTTATGACAACATATCTAGTTTTTTCCTAAAACTTGCATTACCTTTTATTTCAAGTTCTCTTGTTTTCCTTTTTAATATTTCTATTGAGACTGGCACTTTTCCTGACTTATGGCAAGTTGTAAGGGTAACACCACTCTTTAAAGAAGGAGACAAAAGTGATAAGTCAAATTATCGCCCTATTTCTGTGCTGCCAGACATAGCTAGACTGTTTGTGAAACTTGTTTTTGACCAATTGCACCATTACCTAGATGCCAATGGACTTCTTTCACCACACCAATCTGGATTCAGAGTCCACCATTCAACTGCTACATCTTTGCATAAATGCACTGATGACTGGTATAATGGGCTTGATACTAATCAAATGAATAGACTCGTCTTCATTGACTTAAAAAACATTCGACACTGTTGATCATGAAGTTCTCAGTAAAAAGCCGGATCCAGCCTGCGGACCTTATGTTTGACAATCCCTGTTCTACGGTGTTCACAATAGAGACCTTGAATGTTTCAAATTATACCTCTCTAGTAGGAAACAGTTTACATGAGTTAATGGGGTGAATTCTGAAATGAAAGAGATTGGATTGGAGTGCCTCAAAGTTCTTGCTTTGGACCATTGCATTTCCTGGTCTTTATCAATGACTTCTTCCAGCAGTTAAGAACTCTAAAACATTCTTATTTGCTGATGATACCAGCATTTACTTATGCTCTGAGGATCTGTCTCAATTTAATAAAGACATTAATGATGATATGGAAAAGTTAGATGCCTGGCAATGAGGTAACAAACTGTCCTTGAATGTGGCTAAAACACACAATATGCTAATTGCTTCTCATAATAGGCATAATTCATTAATGTGCTCAAACATCAGATTTGACCCTAGAATATGAAGTAATGACGTTGAGATTCGCAATATGAGTAGATACTTGGGTATCCAAATAGATGAAAAGTTTAGCTGGAAATAGCACATAAGCAAAATTTCAGCTAAAATCTCGCGTGCAGTTGCGTTGTTAAAATATTAAAAGCATTATCTTCCCATCTCAGCCGTTAGTACTCTTTGCAATAGCATTGTAGAGCCGTATTTTCCATACTGCCGCAGTGCTATGTGGAGCTGCTGCAGTGCTACTGAAATTCAGTCTCTGTCTGCAGAGGTTTCAAAACATGGCAGCCAGAATTTTTGCAAGCAGTGCTTATGACGTTACTGTTAAGCCTATTTGTGAAAATGGGAGGGGGGTGGAAAGCCATACAGCAATTGATTTTTACACAGACTAAAATTATGACTCTTAAGTCTCTGAAGACTATTACCCCACAGTAGCTGTCTAATCTTTTCAACATAAATAGTGCTTGCACTTCTTCTAACCTTCGCAAAACAAATACAGTTGTCAGGTTACCCATAAAAGAACATTGCGCAGGGACAAAAGGCTTTGTCCTTTCGTGGTGCCAAAATATGGAATAATCTAACTATCGAAGCAAAAGTGGCACCTTCATTACGGCAATCCAATAAAGCCTTATAGACATTGAAAATTGGAAGATGAAGCCTTTTCGTTGTCTATTTTATTTGTTTATTGCATTTTATATATTTAGCTATATAATTTAATTCATTTGCTTATTTTCCTTTGTATCTTACTTTTTCATTTGTAATATATTGTATTGTAGTGTTTAAATGGAGGGTCCCTTGCAAACCAGCTTTTGCTGAAGGGCGACCCCCAACGAGAATCGAAATGAATGTGTGAATCAGTGTTTCAAGTACAACCTTTACAAAACAAAATTGAATACTGACACTGTTTGTTCCCTTTTTAGACATTAACGAATGCAGCAGCTCTCCTTGTCAAAACGGCGGAACATGTAGTGATGGTGTTAACATGTACACATGCACGTGTGTCGCTGGCTACAATGGCGCCAACTGCCAAACAAGTGAGTTTAAGAAGAGGTTTTCCTATCACACTTTGATATAATATACTTCAGTGTTTCAACTATAACCTTTTAAAAACCAAGTTCAATATTTTTACGGCTTGTTTCCTTTTTAGACATCAACGAATGCAGTAGCTCTCCTTGCCAGAATGGTGGAACATGCAATGACGGTGTAAATAGATACACTTGCTCATGTGTTGCAGGATACAATGGTGTCAATTGCCAAACAGGTGAGAGCTTAAGACCAATTTACCTCTCATAGTTTGATACATTGTAATTTGACATACATTTATCCTAATGTTTCAACTATTACCGTTTAGAGACTAAGTTATTTACTCTGTTCCCTTTTTAGACATTAACGAATGCAGTAGCTCTCCTTGCCAGAATGGTGGAACATGTAATGATGGTGTTAACAAATACACATGCACGTGTGTCGTTGGCTATAATGGTGCCAACTGCCAAACAAGTGAGTTTAAGATGGGGTTTTCCTATCACTATATGATATACTAAATTTTAAAGAAGAGGTATAAAAAACCTGTCAGAAGCAGCGTTTTTATGTGAAATTGTTAGTATTGATTTGGAGATAATTATTGGCTATTCCGATAACGTAAAATTTTTAGTTGAAAAGTTTTCATCACTCTTCTCTACCATCATTGAAAAAATGCTTCTAAAAGACAAATAAGAGTCTCAGAGAGGTATCGGCTTTGGGTCAATGCTAGCATAAAGAGTCTGATTTCAGTAAGAGATAAGCTAAAAAAATCTGCCGTGAAATGCAACTCTCAGGTTTTGATGGCTTCGTATGTCAAATCAGGAAAAAAGTTAACAGATTGAACATGCCTCTCAAAAAGGCAATATTTCCCTGAAAAAATTACCAGACATCGAAGCAGCATGAAAGAATCTTGGAATAATATCAATCATCTCCTGAATAAATGGTCAAACACAAGAAACATTGAAAGTTTAATAGGAGGCAACTGCAATAACATTATTGACAAACAGGAGATATCAAAAATTATGAAAAATTATTTACTACAGCACAAAAAGTGGCAGCATTTTTGTCCGACACTTGGCAGAGTATGAAACGTCGGGCAGTGACCGAAAAGTTAACTGAAAGATATAGCCAGATACGGATACACGTGATAGGATGTGTCTAATTGGCCTCAAGAGTGGCTAATTGGGACCTATTCACCATTGTTTACAAACAAACTGTTGCTGCCTTTTCGTACTGTACTAAAGTTCTGTAGTAGCAACAGACTATGAACAATTATTTCTGCACTATTGGGAAGAACTTAGGCAATGAAATTTTCAGTGTTTCAACTATAACCTTTATAAAAACTAAGTTCAATATTTACACTGTTTGTTTCCTTTTTAGACATTAACGAATGCAGTAGCTCTCCTTGTCAGAATGGTGGAACATGTAGTGATGGCGCTAACAGATACACATGCTCATGTGCTTCAGGATATGCTGGCAGTCATTGCCAAACAACAGGTTGTTTTATAAACTGTATCTTCTGATAATGAATCATCACGAGCTTCTTAAGGTTCATTGTTGCTAAGAGTTGTACATTAATATATGGCACAATGAAACTGCTATTGGAAGTTTGACTGTTGTGTGATATTTGTTTACAATACATTTTGTGTGAAAACAGAGAAGAATGCAGCCACAAATAGTTACTATTAAATCATTTGATTGATAATCCAAGATATGACATAATTTCTCTACTGTTTTTGATCATTTAAATGTTATTTGCAAGTTTGGAATAATGTCTTAAAGATATAAGGGATTAAAATTACCTTTCTATCGCTATATCTCAGAGATACACTTTTTCAAATAGGCTTGATATGATATTATTTTTAATTTCAGTTACCACTACATCTTTTACAAACGCTGGATACTCTGGCAAAAGTGGAATAATTCAACAATACACAATCCCTGCAAGTGGAACATATAGGATTAAGGCTGGGGGTGCAAGAGGTGGTAGACATTCTACTAGCTATGGAAGCTATCGAGGTATGTATATCATGATTTTGTTGTAGTGACAACAGTTTGTTCCATTAAATGGCATCATAGTTTGTTCAAGTAATTGAGACATTAATATAGCCTAATGTACTTTCTGTTTTGTCGTTCTGTGTCAATGAATGCTACAAACTTCAGGTATAACCCACCGAAAACTTCCCATCGACACCACTTGTACGCTTTACTGTTTTAAATTATTTGCAGTTTTACTGCTTTATTTATTTAACCTGTCGGGGGTAAGTCGAGACTACTTTAATCATTACATTTTGCAGTTGTCAATTTTATTTTCTTTTATACATTTAAAGAAAATGCTATAGATAATTTTCAGTATAAGCGTTAAAGTTTACATTGATTGCAAGAAAGATTCTCTTCAAGGTACGTTGCAAACTAAGAGTGAAAACCAAAATTAGGCCATCCTTAATTGTCTTTTCGTAGATAACATTCCTCATATGATTGATAAAAGTAGTAGGCTCTTGCTTGATTTCATTTTGTTTGGCTGGAAATAGTTCAAATTCATAACATTAACAGCAACAACAACACCAACTTTATTACAGTTGTCTATGGAAACAATGCAACTAAGAGAATTTTGATCTATACATTGCCATTCAGGGGAATCATTGCAATAAATTGTAGAGTTCAAATTGAAGCCTCATCAAAGGGAAGAATGTATTGAAGTTTCGTTCATTCAAAACAAGACCAATTGTTACAATACAGTATGGGCCATTAATTCTTAAGGATAAGTTTCCTAAGTACGTGCACTAACGGCAAGGGAAGAGACCCCCTATGAAGATATAGTAATAAAATGAATATTGATAAAATGAAAAGGAAAGACAATAAACTTTGATTGTTTGACGTGTCAAGTTGTCTATTTTAACCTATTGCATGGAATCTATTAAATATATTTTAAGCTTTTTTAAAATACATTTTTGGAAGATGAATTACGGATCTCCATTGGTAGTTCATTCAAAACCTAGAGCCAAGATATCTAATCAATTTTTGTCCATATAGAGAACTATTTGTTTGGAAAAATGAGCTATTTAATTATGACCAGATGAGTTGAAATTAAAAAGCTAATGAAGGCTAGATGAGATGCTATCATTTACAGTTTTATAAACAAATGATAACAAATTAAAGTTGGATTATGTCAGAAACGCAAAGTAAACTAAGTTCTTCGAAAACCAAAGGAAGATGAAAAAGATAAGAATGTTGAGAGGTAATCCTGACAGCCTATTTTCGAATTTTGGCAATGCAATTAGTACATGAAGCAAATTTCTGCTTGAAGTACAGTGAAACTCACGTTAGTTAACTGCGCTTAATGGGATATTTCACAAGTGCCATTCCACTTATTACAATTGTAAAACTCATGTTAGTAGGATTTTGTATACGACGTAAACATGTTTGGCTATACATAAAGTAGGATTCAAAGAGCGATGTCAAGCTGGTTCTTGCTTAAGATAAAATATTAGGAATCTCAAACAGTTTTTGCATTTAGAATGAAGATGCTACTGCATCATGTAACAAGTAAAGTTTAAAGCTTTGTACAATAGCATAAGAACACGCTAAGTTGAACGTCTCTTTCAAATGAATTAGAAATCTGAGCATTAACTTAACCATGGAGCAAACAAAACTAAAGAGATGAGTCATAAAGAGAAGGGAGATGTAGAAGGACAAGAGATGCACCTTCTGAGGGGGCAACAGGCGTCACGCCTTCAATATCCCTATTCTGTGTCAATATGTACAATCCTTCAGAAAAGTTGACGTTGGATAGAATTTAATATCCATTTATTTTGTTGGTTTTCTATTCTTTTGCTTTTGGACATAGTTGCTTACATTTTTAGAAAACACCTAAAGCAACTTATTTAGGCACATCACTGAGAAGGGAAAGTACTGGGAATTGCCATTGATGTCCTTAACTGAAGCCATCTTGGTTCTTTAAGCCAGTGGTGTAGAAGAGGGGGGCTGGGGTGCAGTCCCTTACGGTCAGTATATTTCTTCTAAGTAACAGGCTACTGTGGAGGAAATGTTTCTTTTGAAAATAAAATGCTTTGTGAATAATGTGTGAGCAGGGAGGTAGTGATTGGGTTTGTGATGTTGACACCACACTAACTTTGGGAACTTTGAGAAAATTCAGGTGAAATTGGGTCACTCAATCTTCAAAATCATGTAGTTTTTGACCAGTTGAATGCTATATAATGCTTATAAAACAGTTGAAAGAAAGTATAGTTAAAGGAAGTGTTTATTGTTTTTGCAAAAACCATTCTCAAACCTTCTAAGAACCCTTATTTTGAAAGATTTTTCTCCCAGCCCAACCATGGTGAGCCCTATAGCAGATACTAGAGAATGCCTAGTGCATTGAAAGCTTCCGATAGCCATGGTTACCCTCCTTCCCTACCGCATGTAAATATCCGAAAAACATTGCTTTAAGATATTTGAATGAATAGAGATTAGTGGCAATAGAACAGCTTACTAATCAGGTAAATTCTTACACCCTTCAACGAAAGGGGGATGCCCCTGCTTTTAAGAAACTATTGGTTTATTAGATTTAGAGCATAAAAACGCTTTCTTGCAGGACCACTTCCTGAGTTTCTTATACAGCAAGGTGGACCAAGCTCTTCTATTGAAAATGATCGAAGGAAAAGCATCCTCCCAGCAGCTATCAATTTACTTATACACCACTGCTTTTATCTGTTTTAAGGTGGTTCACAAAAACTGAAATAAATCAGATTTTCGACCAACAGCGACGAAAAAACTAAACGAACTAGCACAAATAAACTGGTTGTGATTGGATAATTCTGTTTCTAATTTAGAAGGAAGCACAATGAGAAAAGAGCTACGGACTGCCGACTCTCATTCTCGACCAATGAGCATCAACTGCTGCCTGATAGAAAATACTCCTTAGGATAGAATTCTATGGTAAACTGAGTAAATTCATTAATAGAGAAATTGATGTTATTTCACATTATGGATCTCAGACACTATTTACTTTCACCACAGGAACATTTTACGGTGGCAGAGGTGCTACAATGCAAGGTGATTTCTATTTCTCTGCTGGTCACGTGCTTAAAATTGTCGTTGGTCATCGTGGTGGTAATTCTGTTGAAGTGAAAGGTGGCCGATCCACGAAAGCCACCGCAGCGTCGCTAGGCCTATCTGTAGAAGATAATGCAGGCACAGGTGGAGGAGGAGGATCATTTGTTTATTCAACTGGAAATGTGTTATATATCGCTGCCGGTGAAGGGGGTGGTGCCACAGCTGGTTGGAATGGGGTTGATGGGCAGTCTGGGACGAGTGGAGCTTCTGCTGTGGGTAAAGGCTCGTTAGGTGCAGGNGAGGGACATCAGGCAACGCTGGAAGATGTTGTAACTCGGGTAGTTATCATGGAGGTGTAGGTGCTGGGTGGAATAGCATTGGTGGAAGTCGTGCTGGATCATCACACGGAGAACGAGGTGGAGGTATTTCTCAAAATTGGATCGGAGGTAACGCTGGTAGAATGAATTCAGGTAACAATGGTGGACCAGCTCCTGGTGCTGTTGGTGGGTTTGGAGGAGGTGGTGGAGGTTCTGAAGACAATGGTGCATCTGGTGGTGGAGGAGGCTATTCCGGTGGTGGGACAGGACGCTATTCAAATGCTGCAGGAGGTGGAGGAGGCTCATATTGTGCGGGAAGCAGTTGCGCAGGAATGACAGGTGGGAATACTGGCAGCGAATATGGGTTTGTGACAATATCCGTAGTGTAATGTGATTTATTTTTTACTTTTACTTGCTTTTCCAAAATATACTAAAAGTGACGAGTTGACCTTGCATCATTGAAACTGGAAATTGCTTTAGAATGGCATACCGCAATGTTTATCTACTTATGCCAATCGTCAGATACTAAGCTTTAGTTTAATTGTGACGTAATACCAATATCATAGTAATTAACTATGCCAAGATGTAGGCTTTCGCATATAAGCTACGTTCTGTTGTGTCTCACGTAAAGTTGCCTGCATTCATTCATAAAGCCAGGCGCACACTAGAGCTTCCTGCTCAGCAGATTGTCATTCGTGCCCTCGAACTCAGCAGCAAACTCCAGTGTGCGGTGAGGATTTTAGAGCCTTTGCGTCATTCGTGCCTACTGGCATAAATATTTAACTTGTTGAATAATTTCCACTACGAATGACAATCTGCTTCAAGTGTGCACTGAGCAAAAGGAGAAAGCTTACGAAAACTAGGCAAAGCGCATGCGTTTCAAGGACTGTAAACAACTGGCCAGCGCATTCAATAGCAATCAGAGCATAGAAAGACATGGAAGACTATATTCACTTGCTAGCCGATGTACTTCTGGAAGATAAAATGACCAATCTATGGCCTGAATACCTACTGCCTTTACGATGTACAATTGTCTGACTTCGAAAATCAAGATATGAAAGAAATGGCCTATCTAGAAGTCGCAGAAGAATTGGAGAAATCAGGTAAGACACATGTTGCTAATATTCAAAATCTTTTAAAACCATACATATTTCAAAACTTTCTCCAATATCTAAATGTTACTAGCACACCCACATCAGATGCTTGGGGGTGTCGGGTGTCAAAAGAGCAAATGTGCTATAGTGCATACAAAGTCGTGAATTGTGGGTGAGGACCACGTAGCCAGTGGCGAAACTAGGATGAAAAAGTTAGTCCTGCCCCTTTGGAATGAAAGGAAAAAACATTAGAGGGGGTCTCAAAAATGTTCTCAGCCCAGCTGTTTTGAACACTCTATGGAAAGTACCCATTTTCAGATAGTTAAAGTTGACATATATCTCCTCCTACAAGTATAATGTAATTTGCATGATTTCACTTTCACATTGAAGATAGATTTTATCACCATTTTTATTTACTTAAGTCCCCTTCTAAATCACAGAATGTTGTTTTCAGAACTGCTGTAAAACATAAACTACATAGAATTAAATCATATATTTCACTGTTAAACAAAACATTTTGAGACACAAAACAATTTGTGATAAAAATTGTATCTTATAAATATCAAATTGTAGTTGCCAGGCAAATTAGTCCTCAATGGAAACTCCAATTGAGCTAAGCTCAAGCTGCACGTCAAAGGTTTGCCTGTGCATGATTTTTCCATTTTTAAGCATAAGGAATCCCACCAGTCTTTTGGCAACATAAAGGCTGGGAGAAATCAAACTGCTATCATTATTGCACAAATTCAAAAGTTCATATGCAACTTCATTCTGCAACAAAGTTTGATTGATTCAGCAAAAGAGTATCCCAACATTAGCACAATCAGGGATGACTCTTCTTCTGGTTATTTATGATCTGTTGATTGTTTGGCTATCATCCGATGCTTTATATTCCAACAAGTTTTGGCAAAAAGTTTCTTCAGTAGGCTAAAATATGATTTAACTCTTCCTTGCCATTCTAAAGCCTTGAGGTTCAAAACATCTTTGCAGGCTTTTATTGTAAGGCATCGCTATGAAAGAACGAGCTAACGGTTGGGAAATGTTACCTTCACTTAAAAATTAAATTTTAGCCACTTTTTAANAAAATTTTGATTTTATTGAAATATTTTAGTCCTGCCGGGCAGGACAGGCAGGACCTCTAACTTCGCCACTGCGGCTAGCAAGTGACCTTGGTCTTCCATGTCTTTCTATTCTCTGATTGTTATTGAATGCGCTGGCCAGTTGCTTACCTTCCTTAAAACGCATGCACTTTGCCGAGTTTTGACGATGAGGGAGGGAGGTTGAATAGAGAGGGAAGCTTAACTGAGAGGGAGGCTTGACTGAGAGGGGACGTAAAAGAGAATTTACGGTATGCTACTTCAATAAGAGTTAAGCAAGCAGGGCTTCTGCTAGAAGAATCGGAATCACTATATCGTTCATTTCAGGAGCTTGCAACATATCAAGAATGCTTAAATATTCTAAACATTAAACACATTGAAAGAATGTTTGTTATCGTGATAATTGTCGCTTCTTGAACTATATTTTGAGTTGAATGAGCTTGGTTATTGGTTGATTTCTGATTAAAACAATATGATATTTATTAAAGCAAGATGTATGATATTTATTAAAACACGATGTATGATATTTATTAAAGTACGATGTAATCTTATACTTTTGCCAATATTATAAACAAATTATTCACTCTTAACCTTTTCCGCAATTCTGTTGTTTCGTTTCCGCTAGTGTATTCTAGCTGAGAAGCTGAGTATTCTTAAGTCACAAATGTGACTTGTAAAGCATGTTGGTTAGATTCTTAGACCATTATATGATTTATCAATGTTATAACTAACCAATGGTTGATGTTACTGAATGAGGCAACATTGATTGCACTAAAAATAAAGCGAGCAAAGAAGGATTTCTCCAACATTGAACAACGCCACCTTCATACAAAGTAATTTGCACAAGCAAAAAGTGCAAGAAATTCATTTACCCATTGTATTTGCACTTTTTGGCTCTTTCTAAATTTTTAACTTGAATTCAGCAGATTGGTTATATCATTATCGGTGAATAAGATTCTTTTAAGCGTCATTTAAAACATTTAATCTCTTCCTCATTGAAAATCAATATGTCTATATATGATTTAAATGATATTCATTGTACCCGAGACATTTAAAGCCGGGTTTTCATATAGCTGGCGGCACTTGCCTGTACCGTGGGTACCGGCATATAGAATTATATGGAAACCACTTTTCAAAGTGCCTTTACCGTTGGTTCCGGCAGCCTCAGCCATCTCAGATTATATGGAAACCACTTCAGCAAGTGGCGCCGGCAGCCGTAGCCATGATAATTCAGGTGCCGCAAAAAGCCTGAAAAGTTGAATTATTTCAACTTTTCTCTATCCTTACGGCATGGTACCGGCTGCCGCAACCACAAAATGTTGTATGGAAACGCTCTGCTTGCCGGCAAATATGCCGGTATCTATGCAGAATTTTGAGGGCTTTAACAAATTTGCAAAATGATAGAAGGTTTTGTTAAAAGACCTATTTTTAGCTCATGTGGAGTATATGCAGTTACGACGTGCTTACTTTACTTACTATTTCTCTCTCCCTGTGCCGTGAGGTACACAAGGCAGAGAGAAGAGTTCACCACCCAGTCCGGTCCCTCGCTTTTTCACTCAGGTCAATTCAGAAATGTTGCCAGTTTGCATGTCTCGCTACACTGTTCTTCGAAGGGTCGTTCTAGGTAATCCTCATTTGCTCTTTCCCGTTGGTATCCATGACCATGCCTGTGGTGGTATTCTTTTCTCGTCCATTCTCAGAGCATGTTACACGTATCACCATCTTCTTCTTCTAATTGCTTTTTTCAGATCTTCTTCATCAGCTCTTTCCAGGACTACCTCATTTGAAGTATAGCTGTTCCACCGGATGCTCAATACTCGTCTTAGGCATTTCTGATGGAGTGAAGCGAGCTTTTTCTCTATTCCTGCAGTCAGGCTCCAACATTCAGCTCCGCATTTGAACAGTAGCGCTTCAGCTTTATTTTTTGGCTGATGGACTTATTCTTCCACATTGTGCCTAGCTTGGTCATTACTGATGCAGCCTTGCTAAGTCTACATTTAATGTCTTTCAGACATTCTCCGTTCATGGCCACAGTGCTTCATAGATAAGTAAATTTATTCCCCTCTTTCAACTTTGCCCCATCCAAGGTTATTGGAGCTCTTTCAGTTAAGTTTCTCATCACTTCTGTCTTATTCTTGTTGATAATGAGACCAAGTTCACTTGCTTGTTTGCTCACAGCTTTTGTTTTTTCCTGCATCTCAGCTACAGCACTATTGATTGAACAGATATCATCTGCATAGTCTAAGTCGTCCAAGCAGTTATCTTCTTTCAATTTAAAGCCTGTTTTAGTTTCGTTGGTTGTTCGCATGACAAAGTCTATAGCGATGCAAAAAAGGATTGGTGATAACATTACTAGGCCTTCTTCATAACTGGCATAATTTTAAGAACTCTTCTTCCTGCTCATAGCCGTGAAGCCGTGACTTCTTCTGGACTCTGTGTAATGGTATGATTTTCATGTCATTTATGCTTTAACAAATGATCAGTTTCCTCTATCGATACCTCCATTTTTGGAATTTACTTGTATTGCAAGATTCTTTCAGCATCAAAGTCAATTTTATTTTTGGAAAGCATTGTTTTATAATTTTAAAAACATTTGATAAGGTAATCACCCATTTCTGTGTCCTAACTCTATGTATGATCCACTCAATCGCTTTCTTTCCTGCGATGTTACTCAAAGCGACTGCGCACAACAAGTTACTGCATTTCATTTCACTGACTGGTTTATGTTTATACTTTAATTCATAAAGTTCTTGCGCACATTTAACTTTTGTGAATTGCCGCTGCCCGAAAAATTGGTTGCAGGAAAATAGGTAATTTTCGCGTATTTTGCTGCCCGAAAATCTGCTGTGCACGAAATCGGAAACAAAGAGAAACAGGAGTTATAGTTTAAAATTATATCTTTCAAAAAGCATCAAGTAATCGGAAGCTCCTTTCTGTGAACCAAGGCGAAGTCTTATAATCTGAGGTGTGCCAGAGGTTTTGGTTTGATAATTCGAGACTTGAGATCTGCATGCAAATTGATTTTTCAATATTATAGGGCATTGCTTGTTTAACATTTTATATGTCATCAATAGCTTATTATATCCTATAATACAACAAACGGTACAAATGTGAAAAATATATGTGCATAATATATGTCTTGTACTTTTTCTTCACTATAGTGTGGGCAAAAATTAAATGCGTGAAAGTAGGATGTGTGCAAAAACTTCATGAATACACGTTTTTTTCATAAGAAAAAAATTTATTAGACAATGAGGCTCAAATAATCAAAATCTAAGAAAATATTAATAAATCCTAGCCTCAATTTCCAAAATTTACTGTTTTCATTGGCCAAAAATCAATATTTCGTCATTATTGCATTCAAGATGCTAAATAGTTACTTGAATAAATAAATAAACACTTGAATAATATTATATATTAATATTGTATATTAATAATGTATACTTGAATTCAAATTCAAGTACACAATATTAATAACGAAATTGTAAACCATTTTAGCCAGTTTATTTTAGTAAAAGTTAAGAAAAATGTAAGAAAACCTCAGACTCAATGATATAACAGCGTCGAAGCCGCTAGATGTCCAACTCAGGGGTTTGCACATTGAACTGAGTGGGGCAAAGTTTGCTTTGGCAGCCAGTTTAAATGGTGGCAAAAAGGATTATCGCCCGTACTGAGCCCTTATAATTTGGTGAAAAGTAAGGGCTAACTTCATAAAGTTCCGCATGGATTTTAAATTTGTAAAGTGGTGAGTTAGTATAAATTATCTCTTGTCCTTTCAATTTTGCTTGAATTTTGGCAATTTGTGCATTCATCGCGATGTTTCAAGTACTTGAAAGATGGCAGTTGCTGCGGCGTGCTCTTGCCTTGTTGAAATAAGTATTTTGCAAACATTCCATTACAAGCGGATTAAGTTAGTAATTGCGATTTCAATTTCATTTGCTGCAGTATTCACTCTAATAACCTTAAAACCATTCATTCTTTGTTAGTCTTATCAAAGAAAGAACTTTGTGAAATTATATGACGGTAATGACCCAAAATTAGAAATAGCTGGTGCTCGCTGTTCTCTTTTGTTTATAGCGCATTTAATGGTATTATTTAACGTAATGTATCAAATGAAGTAAAAGAAACGTTTCAAGAATATTGAATTCCACCTAGCGCTAGTTATGGGGAATTTATTCTGTAAAACCATGAGTGCTTTTAACTCCGTTGAGCATAAAATTGTTGAGAGGTACTACACTAGACGAGCACTGAAAATAGGAGGATACCTCAAGTGAAGAAGTGAAAATTGATGCAACAGCATTTGAAAAAAAGTGGGGTTTATCTTTATATTTTGGAAAATTAAAATCCGAAGGAAGGAAATGCTCGCCACATAAATAGCTATTGAAGGTAAGTTGAAATTTTTCTCTCTTTGTTGCAACTATCCACTTTTGAAGAAGGCTATTATCCTTCAGGGAAAATTGTGAAATGAAACGCCGATTTTAGAAAAACGATTTGTGGATCCATAGGCAGAGCAAGATTTGACCATTTTCTAGAAAGGATCCGATCCAATTTCACTTGTTAAAGCTAACAGTGTGACATATTTTATATATTTACCTCAATGGCAGCAAACAGCATACAACCTAAGTCCACATTCATAGTTGGGTCTGCTGAGCTCGGAATCTTAAAATCACAAACAACCACTGGGAAAAGATTATCGTTAGCTTCGTATATAAATTTTAAAACAAAAACAATGTAGTTAGGTGCCAATTATAGTTTTCGAATTTCACAAAGCGCATCAAAGCAACTGCCACCTGTTGGGGAATACTCCTAGTGTTGGGGAATACCCCTAGCTTTGCGCCACATGCATACCATCTATCGTACCACTTATCATACCATGTATCCCACCATCAGGGCCGTGGCTACAGTGGGGTGTGGGGGGGGGGTGTAACACCCCCCCAGGCGTCGAGCTTGTCGGCAAAGTTACTAAGAATTAAGGTGTTGTCGGCAATTTTCAGAAAGTCAATATTTTCGCAAGAAGACGATAGCTAAAATTGATTTCTCAATAACATTCCCTGACTTAAGCTTTACAGGAAATGTGCTATCTCATCAGGAAA
>OLMO02000001.1:1214038-1234656 GCA_900291935.2 Cassiopea xamachana | reverse complement strand
CTCTGATTCTAACTCTAATTAATCAACTGCTTACATAAGATTAAATACCAAGAATCACGTGATACTAGATTGTCAACACTATAATTTTCATGTCATTTATGCTTTAACAAATGATCAGTTTCCTCTATCGATACCTCCATTTTTGGAATTTACTTGTATTGCAAGATTCTTTCAGCATCAAAGTCAATTCTATTTTTGGAAAGCATTGTTTTATAATTTTAAAAACATTTCATAAGGTAATCACCCATTTCTGTTTCCTAACTCTATGTCTGATCCACTCATTCGCTTTCTTTCCTGCGATGTTACTCAAAGCGACTGCGCACAACAAGTTACTGCATTTCATTTCACTGACTGGTTTATGTTTATACTTTAATTCATAAAGTTCTTGCGCACATTTAACTTTTGTGAATTGCCGCTGCCCGAAAAATTGGTTGCAGGAAAATAGGTAATTTCCGCGTATTTTGCTGCCCGAAAATCTGCTGTGCACGAAATCGGAAACAAAGAGAAGTAGGAGTTATAGTTTAAAATTATATCTTTTAAAAAGCATCAAGTAATCAGAAGCTCCTTTCTGTGAACCAAGGCGAAGTCTTATAATCTGAGGTGTGCCAGAGGTTTTGGTTTGATAATTCGAGACTTGAGATCTGCATGCAAATTGATTTTTCAATATTATAGGGCATTGTTTGTTTAACATTTTATATGTCACCAATAGCTTATTATATCCTATAATACAACAAACGGTACAAATGTGAAAAATATATGTGCATAATATATGTCTTGTACTTTTTCTTCACTTTAGTGTGGGCAAAAATTAAATGCGTGAAAGTAGGATGTGTGCAAAAACTTCATGAATACACGTTTTTTTTCATAAGAAAAAAATTTATTAGACAATGAGGCTCAAATAATCAAAATCTTAAGAAAATATCAATAAAATCCTAGCCTCAATTTCCAAAATTTAATGTTTTCATTGGCCAAAAATCAATATTTCGTCATTATTGCATTCAAGATGCTAAATACATACTTGAATAAATAAATAAATACTTGAATAATATTATATATTAATATTGTATATTAATAATGTATACTTGAATTCAAATTCAAGTACACAATATTAATAACGAAATTGTAAACCATTTTAGCCAGTTTATTTTAGTAAAAGTTAAGAAATATTTAAGAAAACCTCAGACTCAATGATATAAAAGCATCGAAGCCGCTAGATGTCCAACTCAGGGGTTTGCACATTGAGCTGAGTGAGGCAAAGTTTGCTTTGGCAGCCAGTTTAAATGGTGGCAAAAAGGATTATCGCCCGTACTGAGCCCTTATACTTTGGTGAAAAGTAAGGGCTAACTACATAAAGTTCCGCACGGATTTTAAGTTTGTAAAGTGGTGAGTTAGTATAAATTATCTCTTGTCCTTTCAATTTTGCTTGAATTTTGGCAATTTGTGCATTTATCGCGATGTTTCAAGTACTTGAAAGATGGCAGTTGCTGCGGCGTGCTCTTGCCTTGTTGAAATAAGTATTTCGCAAACATTCCATTACAAGCGGATTAAGTTAGTAATTGCGATTTCAATTTCATTTGCTGCAGTATTCACTCTAATAACCTTAAAACCATTCATTCTTTGTTAGTCTTATCAAAGAAAGAACTTTGTGAAATTATATGACGGTAATGACCCAAAATTAGAAATAGCTGGTGCTCGCTGTTCTCTTTTGTTTATAGCGCATTTACTGGTATTATTTAATGTAATGTATCAAATGAAGTAAAAGAAACGTTTCAAGAATATTGAATTCCACCTAGCGCTTGTTATGGGGAGTTTTTTCTGTAAAACCATGAGCGCTTTTAACTCCGTTGAGCATAAAATTGTTGAGAGGTACTACACTAGACGAGCACTGAAAATAGGAGGATACCTCAAGTGAAGAAGTGAAAATTGATGCAACAGCATTTGAAAACAAGTGGGGTTTATCTTTATATTTTGGAAAATAAAATCCGAAGGAAGGAAATGCTCGCCATATAAATAGCTATTGAAGGTAAGTTGAAATTTTTCTCTCTTTGTTGCAACTATCCACTTTTGGAGAAGGCTATTATCCTACAGGGAAAATTGTGAAATGAAACGCCGATTTTAGAAAAACGATTTGTGGATCAATAGGCAGAGCAAGATTTGACCATTTTCTAAAAAAAGATCCGATCCAATTTCACTTGTTAACAGTGTGACATATTTTATATGTTTACCTCAATGGCAGCAAACAGCATACAAGTTAAGTCCTCATTCATAGTTGGGTCTGCTGAGCTCGGAATCTTAAAATCACAAACAACCACTGGGAATAGATTATCGTTAGCTTCGTATATAAATTTTAAAACAAAAACAATGTAGTTAGGTGCCAATTATATTTTTCGAATTTCACAAAGCGCATCACAGCAACTGCCACCCTTAAATTACTTGAAAGGTCGCGATAAATGCACGAATCGTTAAAATTCAATCCAAATTGAGGAGATGAGATGGCGAATGGTGACTTACCACTTTACACTCTAAGACTCCGTTGGGAACTTCACAAACTCGGCACTTACTTTTTATCAATTTATAAGGGCTCGGTACTGGCAAAAATCTTTTGCCACCATTTAAAATGGCCGCCAGAACAAAATTTGCCTCACTCTGGCAGACAGAGTTGGACATCTAGCGCCTTCGGCGCTTCTATATCATTGCTCAGGCTTTATTTCGAGGAAAGTTAAGAAAATTGAGGCTCAGGCAAAATTATGGGTTACATATAAAAAAAGAGTGTATCTTCAAATTTCAGTTTAACCTATATGAAGTTTCACCTCTCGTGAAGTCTCTCTCTTACCTCGTTTCCAGTTTGACCAGAGTTAGCACTTTCTGCTTTTGCGGTTGCCCAAGAAGCCTGGAGATGACTGTCTTGACCTACAATTCTTCCCTTCCTACATTCACAAGGCTGCAGTTTGAAACAGTTTAGAACGCGAATTGAAACTGCTTCTATCGACTGAAGGGTTACACAAACAAGCGACGAATTACCTGAGAAACCAATGCTTCTAAAATTGCTAGACCACTGTAAAGTTGAGTGGTTTTTATAGGCTATACGATGAGTTAAGAGAATTCCAAGTATCGTAAGTTTCAAATTTATTGCAAAAAGTTAATCTGTAAATAAATCGTTCTTGGAAGAAATGCCAGATGGCAAACAAACATACATCTGTGGAAGGTCCAATTTTACGTCAAAGATACAGATCTCATCTTCTTACCAGAAAATGCTTGTCAATACATCTTTTCTTTGTACACTGATGACTAGGAGTACAGTTTGCTCCCTCAAAAGGAAGATAGCAGTTCTACACTAAAATGATCCTTTTGCAGCGTTTCGATAATAACACGTTTAATTAAGGTTCCATTCACAACAGGCGTCTGCCAAAATGTGAATTTTTAGACCCCCTTGCCCCTTTCTTCAGCATTGTCCGTATTGAGGTACCCCCTCCTCTCCATTGCACTTCCACCTATTTCGTACCAAAAATATTTAGGGACCGGTAATTTAGTTTTCCAGGGGAAGGTTGGAAGACAACTAGGAAGGAGACTAAAATTTTACACGCTCAGAGGAAGGGGGCTGAAAAATAAAGAGTATTTTGCAAGAAGGAGCATGGATTTGTTTTTGAAATCCTGGAGGGGGTAACAAAATGTTTATATAAATCTGAGAGGGGGAACGAAAATGTCATCAAATATACGAGAATATCTTCCACCCCCTCCCCACAAGTAATTAATGACCCGTCCCTAATGCATTTATATGTTGACAAAACATCACTGGGAAAACTGAACAAGTAATTGTTAATTTTCGAGAGACTAGTTCATCCTATAAACTATGCGAGTCTATGGCTTCAAACTTAAAACTTAAACTTTACTTCATAAACCACGAGGTATATATGTATATCAACAACCACCATAATTACGGTTCCTTCGTAACCCGTATGAACACAACGAAATAATGTCTAGGTTTTTAAAAAATATGTACGCACACGTTAAGCAAGTGCAAAACCTTTCGGCATCGCAAGCTTTCTGACCAAAAGTTGTTGAAATATTTATTTGTAGCAAGTTTCATGTACTTGAAGATTTTTACACAAATTGCGCATGAGCAGTGCGAATCTACAAAGCAAAGAAAACAGGCTTATTTTTGATCTCACATATTTATTACTTTGCTCTTGCTTGAAGTTACTGCAGTTAGGATGCCTTGGTACTGGAAAAAGTATTCCAAACGATATTACAATAGCCAAGGTATCTTTCAAACAGAGCTTTGTAGACTAGCTCAGTTTCCCTTGTTGCAGGATCTCTTTCGAGTTAAGTCCTTTGCCGGTGCTATTCCCCTGTTGATGACTTCAATATTAAGGACAAAATCTGGGTAATAATTAACTACCCTATTCAATCTTTTCTAAGGCCCACAAACATGTATTATATTTCGCTGGAATCTAAACGAACCTGTTTTATTCTCATCCAATTCGATATATTTTCCAGTTCATTTTTCAAAGCCGTCAGCAGCTCATTCCGGTTTACTGACGCGTTATTTACACAGATTTCATCGGCATATATATGTGGATTCATGCATTCCAAGCAGTCCTCAAAACCATCGATGTACAGTATGAAAAGCAAAGGTCCCAGGTACGAGCCCTGTGGAGTACCACACCTTAAATTGCTTTTATTGTAACTAGTTCCATTAAAGCAACAGAACTGCTTCTTGAGCGATGTTTGAATCTCTTGCTTTGTTACTGATAGTTTACAGGAAGCAGGCAAATCCCTTTCCAGATCGCTTAATGTTCACCTATGCTACAAAAGCATGCCCTCATGTGCCTTTTCTCATTTACAAGAGTTTTCCTAGAAAAGAGGCTTTTTTGCAGTCGAAAGTAGAAAACTTAGCCCTTATGACGATATGACGCAAGGCGAGCCATTAAAATCTGAAATTATTGGCCCTAAATGAATAACTACACCCAGCCTTATGTCACCAGTCCTTAGCACAAGTTTTTGTCATGGTCATACTTTGAATGGCTGTTGTGTAATACTTATCCTATTCCCTATTAGAATTTGTCCTATTTCAGCAGACCCCTTCCCCTTTGGGCTTGGACATCCTTGTGAATGGCCCCTATCTTCTTAATACAGTGCCGTAACCACGGGGGGGCAAGGGGACTGGAGCCCCCCAATAACTTCTTGTTAAAATAAGTTTTTCAGCTCCTCCGCCTCAACCATGGTGAGGCCTCCTCCGATAGTGACTTCTAAGCCCACCCAAAATGAAAATCGTGGTTACGGCCCTGTAATAGCTGATGAGGGTGCTATTCTGAGAATCTGTTGTAAAATTAGTCAAAACATGTTACTCTGCTTACTTCATTGATCACCTCTGAATGTTATAGCAAGATCAATGAACTGCAAAGTCCTTGAAATTATGTAGAATGTGAGCTGTTGATGTGTCGGGTACACTGCCCTCTTAAATGATAAGTGATTCCACAATAATAACATACCCTCTTCATTGCACCTCGTGTGACGGTCGACCGCACATGATTCATCATCAAGAACGCAATAAGAAAGCCAGTGTCACCAAAATTTGCATACAGCTTAAATGTATTCAAGGTATACGTATCAAACCAAATATAAATATATGTTGCAAATTAGTAAAAGTGAACTCAATTGTAACCATAACGCCATTTGCGGACTAAAATCTACAAGTAAAACCACAGTTTCATTCCCGTCAAATATAATTTGGTATAGTGAATAGCTTGTCTACCAATGAAGGGCTAGATTCGTCATTTCATATTAGACTGTAGTCAACTATTCAGACATCATTCATGACTCCAAAATCCAGAAATCAAACAAACGTTATAAAAATTGCAACCTTATCCTCCAGACTGAAAGAGAGGTTATTATTAGAGATTGAAAGCTGGAGCAGTTAGACTTGAAATGTGTGCTTCAAATGTATCTTTTCAAGGCTTTCTGTAGAAGTAAATTCTTGGTACTCGACAAACGGTCACACGGTTACTGGACACATGCTTATAACAGCTTTAGGTTGTTGAAGTGTATGTCCAGTTTAAATATACGTTCATTATTATTATTATTGTATTACCAGGCAAGCCAAATACAAGTTACCTGTTGTTAGCGAGATTTGTATTTGTATGATTAGATTATAAAGATTATATGAGCAAGTTTTAAAAAAAATTATTATTATTATTAAACAGCTAGGCCTTCTCAAGTGCTAGAGTTCATATGTAAATGGCATTCTTGAGGCATTTCTTTCCTTAGTGATTGCATAGAAAAATAAAGCACTCAATTCGAAATGCTACGAGGGTATGTTGGCACGGACATCTTTAGACAGTTCCCAATGATTTCAGGAGTTCAAGTCACCTTCATACGCATGAAACATGAAAGCAGGAGCCAGTCAAACTAACATCATCGATTCCTTGTGTTCTTTCCTCCAGCTGTAACTGTCTTGCTGTGTACACGTAGTGAACATAATCTCGCTCAATTTGTTCAGGAAACGCCGTACCAGGAGGAAAATAGATTCACACGACTTGTCAGTTTTTGCTGGATAGGTTGCACAATTGAAGCGTGAAACATAAAACCGAGATCAGTCTACTCTTGATGTCCAAACACACTTTAAAATATCCAGCTTGATTTTATTTCCCCAGACCTAAACGCTAAGAATATGGAAACTGGTATTTAGGTTTTGCTATACCTAAAGGCATTTTGGCTTTATTTCCCGAGCAAATTCCCACGCCACTATTTCAGCTCGTCCCCGATTACTCGATCTGTACAAGCTAAGCGTGTCGAATTGGTGGGAAGGCTTGGTGCAAGACCAACAATGGATTCATGTTATACAATCTCGTACATCCTTTCAGTGATTTTCTAATGAAGTTTCATTTTCCCCTAAGTAATTGATTAGCTTTCGAAATACGGTACAATTTCGTGACCTAGCTATCCCTTAAATGTCTTTATTCCTACGCCCACCTTCTGAAGCAAAGTTAAGGCGTAGGCATTTTTTTACTTACTGCTGGCTTGCTTGACGTACCTCGATCGTAATGACAACTAATTATCCTCCAGAACAAACATTGACCATCTCTTTCTAATTGGCGGAAGGTGGCGCAATTTGCAAGTACTTGTAACATAACAGCATTACAACAATACCTTTTTGAATACATGATCGGTTTACTTAACAACACTTAATCTACACGTCTGTAAGTCCCTTTTGGTATTGATGGAAACGAGATCCGGTTCACAGTAGCCGTCTGTCCTTGTGCGTCCCGAGAACACCTTCAGTAGTTCTAGGCCTTCGATACAATGGGAATCTGTAGTAAGTTGCTTGCAATAAGATTTTGCACGAATGACGAAAGGTCACGTGGGTCAAGAACGTTGCAAAGGGCCTTGAGATCAGAGAATTTATTGGAATAAAACTGATGTCATCATCATTGATTGGTCAATTCTTTTCATATGGAGATACGGCTTGACAAAGTTACTTCAAAGTGAGCACGTATTGGATAGGACAAGCAAAGAGTAGCATGTATCTTTACAAGGGTGAACTATTTTTGATATTGTTAGCAGTCTTTCCAATAAACATTGGACTTAGAGTGCACTATGGTATACGTACCAACAGATTAAACTCAAAGCAGAGGTAAGTCAGACTATATTGGTAAAATTTTTATATCAGTTATGTATGGAACATATATTATCGGCTACATTGACTTCAACAGGGCGACCTTGTATACCAGGACTGAAACGTACATTGACTACATAAGAAGCATGAGTTTTAGATTTGTGGACTCATCGTATTACTGAAAAGCTTCTAGAAATAAAAGGACAGCAAATGGATAAAGATAAATTTATGGAATTGTCACATCTTCTATCTAAAGCTATACTTCGTCTGGTTTGCTTGACGGAACGTCAACTTTGCTACATTTTTGTGGCCAACTTTTGAGCATAATGCAAAACATTTGCGAATACGCAATTTTAAATACATACGCAGAAAAGCCTTCATACGATGTAAGAATGTTTGTATAGCAAAACTTCTCAGCGGTATGTAATTTCACAGGTAATCACTTTGCGCCAAGAAAGTTTGCCTAGCTTTTCGCTCAAAGCTGCCTGTGTGAAATTTCTCTACGACGAATGTTTTGCTTGCATTTGCATATATGATTATAATTGATGTATATAACTATGTTGGTGTAGTTCTTATTTCCCATGCATCTATGTAGTAATTGCAAACACATCAACTACCGTTATTTTAAAACGTGATTTCAAATGTCTCTCATTTTGCCGATTGAAAGAAAATTGTAAGTGTGCTATGCAGTGAACACGTTCGTACGTTCATTAACAAATACACAAAGGAGCTGCTCATTACTCATGCCTAAGGTTGGGGCTAAAGAGAAATATGTTGGGGGCAAATGATTTTTTTCCCTCAAAGGCTTGGTAGTATTCTTTTGATAGCTCTGTATTGGGTTGGATAGCTGTCATTTTATAGTGCACAAGGTTGATTAACAACAAAAATTGCCCAAATAGACATTTCTCTTCAGTCCTAGCCCGAGGCATGAATAATGAGCAGCCCCGTACTATCGTCGAGGCCAAGGGAATTCTGAGCAGTCTAATACAAAAGTAGTATTATTGAAATCAAGGGCGGCCGAGAGAATTCGGAGGCCCCCGGGCAAAAGGGGAAGACGAGGCCCCCCTGCGAGCGAAGCGAGCGGAAAATTTTCAGAGTCTAGAAATTAACTATGAAAAATTACTGCTGGTTTACTTTACGAAGCCCCCAGACCTTGTAGAATTGGGTCTTATGCAGCACCTTGAGGCCCTGGGGGTAATTTGCTCCCGTGCCCCCTCTCGGCGACCGTGTTAACATCAGACCATTTGAATAGCATAAATGCTAAAGGACAATTCCAGGATAAATACAAGTAGCACTAAAAGTGCGTGATGGAAAGTAATAGAAGGCATCGTGCAAAAAGAAATTGAAAAGTCATTTTCATGGTGACTACAAGACAACGTAAGCAACTTAAGTGCTGAAGTACTGCAGATGGGATCAAGAGTTGTTTCCATAGTTACTTTCTTTCAAGAAACTACGTTCGAGTTTCGACATGTTGTTCTAGTGCTTGTGACGTCATTGATTGAACAAGTTCTTATTTTCACCACCAGGATAATTTGTATTGGTAAAGTTGCAGGGGATGCAAATGAGAGGAGTAGTGGGGTGTGGGTCATGATTTAAAGTTTCTTGTTCATTGCTTTGTAATTTCTTTTTTCTTTCATCCTTTACATCTATTGTGTTTCAAAAGCATTGCATTTTGATATTGTTTGAAATTAGACATTGAATTGAGTTATATGAGTTATGACCTTTTGTTGTTGTTGTTGTTGTTGTTGTTGTTGTTGTTGTAATCTTTAAAAAGGGTGCATCACTGCTGCTATATTTGACAAAAGATTTTCTCGCAGACGATCGAGGGGGACGGGCATTGTCAACAATAATGTCAATTTGAACATTTCATCGTTCTTGTATCTATGCCCCCAATCACGTTCGGTTGTCCTTAGACCTGGTTCATGGATATATTTAGTTAAACAGCATTGCCACCAGATATGTTTGGCTTGATTTATGAAGAATGAGGAGGAGCCATATTGTTTACCCGACTTCAAAGCCTATCCAAAGTTTGCATCATCGAAAACAAACTGGAATTATCCTAATTAAGAATGATACGAAGTAGAGAAATTGAATTTTGATCTGACTTTTGCCATCTTTTGTAACTGACTAGCTTTGAGTTATTTCGGTTTGCATTTTCGTTTTTATTATGCCCGGCGCACACTTGAGCTGTCAGCTCAGTTGAGCGGCATTCGTGACTGTTTGCGTAAGCTGTTTCCTCAAGTGTGCGGTGGCCTGTTGTGCAATTTTCTTCACTTGAGGTGTTAGCGCAGGATGTTCAACATGTTGAATAATTTCCTTCACAAGTGAAAATTTCCTTATAGTGTGCGCGCGTTCTGAGCTATCAGCTCAACAACCTATACAAAAGCGTAGGCATTTTTGCGCACAAATCAATATGGTGAATATTTAAAGACAGCTATGAAGAGGTTTTATTGTCAATTCTATTTGCTAGAACGAATATGATCGTGAGAGCTGCCAATAGCAAGAGATAGTATAGATCAGGGTTGTGGTCCTGGGAGAGCTCAGGGGGTCAGCCCCCTTTTTTAAATCCATCGAAAGTTTTTAGGGACTCTGTCTCTATGAATGCTAAATTGCTGACAATTTTTCTTAACTGCATTTTTACACAAAATTTCCAAACTGAATGAATTCGAGATACTTGGCACGATGCTAAAAGTTGTTGAATCCAAAAGTTTTGTTTTGAATCCTCCTTGTTAGATATTTAGCACTGCATCCCTGGAGTACACCGACGGTTTCACGTTACCAAACGCACGGAAATTTCCACGTATTTTGTGAAGATATGGAAAAATGTACGCAAATTAACCAAGGAAGAAACACGGCTAAATGTTTTTTTATTTATAATAAACCACTTTATAAGCAATCTAGTATCTAGAACTACAAGGAAGGAGCTATGAAACTTCATAAAAATATCATTTTGAAATTTTTACCTGGTTAAACGTAAAGCCGTGCCAAAACAATGCGAATATGACATTGCTTTAGAATTTAACTCGTATTGACGCATATTGTTTGTTATAGAACAAATAGTTTGCTACATTCACATTCTGCGTAAACTTTCACAATAGCGTAGTGCAGTACATTAAGAAACTTTCAAGAAACTTTTAGATCTAAAATATGGCCAAAAAGTAAGAAACTTCTAGTGCTAGGCCTTGAGCTAGGTTTCTCATAAAAGGAAATCGTATTGCTTTGCGAAACCTACCGTACGATTTTCCGTGGCATTATACTTCTGGTTTCCAGGCTTGCTTTTTCAATTCATTTCTCGTTCAAAAGTACCTACACTAAGCAGAGAACCAACGGCAAAGCGTCCCGAAAGAAAAATTTTATAGTAAATTGCTCTTATAAAGTATTCAACATCTTGATTTGTATGTGAAAAATGCCTACACTTTTGTATAGGTTGCTGAGCTGATAGCTCAGAACGCGCGCGCACTGTGAGGAATGTTCACTCGTGAAGGAAATTATTCAAAATGTTGAATATCCTGCGCTAACACCTCAAGTGAAGAAAATTGCGCAACAGGCCACTGCACATTTAAGGAAACAGCTTACGCAAACAGTCACGAATGCCGCTCAGCTGAGCTGAGCTGACAGCTCAAGTGTACGCCGGGCATTCCTTAGTATTTCGCAAAGTGTTCCCACTCATCAACTCTCTGTCTATGCTTTATTGTCTTCAGCGAACAAGAGTAAGTTCGTCACTACCAGACTCTAAGTTCTGTAGAACTGATGATGCAATTAGCGAAGCAAAGGAGTAGCAGTTTTTTTGGCTAAAATCATTGCTTAATAGTTCTTAATTGTGATGAAGTCTTACGTCGGCAGTGGGAGGAATGAATATACACAATCTGAGACTGTGAAGATAATTTCTGCTCTCTGCAGCTGGCCATTAGCTGACCTGAATATACGACAAGATAATTTTCTCCCAGAAAGATTAACCTAGTTGGCTTTCATTCACGCAGTTGGGAAGCGTAAGAGAGGTGTTAGGAGCGTCACGTCGTTTTTTGCAAGTAGGCGGTTAGATACTGGAAAGCAGATTTGTAACTTAATTTATAACGTAGTCAATAAGAAGAAAGATCAGTTGCTAATGTTGGCATCATAAATATTATCACTGTAAAGAGCATAGTTTTGCAATATAAGTACGAGTCTCATTCTTTGAGAAACCATGTTCAAAGGCAAATAGTAAGAGTTTCTTAACTTTTGACTACATTTGACTTCTAAAAGGGGTCATTCAAAAAGCAAGTAACAGCAGTGGTGTGGAAGTAAATCGATAGCAAGGGGGGTTCTTTTTGTAGCTAGGATGCTCCTTTCATGTATGTATTAATCCATAATATCGACCAGTAATCAATGCATTTTATATACCCTATATCTTGTGAACTAGCAGTCTCTCTACAGCCTTTTAAATCTAAGATAACCTTTTACAACGGAATAATGATTCTTCTACGTTCTTATTTTCAAATGAAATTAAGAGCTGAGCCCCCTCCAGTCACAGCTAGGGGGACTGCGCCCCCTCCAGTCACAGCTAGGGGGACTGCGCCCCCTCCAGTCACAGCTAGGGGGACTGCGCCCCCTCCAGTCACAGCTAGGGGGACTGCGCCCCCTCGTCTACACCACTGCTTAAAAATTGGGGGTGGGTGGGTATGCACCATTTTTGTGACAAAAAGTTTCGAAAAATATAGGGGGTAGGGGCAAAAATATAGTGCATTAGTTCTACTTTTTCGCTTTCTGATAAGTGCTTTCAAACATACTCAAATAAACAAAGAGTTTAAAACCTCATCTAGTTTGAATCTTACACTATCCTGAATCATTATTTAATTTCAGTGATTTTGAGCAACATCAACATCATTTTATCTTTTGCCATGCTCTTATATCCCAAAACCTAGAGTAGCTAAAAAGCAACACAATATTATGAAGAATGTTGAGATATACAAATCTTTCAAAGCTTTGAAAACAACTGGAAATCACAAAAACCTCGGATTAGAGTAGATTGATTTTAATATAAGAGCATTGATGCCCCTAATTTATTTACAGCTACCAGTAACATCCCATACAGTACAAATTCATGAGTGATTATATTATGCTTATCAACTGATGTGAAAAGCATTATTTGTTTTAGGCACTACCAAAGACTGGCATTAAAGCATAGCAGCTTGAGAAGACATATCTGCAATACTATGCACACTTTTGGGCCATTTTTGAAAAAACTTTGTATCGAAAGAACTGATCTGTATTTGGCAGTACAACAAGGTTTTACAGAAGGCATCAAAACTTGCCAAAAAATCTTCCAGAATGATCGATGGAACTGCACAACGAAAGGAAATTCGAAGTCAGCAATACTTGGTTTTGTGATGGCCAGAGGTTTGTCGCCTTTTGTGTGGAACATTCGGTACAAACTAATTTCATTGAGGAAAGAGAACCGAAATCTTTTCCCTACCGAAATTCTTCACTACCAAAAATTTATAGCACTGAAATTTTTGAAAACTAAGTAAAATCGATAGTTTTTCACGTTTTTCTCAACCAACTGCTATATTTGACTTGCTGGCACTAGCATAATAGTTACAAACACACACATCATCATCCCCATTTTCTCCATTGATTTTACTACTTTGTTACTCAAGGATTTCTTTGATTTACTGTATTACAGGCAAGTTGTTCAAACCATGTACCATGTACCAATTTGGCTTTGCCCTCGTGGCAATTTAGGGAACCACAGTTCACGAGAAACCTCCCCTGGAACATGACCGAATACATAAGAAACTACTTCTGTAGAAAATTTTGAATTTTAAGCACTCACAAGTGATGTTCTTCTATTGTGAGAGTTTTACATACAGTCTTTCACATATGATAATGGAAATGTAGTAAAATAGCTTAAAGCCCATTTGCAATTTCTACATTAGCTAGCATTGACTGACTTTAACTAAAAACACTCCAGTTAGAAGAAGCCAAATTCCAATTTTTATTCAGTTTCAGGTGGCAGTACCGAATTTTCCTTAAGCCAACAAACTTTTTATTAGTTGTATCGAAATCTTTCATCGAAAAAAGTTACCTCGAAAGCCTAGCAAAATGTTACTAAAATAGAATATGTAATAGACATTTATTAACTACCAATATTTCCGAGGAATGTAGAAAGCATTCAAAAAGTGGGACGAGCATGCAATAAGGGCATCCTCATGAGCAGACCGGGTATATGTGCCAGCTTAAAGGGGCACTTTCCATACAAAATTTTGAAAAATTGGGAGCACGTCCTCCCTGTGCCCTTGACTCTCACGTCCATGGACTAGCAACAGACAGATCAACTATCTGACTACCTGATTGGCAGGCGGACTGACTGAGTTCAGGCTAGCTTGACCCTCAAACATTTATGCAAGATTTCTAGACATTTCTAGACTTTTCAAAGGCGGCTTTAGACAATAGAAGATATTAATAGCTCATAAAATCACACTTTTGTCACGTTATGAGAAGCTCCACCCTAGAAACCTCGGACATAATTCAAAATATTTGATTTTTGAGTAGTAGACTTTTGAGTGCTACATTTCTATACAAACTTCGGCATATTTGTATTGTCCCAAATCACTTCAGAATATCTTGTACTATTTATAAATAAACACTCTCCATCTACTGGCCGATGAATGCTAAAATATTTCATAAACTTTAATTGCTTATTGTAAAATATAAGGATATTTAATAGAGATTCCTTGGCGCAAGACCTTTCTGCGCCAAGAATGTCAAGCTATCTTGCGAAACTTAGATCGGAGAAGGTCAAGAGAATACCATTATGCCCTGTGTCCCTTATATTGCTTTGTAAAAGTACGTAAAGAAGCAGGCCCTTTTAGTTTTCAAGTTCCTGTATTTTACACCTGTAGTTTCTTCCCTGAAATTATTGGTCGTGGAATGGACGTTGATTTAGAGCAGAGCTTTCTATCATACTAGTAATTTAGTGATTGGAAAGTCATCTCTGTAAGGGAAAGGGAGACTCAGGAGATTTGATTGGCTTCTGGAACAATGTCCTGTGTCAATTAACTCTTGGTTTCTGAGGACCACTCCCTAATATACCAACGTATAGACTACAGTGCTATTGCAATGAATTTGTCAGTTCTTATTAGCGGTGCTTGGATACATTTCGGGTTGAAGGTTCCCCACTTGAAATTTGATTGACTAAAATATATAAGCTCATGTAGAATGCCTTATTTTAATCATTTTTCATATTGAGAGGCTTGCATTTCCTTTCTGTTCCATGTTCTAGTATCAAGAGAAGCATCCTTCATGTATGCAATAGCATCCGCAGGAATTACCTACAGGGTAAGCAAAGAGTGCTACCTCGGACGAATACGAAATTGTGGATGTAAGAAAATTGGTGAAAGCGAAAGCAGTGCCAAGTGGAACTGTGATGTTGATGTTGGAACTGGGATAAAAATATCGAGAAAAGTTATGGAAGATGGATTGCTCAAATGGGATGCAGAAGCTCTCATGAACAGACACAACAGTGATCTTGGAAGAATGGTAAGCAAACGCTAATGTTAGTGTATAAAATTGCTACTAGCGCAAGCCACGGTAATACTAGTGTGTAAACTTGGTACAAGCATAACTTCTTTCGTACATGAAGAATGGAACTGTCAATTCAGTGAGAAGATACAGTACAATCCCGTTAACTTGAAGCCTTAGGGGGGCAGCAAATTATTCACGTCATTATGGATTTTTACGAGCGTATTTTTGTGTATTTTCTAAAGTTTCCACGCCTTTCTAGCACAAAATAGCTACTTACTTTGACTTCCAAACTTCTGGAGCCAGTCCAGCTCTACAGATGCATATCGAACATTTTCAGGGTCGACCAAATTTTAAACGAGTTTGATTTTAGATTTTAGGTGTTTTTTATTCTTTATCGACAGGCAGTAAGAGACAGTCTTTCTTTCCAATGCAAGTGTTTTGGATTATCAGGAATGTGCACATCAAAGACATGCCACAGAGCATTAGTTCCAAGAATTGAAAAAATCGGTTTATGGCTGAAGGACAAACACAAAACAGCAGTTCATGTCAAGCCGTCACGCAGAACCAGCAGAAGTGGCTATCCACGCTTCTTGGTCCAGATAAATGGCAAAGGCAGGCCGGATCCAGGAAGCCTTATTTATCTTCAAGAGTCACCAACTTATTGCGAACGTGATCCATCCACAGGATCCCTTGGGACAAAAGGTCGCTCCTGCAGCGTAAAAGAGAATGCCATCAGCAATAGCTGCCGGTTGTTGTGTTGTGGAAGAGGGTATGATACCCGGATTCAAGTGGTTAAACGAAAATGCAATTGTAAATTCAAATGGTGCTGCCAAGTGGAATGTGATGAATGTAGAAATACTTGCAAAGTTTACACTTGCAAGTAATGAAGCATGCATACATAAAGGTGAAGTTTTCGATGACATTCCCCTTTTACAAATGATGTTCGACAAATTTGCAGATAACATCTACTGTAATGATGTAGAAAAGAACCCTGAGAGTTAGTTTCTTAGCTAGGATCAACGTTGCGAGAAATGACATGTATAGGAAAATAGACTCTGTTCTCAAACTCTTGAAGTTGTCACTGTCTTCAAGGCTCTACATCTTTATCCTTTTTGTTTGTGAGAGACCCGGCCACTTGTAAATTTGTGTCTGGAATTTGCAGCTTGAAATTGGAAATTAGCTCACTTCCAATAAAAATAGCTCTTTATTCAGAATTTTGAAAAATTGATGTTACCTTTATGTGGTCCTGCTCTGAAGGGAGAAAATCGAAAATTATAAGAGCAGGTACATTTGTCGATGAGTGCTAGTATGAAAGGTATGTTGAATAGCAACTTGTGAAATTGTCAAAGTATAAGCTTGGCTTTTGGGCCTAGTGTCTACTTTTTCTCTAGGCCATCTCGTCTTCCCAAAAATGTGTTGTTTGAAGGCAGAAATAGCTACTTATCCTTGTTTTGTATTGTAAAACATCAAATCCGAAGGTGGAACTTGTAATGCGTAAAGGAGGCAATCCTAGTTTACCCTTACGCCAAACGTAAATATTGCTGGCTCTATCATAAGTTCTCAAGTCATTTCTTCAGTACGTAGATTTTGCTTTTTTCGATGCATGTTTTACTTAATTGTTGACGACCACTTTTGTAAGTGTAAGTTGATCTACGAGATCACATCAGATATTACAATTTCCTCGCCTCAGCTAAATCCATTCCTCCCTCTCGCTATCTTCCCTATCAATTCTATCTTCTCTATCAGTTCTTGAAAATCTAAAGCTGCATGAACCTGTTCAAAAGTACAATAAAATTCTAACCCCCATTGGAAGTATTTTGTACTCTGTTGTGCTTTTATGGTAAAAATCGTGCTTTTTAATGCTACCACGTCCATCTTAGCCATCAAGAGGGCTTGGTCATTCACACATGGAGCATATTGCTTCTTCTTTGAGTAACAGCTGGTTCTAGAATGCCAATGCATAGCTTCATATTAAATTGTGGGGGGGGGGCGTGACAGAGAATTCATTTGATAAATCGCTGAAGTTTCGAAGTAAACTTCGACGATTGGTTCCATTGCTACACCATAAGCAAAACTGAGGCTGTGATGCAGGGATTTTTATATACTCTGAAACTGTTTAAAAATCAGGCAGACATATACAAAAATTTTGTATACAAATATTGTAGTACCTGTAGTATAAACTATATTTGCAAGGAAAGCTGCATTACATTCTCTGTATTCTATTCTTCGTAGTCCTCACATGAACATACGACTGGCTGAGTACTAATACTTCCATGGAAATTTACCAACTGCAGTCAACTTCCAGCATCATTTTGCATTCAAAGTAGAAAAGCATACAAAAATTGATAGACTTGTGCTAGTTGTCTAGAGAGCAGGGAGACAAAAGATGATGTCTACTTTGCATTCGTCTTTGTTAATGACTTGTTACAATACTTATTTTGACCAAATACAATGACTCAGTTTTTCATTCAAAACAAATATGGCGTCTGGCAGTAATTTCCGGTACAACTTATTCAGCTAGGGAACAATTTTACCGAAAGATAACTTCCTAATTTGTTAAGGTGATTACGAAGTTACCCCAAAGAGTATGTGAATGCATATGGCAGATGGAAAATCTCAATAAAAACAAATGTGTCACAAATTCGTGCATTTATAAAAAGATCACAAACAACCAGGGCACTAATACTATTATTGGACTGAACAACAGTGGTAAAAAGCTTAAAAAAATAATTACTATATACATGTAAATATGAGGACCTCAAGGTGCGAATTTTTGTTAACAGATCCACGACATTTACGGCTTTTGTCTTCACTAAATTGACGATAAATAGCATGTGAACAGTTTTCTTAATCCAAGAGAACTCTTTGGGGGGATGGGTTAATGACGGATCAAATGAGCTTCACACTTTTGCCGCCAATGCAGAATGTCAAACTAGAATCTATAGTCCACCCATCTTGAAGCTTCTATTCCACATCAACAACATGATTGCAAATCGTATGCTTTCAATTCAAATAAAACTCCATAAGGCCTAAACGGTTGCCTTAGTTTTCTATTTACATCTAGTTGTGTTCCTGCGATGCCATTCAAATACACGTCATCATAAAGATCACCCAACAAATCTCTGTTTGCTTCTACAACTACTTGGCGATTATTTCGAATAAATTCACGCTTTGACATTTTATTTTTTACATGTGGACTGTGTAAATCTACACTCAGCAGCAGAAGAGAATATGCAAGCACTGATGTATCATCTAAAAAACAAAAAGAAATACATAAATATGAAAATGTGAAAACCAGCATCAATGAATAAGTCCCGTCCTAACATATTCGCCATACAACTCCATTGTTGAATTATTGTTCGAAAATATTGGCATGTGACGCAGTTAGTCACATGACTAATCTCATTCCACATTCAAAATTTTTTGTTCGTTAGAGTTGTTATGCGAAGTTACATGCGAAGTTGTGTTATGAACATGATACATGCTATATCAATATGTGCTGTATATTCTTGCGCTTATCAAAATAAAAGATTTTAACATCCATTACCGATTTTGATGAAATCCGAATATAAAGACTAGTATTATAACCAGAAGACAGAATAAAAATAAAAACTCTCGAAGGAGAAATAAAGGAGTATTCAATGAGAAATCAATTTTAGTTCTTTGTAAAGAGTTTTCATGCTTAAAGCAGCACTGAGCTACAGAACAAATCAAGAACAATTTGGCTGCATCCTATAACTTTAGTTATTTCATAAAGTTTAAAGATAAAAATAATGCATTCCTGGTAGTGAAATTTACTAGTTGAAATGAAAGTACTTCAGAACATATACATATTTTCAATTCAAAATTTCCCATACAGTTTAATACTAAGTACTACAAAGCATTAATTCTTCTTAAGTAAGCATCCTATGCTGATAACAAATACAGTGTTTTCTCTTTCTAATGTCATCCTTCAATACAGTAGAAATCTGCATAAAAGAAACTATCTCTTTCTTGGACAGCCTGGATGAGTTCTTAATCACTGGATTGGTATTCTAAATTCTAGCCTGGGAGGTTCTTAACAAGGTTCTTACATACAGCACATGCTTTGCATGCATTTACATTGTTGTAAGCACAATAAGTCTTGATGAGTCTTGAGAACACATTGAAGTCAGAATTTTTGTATAATAATCTTGTACTGTATTGTGTAACTTGAAAAGCACAGACAGCCTATGAAAGATTTCTACTTATGAACTTTTAAATCAACAGCATGAATCCCATTATATAAGAACCATCCCCATTTCAGCCTCTATGGGGTTTTCATTTAAGGGGTTCAGCCAATGAAATTTCAGCCTCAAGGTTCTTATGAAAACAGGTTCTTTTATGCAGTTTCTACTGTGTACTAAGTATAGAATTGGTACAGTGGAATACTATGTAAATACTGAGTCCCAAGTAAGTATAACCGTCTGGTTATACATTTTTTTGACAAAAACAAACGCTAGACATCCTTATTTTAGACCCCCATTCATTATATTTGAGTCTGTTATTTGATCGAGCTTTAATCAATGTGAGAAATCATGTTTTTTTATCTTGTTACAGTTGAAATGACTTGTGAAACCCATATACAGCTATTGGTGATTAGAAAAATTGTCTATCCATCCCATTTATCACATGCCATAAGACTACAAGAGCATACAATTCATAAATGCAGCTGGAAAGCAGAAAATTTTCATTGGAGTAGCATTCCCTGGATTTTACTTATCCTGCTTGCAGGACATTAACAAAATACCTTGAAATCCTAAATGCAATCCAAACAGCATACCAAAGTGATAATGTCAGGAAAACATTTCTAGAATTATGGAAAGATGGAAAGAGCACCACAAAATATGAATGTGTTGACAATTTTAGTTGAATAGTGTTCAAATGGGATGACATATGACCACTTGATGACAGGAGATTTACCACAACAACCACTGTCTTTGAGACGTGGCTCATAACAAGATTTAAAATACAGTGACTAGAGAGGAACAAGTCAGTTTTCAAGTGCTCATATCTCAATTTTTATTTTTCAGATGCAGCTAAAACTTGTCAATAACACCCATTTTAAGTGCTTTTTCAGAATNTTTAAAGTCAAAATTACAATATTGCAAAAATGTAATTTTTGTGTTGTCATACTTTGGCACTTAATGCCTACTTCCTAATATCCAGCCAGCTCTACACATAAAGCTTGGAAATGCTAAAATATCAACCAAATGTAAAAGGGGTAATAAGGTGCATTAAGTGGTGCTTCATAAATGTACTAAATACATATAATTCTCAAATTTATAATGTCATGGCTTTGTCAAAAGCTAGAGAACTGGGACTGTAATTTGTCCAAGCATTTTTGAGAATATTCTGAGTAACTTTCATAGCCCTATTTTGCTACTGGTAGAGAACTATACCTCGAGAGAGTCCAAGGTTCTGGTTGCATTCAAAATAGCGAGCTGAAAACTTTTCCATTAGGATTTCAAAGAATTCCCTT
>OLMO02000001.1:1186488-1209930 GCA_900291935.2 Cassiopea xamachana | reverse complement strand
TAGTACCTTTTAACAGGTAGTGTAAGTTTTGACATATATTCTAAGCAGTAATTTATGAACACTTGTAGCTTATCTTCGCCAACATAACGTGATATGCTCTGAAATCAAAAAAAGAAAGTTCTACAAAAAAAGAGCTTATGCAACTAGCATATTTCATTACCACTGCATTTTTTCATGGGTGTGGAACATGCCAAGCCACCTGAGGGGATTTGTTAATTTCTTTAAAGAGGAATACCCTGTAAAGACTCAAAACAGTACAATACTTTGGCTCTAAATTGTGGAATACATTGCTGGTATTTTTTTCATAATGCTGGTTCCATCTCACTTTTAGTCCAAACTGAAGTCCTATTTCATTTACCTTGTGTCTAATGTATGAGGGTAACGTGGTTTATCCTTTTTACTGTAAATGTATTAATCTTCTTTCACTTTAATAGGAGGGGGGCTCTCTTTTCATTAGCTAACCTATTTAGAGAGCTCCTCCTTAGTAAACCAATCTTACAGTTCTGCAATGTTGTCAATGAAATGTAGTGTAGTTTAATTATGTTTGGTAATTTTATTTGTATACTGTACGAGTAAATTGTATTTAGAATTGCTGGATGAAAGATGAATAAATATATAGGAGTCTTTTATGATCAAATTCGCAGCCACAATTTTTAGAATACCCTGAATATCTTCTTTTGCAATAGGAAATGTCCTGCTTCCAAGCTATCTCTCCAAGAAAGCAAGAACTTAGCTCTGAATTTAACTCAGTGTTGAAAAGGATCTGGATACTCTTTGGTGCTTAATAGACAGGGGGTTGGAATAGTTGGGGGCCATATAAAATCCCCAAAGCCTAACTAGATGAGAGGGTTGGAATACATGGGGGTTGGACAATGACTCAAAATGTTATAGAAGAGATAATGGATTCTTTTCTATAAATTAAAAAAAACTCAACTGAAGACTATAATACAGATAGACTTAAGTACGCTTCTCATAGCAGGAAAAGATTTGAAGTTATTGTGTCCATGCCATGAGAGACTCTTACAATGACATGGCATTTTCATGAAAAATTACTTAACATAAAAAAACATTCAATAAAGCTTTGGTCAAATCAACCAAGCACCCCACCCTTCATAGAACAATTTCAAGCTTTCACTAAAATGGATTCTTTTCCCACATTTATATCAAACTAACATAGCCAAGGCCACAGAATGAAACAATGCTGAACCATACAACACATGCAATCAGCGTGCTTTTCTTATGATATTTTATACATGCAGGCCAAGCATCTCCTCTAAAAACTGCCTTCAGTGAAATCTTACCTAAAAAATTAATAGCCGAGGGGGGCTTGGAATAAGAATGTCCTGGGTAGAAAATTTTGAAAAATCAAGTAGCAGGGAAACATCTTTTAGGCACCCAAGAGAAAACAAGTTTATGGTTTCTTTAACAAAAAAGAGCATGAAAATTTCAGATAAAATGTCAACAATATATGTTGCTATGGGAATATCTCCAATGTGAGAAGAATTTGCTGAACTGTTCTTTGTCTAAACAGTAGTATTGACTCTTGAGTGAATGTGAAGCATTTTGGAATTACTTAAGTACTTAAAAGGAAAAAGATGAGAGCCCTAATTTACTCATTTGTTTTATCAGTGCATAATTCTCATCACACAACTTGAATAGTCTCACATACAAAAATTCCAAAGTAGATTTTGATATAGCAGAGAATGGTCATACATAAATTGAAGCTCTCTGTCCTGTATTTTATCTTCATTTACATTCATGATAGTTCAAGTCCAACACTTAGTTCAATGATATAAAAGACAGTCCTTACAGTAAAGAGAAACAAATGAAGACAGTTGGTCACCAGTTCTATTCCAAGGGGACAGAAAATGTTGAAAATAAAAGATTAAGAATAAAATCCTCTAATTATTCAGCATAAAGTGAGAGCAGAGAAGCCCCATGGTAGCACCCTTGGCATAAATGCATTTTGTCCCAAGCTTCTTCCAGTTAAACAGTACCTAAATGCCCAAATACGATTTCAAAATACATTATTGGTAATAGCAAAATTCTAAAAGAAACAAATCAAAACTAAAGAGGCTTATACAAGCTTTACTCAAAACTACCTGCTTTCCAACCAAGACACCATTCTTGTATGCCACAAGGCCATTCTCTGAGAATACATAATCATAGCTAGTAATTACTACAAAAGAAATTTAACAGCATTTATTGGTATAGCATAGCAATCAGAAGAACTTTGCTAAAAGGGAAAATAAAACATAGAAGATATTGATAACTCAACTAAGAGAAGTTAATGTAGGAAGAAGCCCAAAATTTGACCTAATATTTGCTATTAAGATTATACTATTTTGCTAAGTCTCTTAAGACAAAATTAACAACAGCAATAGTATTCAGTTGGGTTAAAAGTATGAAATTTCCACATTTAATTCAATGAGCCACGTAAACTCAATTCAATTTACTTGGAGAAGTACTGTTGAGCCTAATTCAACAAATAATGTTCAAGCAAATCTGAAAATGAATCTGAAAATGAAAGCAAATCTGAATATTCACAAAACATACAAGACTCTCCACCCATTTGCTCCTTTATTTTAACAAGATCTGATCCACCAACAACAGCGACAACAACTTTTTGCTTAAGCTTTTGAAGAAAGTCTTTCATTTCTTGGGTTATAGCCTAATAGGTAATCAAGACAAAGTCAAAAATTAGACGTGCATACTTGAGAATGAATTCAATGAATAGTCTTTTCAGTGCAAACTTTGCATTGCTATTGTTCTGCTATATTTAATCATGCTGTAATTATTCATCATGTGTCCATTACTACAAATTAACAGCAATTTAGTAACAATTACTTTTGTTCTGAAACATGTGGACTTGTCTTATATAGAATTGTCTTATATGAAATTGTAAAACTATGGAAATATCTTATTAATTGGAAAGGTCAATGATGGAACCATGACTCTTCTTCTCGTCATTTTTGTTCTGCAATTCACCACAAAATTATGCTTCCTGCAAAGTGAATCTATTTTGGTTTGGAATTATTAATGTTGGAAAATTAAAACAAAAATCTTCCTCTGAAAAAAACTGAAAAAGGATGTAAATATACTTCACATAAAAACTACTAAAAATGTGATGCCTGATTCACTCTCTGTTGCAGAAATGAAAACTGAAACAGAGAACTCAAAACAATGGACAATTACCATATATTCTAGAAGTGAGACTCAAGGCCTTTGAGGAAATTGAAAGGTCTGAGGGGTAGCAAAAAGACGACAGCAGACAAATTTGCCATGAATGCTTGCAAGATCAAGTTAAATACAATGGCACAAAGATAATGGGAAATTCCTAAATATTTCTGAAAGGGGTAGCTATGAAGAGAATCACAAGAATGATATAGATTGATTCTTGTGGCTAAATCATCTATTTTTAGTTGCAAATGTGGCAAAATGCCATTGAACTAACAAAAGGTTGAAGGAAACAGCTAACAACATCAAAAAAGCCACAGAAGGATATCATTAAGATTCTCAGTAACTGGCCAATCACCAATGCATGAAGACTTCAGCCTTCTGAAATAAAATGTATACATGTAACTTGTAGTAGGCATTACTAACCTGACGTGGTGCAGTCAAAGTTCCATCGACGTCAAAGAGACAGGCGGTGGTAGTATCATGATTCCGAACTTCCTCCATTTTCCTGATTCATTAGAGAATTGATTGCAGCAAGTATTGCAGTTGGCAAAACTTCCAAGAAAGCTTAATAGTCCAACTACTCACTTCCCGCCCTGAAATCGAACACACTCGAGACGTGGCGCGCCTAGCCAATACGAGGCCATTTGTTACTAGTTTGTTGTTGATGTTGCATTCATTCTTTGTGGATTGTTTTGCTCAAACAATTTTGAGAACAATAATACCACACTACAGAATAGAGTTCACACCGAATGTCATCAAAAGAACGAAGTTGAAAGTCCATCCCATGACGTTGTTTGTATGGTTTATTGTTTTGTTTGCAAATAGTATTGAGATCATGAGCTATTTAGTTAGCCATATATTTGGCAAATTCCTTTGGCAGATAGCCAGACTGGAAATTTTCCTGCACGCCGGTACCATCTTGCCCGCGCACTTATTTGCGCGCTTTCCAATATTGGACGCGCACAATCATTGTAGTGATTTTCTGGCCACGCATTTAAAGAGGCGAGAAGTCAAGTACTTTAGATTATTCACAAAAATTTCAGAATCTCATCCGCGCAAAAAATTCCAGAAAGTTACCCCCCAGACGCCCACTATAAATTCGTCAAATTGTCCACGCGGTAAGCAAACTTTCCAGTCTGGCGGATCAGCTCAACTCATATCTGTACAATACGAGTTCATATTAACTTTCATATTAACTTATTTTTACACGAGTTACCATTCAGCAAAACTTAGCAATACATCATAGTCATAATGGTTTAGTTACAATAACAAAAATTAAAATATACCTTAGGCTGTTGTGTAAGACATGATACCACTTGCAATATACACCACTTAAAAACGTTTCATTAGGGATAGGTTAGAGGTAGGGAAAGACCTACAAGGCAAAAATCTTTAGAGGCAGTGTGATAAGCTCCACGGCATTTACAACCTTCCATGTAACTTTGTCGGCGTTTATTGGAGGGAATTTTGTAATAAACGATGGTGTTTATATCAAATAAATGTTAATCTTTATTTGATAGATAGCATCTGAATATAATATTCCTGTTATTAACACTATGGGTTTAGTATACAACTCAGTCACCATTCTATTCAAACTTTCATAAATATTAATAGTGGTGCTCTTCTTTTAGGATTTTGAAGAAATACTGTTCTAAATGCAACAATGAATGCAGATGGAGATGGAGAAGAGATGACATGGCTTGCTGAGGACAGTGAGATTTTGATCAGAGATGATTCATTTAATGAATTTTCTAATGGAGCTGTAATGGAACCAACATTTGGAACAGTTGATGGGATATTTGAAAAAATAGGACCATGTGGGAGATATCAATATATGCGTGGCTTTTTATTGTGCATGTTGAACATACCAATGACCTACCAGATTCTCATCATGTACTTCACTGGACATAATCCTAATTGGAGATGTGTTAATGGATCCAATTCAGCATGTAACTTTACAAAGGAGATTTCACCTGCTCATGTTGATCAATTCCATGCACGTTGCAACATGCCAAGAAAAAGTTGGGAATATGTAACTCCAAGAAAGTTTTCTTTCATTACTGAGGTATCATTTACTCTTGCCTTGATGATCAAATAATACAAAAACAAACTCACAAATTTGTAGCTCTAGTATACTTGATAACTTAATTTGTGTCCAAATATCTAGTGTTTCCTTAGTTCCATACTGGCATGCCTCCAAGATTTAGATAAGTTATTTAATAATTTAATCTAAATTTTATATCATTTATACCCCTTTTTGATAGTGAAATGTTTTGTTATGGTGCAGGATGCTTGGTTTTAGAAATTTTTTGAAGCATGGAACTTCAAGGCAAAGTTGTGAATTTTTGTTGAGTAGTATGTACTTTCTTAGCTTCAAAATGAATTTGAGAGTAGCAAGCAACTGAAGCAATGAGACAGCATTTTCTTGGTTAGGACATTATTGTAATATATATCATGATTTTTTATCAATTGTGCAAATTGACATCCATGAAGTACTTTCTATCAAGTTTGTGCAGAATCATGTTTCTCTATGAATCATCTTTGTCTATTGTCAGCATTCTTGTATCATATTCATGCTTTCTTTTTCAGTTTGATTTGGTTTGTGATAGGAACCCTCTTGCAGCCTTTGCAAACTCTGCTATGTACATGGGATGGGGCATTGGTTGTATCCCATTAGGAATAGCTGCTGACTACATTGGAAGAAGGCCAGTTTTGTTTTTGGGATACACAGTTGTCCTTTCTTCATTGTTGGCAAGTGCATTTGTGACTGCAGTTTGGCAATTTATACTTCTCAGGGCTGTGACAGGGTTTTTTCTCACTGGCTATAGCGTCTCAGCATTTGTTCTTGTATCAGAAATTGTTGGTGCAAAATTCAGATCCCTCACTGGCAATGTTTATTTTGTATTTGGAACATGTGCTCTGCTGATTTTGACTCTGCAAGCATATTACATCCAAGAATGGAGAAAACTCAGTGTAATTTGCTCAGCTCCTTATCTTGGTTGTATATTGCTTTTCTGGTGAGTCTTGTTATTAATATTTTAATGTTTGCAATATTTCTTATGATGTTTTTTGTTAAAGTTCTTCCATATGAATAAATCAAGTTAATTGTCACCTTCATCTGACAATTAACCGTTGACAAGTGCAACACACTGCTGGCAGATCCAGTATACCATGGGACCATGGCCTCCTAATAGCAAAGCAGACAATTTTGTTCAGGTACTCCCAAAATGAAAAATAGAATAGGGTGCATCTAATGGCCTCCAATGCCCAGCTCTGGATACACCTATGCACCATGCCCTTTTTCAATACATTAGAAACCTGCATAAAAGAACATATTTTTAGAAGAACCTTAGGGCTGAAATTTTATTTTTAAGCCACCTTAATAAGAACACTGAAGAGACTGAGACTGGATATAGGCTCCTTGTTATATGGTTTACAAATTCAAGAGTAGAACCTTTCATAGGTTGTTTGCTCTATGTTGCACTACAGATAGTAAGATTATTAAGTAAGAATTCTGATTTACAGTGTTCTCAAGGATCATGAAAAATTCTGGTGCTGAATACAGTGCAAAGCACTTCCTGTATATAAGAACCCTGTTAAGAATCTTACAGACTGGAATTATGAATCCCCATCCATTAATTAAGAACCAATTCAGGCTGTTCAGGAAATACTTAGGTTCTTTTATGCAAGTTTCTGCAGTTCCATAAATTCTCAAACTTAATTAAATATCCTCCTTGAAATATGCCCCATCCTGACTATTGGTACATTACAGAGTTACCGAAGAAAAAGAAGTCAATTTTCAATTTAAAATATTTATTCATTAGCAATATCCTATTTTTTGTATTTTTAGTACCGAATGAGCAATATCTACGGAGCCATTATCCCCTTTACGCAGCGCCAACTTTACCGTTTCTGAGATCCCCCGCCCCCTCTCATAACGTTCCGTTGCATAGGCCTCTATGTCAATTAAACAATAGCATAAAATATCGAGATTCCTTTCCTCCTCCATATAGGTGATACGTGTCATGTAGCGTATACGACACACACAAAAGCACCCATAAATCAAATAATGTGTTCTGTTGATCACACGCCTTTATCTTTCCTCCATAATTCAATCACTAGCATGTTGGTTATTTATGACATTTAGGGGCAGCTTCTAGTTTATCAACAATGAATTGCTTTGCATTTATCAATAGACTTGGTTCTTTCTTTGCTTGTCATTTGCGTCAGTTAATTGCCATAGGCGTTCTTTACACGTGCAAGTGCCTGATAATGGTGACAAGGTATCAACTGGAAAACATGTTTCAAACTGCAGGAATAATTACTTACACTCCTTCGAATAGGCCCTCCGCTTGACTGATTCGAGGATGTACGGTAATGTGACTCCTGTTTTGCTAACCCCTAATGCCCCCTCCCTACATCGTAGGTTGCCTGGCAGCTACTATACTTTGAACGTATAAACAACCCTCAATTTAATTCCTAGGCTCATAGATGAATCTCCAAGATGGCTTAGCAGTCATGGTTATCTTGCTAGATCAACAAAAGTCATGAAGAAGATTGCAGCCATCAATCGACGTCCATATCCAAGTCAGCAAATAGTAGAAAGCAGTGACAGTAGGAGATCTCGAGGAAATTTCACTGATTTATTCTGTCCTGCAAAGCAACTGATGAAGACGATACCATTATCAATTGGATGGTACTCTCCTTCAATTAGTACATGTAGCATTTCTTGAAGCTAGGATCACTTTGAGAGTCTTCCATGCACTTTTCAACTTAGAAATTTCACAGTCAAATGGTTTTGGTTCCTTCTCTGATTTTCTCTTTTCCATACTGATGGCTCTCTTTGATTTTGCCCCAGGATGATTGTGGCCATGACGTTTTATGGAATATCATTGGCAGCTGGTGATCTCAGTGGAAATATGTACAGAGACTTTGCTCTGGTCAGCTTAATTGAATTTCCAGCAATGCCATTAACGGTTTTGCTTTTGGAAAAGTAAGTAGCATGTATTGGATATTGTTTGTCAGTAGTATCAGGCATCTCCTTAAAGATCGTGTACCTTAGGCGGAAAAGTCTGAGTAGTATGGGATATTATCCTTTCTAGGAGCAACATTCAGTTAGTCGGTACCATAGAATCTAGGAGATATTGAAGAACCAAGAGGGCAAAAGACTGTATTGATGGGTTAAAAAGACCAATGGCACTCAACGATTTTTCACACTTTTAAGTGTAATTCAGTAGTCCATGAAACGAGATCAGAATAGAAATTTATCGCTTCATTAATATGTCTTGGAGTTGTCGTTTGATTAGTTTGAAATTTCCAAGCTTTTTTCGCAAACCGTACACTGAGGTTCAATCTCGTTCTCCTCTTTACTTTCTTTTGATATTGAAACCTCGCTGCTTTTCAGGCTGGGAAGAAGGAAGGCCAGTGTAGCTTGCATGGTAGCTGCTGGAATTTTCTGCTGCTCAGTGCCCATGTTCCCTGAGAAATCTTCAAATAAAAGTAAGTTTTGTTTTCTTTCCTAAACTCATTCAGAGAAGGCCAAGTTTGTCAGACTTAGGCATAAAAGTGGTAGCAATGGGAGCCTTGTAGGAGCCATTGGTAGGAGCTGCGGTAGGAGCTGTGGTATCCTCCCAAAGGAATCTTAATCACCTTCCAGAAATTTGTATATTTTGGTTGTGTGTTCTGTAGCATTTCCTGTGATTGGAATCGCTCATTATTCATGTATTTTGTAACCAGATTTATACATCATAGTTCAGCTGCAGTGTACCAGATCTTCAATGCGGTAGAGTAATGTTATATATATATATATATATATATATATATATATATATATATATATATATATATATATATATATATATATATATATATATATATATATATATATATATATATATATATATATATATATATATATATATATATATATATATATATATATTACTGGTACAAAAGGAAATGTAGAATAGAGGCTATGTAGAATGGCAGGGAACAATTGTAGGATAAGCATAAGTTATATTTTATGAAGCAAATTAGTCATGCTCCATGAAATGAGACCAAAAACAATTTATAATGGACTGGGAATCATCCTAGTGGTCGGACCGTAGCTGCCGATGTTTAAATGTGCCTGATTCCATCTTAATATGATTGCCTCTTTCTGGAAAGCAATAGTACCTGGATTGCTGGGATGATTCTCAGTTCCTCGATTTTATATTTGATTTTATACCTTTATTTAAGAAATTTCCTTTTGTATTTTTTATTGAAGGATTTATCTGTTTTGTTATTTTTTATTAGATAAACTGTAACATTAATGGAAGGCCCCTTGGAAAACAGCATTTGCTGAAGGGCTACCCTCCCAAAAATGAAATGAAATGAAAATGAATGCTGTTTTTTACCAACATTTTGCATTTATTGTTGTCTTTCCCTTTCCTATTACATCATTTTCGTATGTAATAATGTTATTACTCTTCTACTGCTTTTTTATCTTCTTCTTTCTTTCCTTCCCATAGTTTACGCAACGCTTAGAGTTGTTGCCGGAATGGCTGGAAAACTTTGCAATGTAATTGCATTTGGAGCATACTATGTGTGGACTGGCGAACTTTACCCAACATCTATCAGGTAAAGATCATCTTCATTGCTGGATTCATGTTTTAGTTAACTTTATAGACATAACAGAATATGCAATGCTAATTTCATGCCGCCAATAGTTTCATATTTTAATGATTATTATTGATGTAAAATGATATACAAAATATTGTCGTTTATCAATGATTCCTACAAGGATTCCATCACGATCAATATAAATATAGCCTATATAATCTTTAATCATAATAATTGTTTTCACAGCGTTTTAAGATAGAATAATATTGATGATTTTAGTGGAAATTTGTTTTTCAAGCCTCCTCAATTTGTCATGTTTTTCCACACACAACTACTTATTTGTGTTGTTATCAGCACATTTAGCGTTAATTTTGATGATTAATTTTTACATTGTACTGGCAGAGCTTTCAGTAATATAATTAATTCTTTAGAACACAAGGACTCAGTTTTGCCTCATTGTCAGCACGTGTTGGCGCAACACCGGCTCCGTTTTTAACTGAAAGCCTTAAATTGATCAATCCGTCATTGCCATTTGTATTAATGGGAGTTTTATCCATCCTTTCCGGACTCTTGACGCTCACATTACCCGAAACTGTCGGAAAGCCAACGTTGGAGTCCATTGATGCTAGTCTCAAAGGTAGTATTCATCATGAATTGCTTTGGAGGTATTCACAATTTGCGTTATTATCCTTTGGCTTCCCGATTTGCGCCATGATAGAAATTTGACGGGACCACTTTGGTATAGTCTTTGGTATCTGTCTCTCCTAGCTTGTTCATTAAAAGGTAATTTAGGGTAGCTATGCCGATGACAACTATTTGCATCATCCCATCCGCCAATGACAGCACATTGAACCATCCTAATTCTTCCCATCCCATTTTTATACCAATACATCCCACTCTGCTCGACATTGTCCTATTCTGTTATATTCTATTACATTTTATTGTATAATTAGTTAATTCTTCCTTAACTTTTCATGTAATCCAACCCCACTCCTTATCATTTTACGTCACCACCGTATACCATCCCATACAATACGATGTATTGCGATCCTTTGCGATGCTTACCATGTGGACTCTGGTTGCGAACTCGTACATACCACACCATATTGTGGCTTACTCAGCTTGAATTCATTGTATAATGCATATCTCTTTTACACATTTCGCCACATCGATTGATTTGGTCTATGTAAATGAATGAATAAATAGATAAATAAATAAATAAACATTTGCATTTGTGTCTTATATTCGGTAATTGTTTTTATGTGTGTTAGTGATTTTTACACTTTTCAGATCGCGGCCCCTTCGGGCGATACATTTTTGACCTGATGACTCTTTATCAATGCATATATGAGTCAAAACATAGTTTTTGGAATTTTACTGAGATGAAAATCATAGAATATAATTGCTTGTATCTCTTGACCAACTTACCCTTTGCAAATTAATTTATTATCATGTAATAGATACTTAACAATACTAAGGCATTGTATAAACTAAAAAACTGAAAATTGTTTAATCTCTCCTTAATTGTAAGAAGTATGAAGAAGTGTTACAGAGGAAAAAGTTTCTAAAATACCGTGTTTTGACTCATATTGAAATACATTGATTTGAACTGAAAAATATATCTGTATACCCTAACAGAGCCTTGCGAGTCAAATGGCAACGTTATTGCAATGGAGGAGATTATTGATTGTCACGCGGATGAAGATATTTTGGATGAAGATCCGTATGATTTAAATGAGGAGAATGCTCTCATCCAATCAGGGAGATAATCGATCAAAGAATCATTTTGTAATTTTTGTAGGATTTATTGTTCATTTTAATCCATAATCATTTTAATCCAGAATCCATAATGCTTTATTTAAAGCAAACCCCAATTAACTGATACTGCTCAGTTAAATAGTGCTAAGTCTGTATTGAGAACAAATTTTGTTGTATGGTGTTTGTGAAGCCGTTATTGCTGGTAGTTGTGTTTATCAACCCATTGAATATGGACCCACACTACAAGGTGTTCTGACTAGGGGTGATTTCTAAAAATTTTAGCAAGGGGAGCTCTAGGTGTTCAATGTCATAAAGTGACGCCATGCCCATATGTTTAAAAATGAAGAAATGATAATTTAGTTTGACTTTTGATATAAGATAGCCTACATGTAGAAATTTCTCAATAGTCATGAAGCAGAGAGGACATTCATCATAGCAATACAATGCATAATATTGGAGTCAAGGTAAATGCACTTTGATAAGCAAGATTTGCACAACAATTTAGGGGGGCTGAGCCTCCCTCCAAATGAACAAGAAATTTAGCAATGGGAACTCTGCCCCTTGGCCTCCCTAGAAATCACCCCTGGTTCTGATGGACGTTGTTAAAGATATTTTCACATGTGCTATATACAAAAACTGGCCTAATTGACTACATTTTTTCATTACCATGTCCCAAAATGGAAAAGTTGGCAAATCAATATTGATTTCCATGGTCCTTCGCAGGAGCACTCAAATGGGTTTTGTTTGAACGATATAATCCATATTTAATCTAAGGCATAGCCATAAGCGACATATTCCTGAACAAAGTAATCCTAAAATGTTGACTGACGACATAAATGTTTCGACAATTAGCTAGAGGCATCTTCAGCATGAAGGGGAAAGTAAGAGTGGTAAATATATATAATGAACGTTAGCGGAGGAGGAAAACATCAAACTGAAAGGCGTGGAACGGAACATTCAAATAATTTTTTAGAATTAATGAATATTTGGGATCCCTACGTAGTGTATTATTTCTTATTATTTATACAATAGTAGAGCATTGTGAATGCCTTCAAATAAAAACGTTAAATTTTGTATTTATATGTCCATCTTAGTTTATTGTAATGTAATCGCAATCATGGCATGAGTGGTGTTGCTACTGGGAGGATCAAAGGGCCCCTGTGCACTGGTAAGCTCACATATTTATTATGCCTTTTTGGCATTGTGGCAATTTGATAGTACAGGGTGTCTGCCATGTCAGGGAAACCCATTTTCTCATAAAAATGTCAGGAAATTATCAGGGAAATTTGATCCTTTTTTGCAATGGCAGGGAATTGTCATGGAAATCTGACCCTTTTTACAGACATCCAAGAATGACACAACGTACTTAAATCATCAATTTTTACCCTTGTGCCATTATCTGTTCTGTGAAATATATGTGGTTGAAAGGTCAAAGGAGTACCAGGCCAATAATGAACGTAATGTTTGTCCTACTTGCAAAAAGGGCGTTATAGAGGGCGTGAACTTAAAAAGTGTTTAGTTGAAAGAAAGCCTGCTGCCTTTTGCATAATGCTAGTAGCTTATAACATTTACAATTTCTCGCTTCTCGAATATTTAGGGGGATAGTAGCTTTGACCCACAGCTGAAGTACTTTCATTTTTTGTTCTGTTGAACAACATGCTGTTAGCCACCTCTGCTAGAATTAACCAGGCAGTCACTTTTCGTGCCATTCGGGAAACTTCAAAATTTTAACCACCTAAGCCCCCCCCCCCCCAGTCCATGGTGGTAACATTTAGGTATTAACTTCCTATAATTTTTCTTCTATTGGATGACACTTACACTTTAAAACCATATTGTGTAACCATAGGCATCAGATGTGAAATGTCATAAGGTAGTCACATGCAGTTTTATATTGTTATGTATATGTTCAATCCCAGGGGGGTAGTGATGGTATTTTTCTCTCCCTGGGCGCCGTCATTGTATTGTAGTACAGTATTTCGTAACGTTTAGGTATTTTGTTATGTAAGTTTTAAGATTCATATAAAAAAACACTTACGATGAAATATGTTAGGGAACAAGGGATATTTGTCAGGGAGTTGTCAGGGAAATCCATCTAGATCTGGCAGATACCTTGTAGTAATCTGGTATATAGCAGCCCAATACTTTTCATAAATTTTGCACAGAAGGCGTCAATGCGGTTTGTGCTACTTCCTTTCTTGGTTAATGTTCCATCAGTGACCACACTTTGTTGCCAACTTATTTGATTTTGCGCCCCCTGGCTGAGCAACATCGCTGCATAAAATGCCTTTGGAGGTAATTGATACCATATCGTTAAAAATATTTGTAACCTTTTAGTTGTATGCCATGAAATATCGTTAATGCATATTTATTTGGGAGAAATTTTTCGACTGTTGCTCATTCTTTTATTTATATCTTTCATTGTTTCTATGTCTTTATCCATCACTTGCTACATTTGCTAAAAGCCGTAGTTCACTGTAACCAATTTGAATGATTTTTCTAGCCAAAAGAGTAGGTCATGTGTTGGTATTAGTTGTATCGAATATCAAATTGGCATAAAGTTTGTCGCAAGAAGTTGCATAGATGGAGACGCAGAGACGCTTGCTTTAACGTCGGGTAATTAGGGGCATGACTAGACGTTGGAAAGATGAGACACTTTGAAAATATTGTAATAGAAAGTACCTCATTTTAGCTTGGATTGCCACGTTGTTGTTCAAATTTTTTTACTTCCAAGCTCTTTGTCTGTTTTTAATTATTAGCACTAAAAGAAGACTCGTGTCTAGGAGCATGCTAAATTGTAATGAAGGTGACTATGCTGTTGTCCAGTCTTTGTCCTCTTTCTTATCCAAAAATCGTATGCATAATTCTAGTTGTCAAAGTATCATGATGCCATAAGGTAAACTTTTGGTGGTTGAAATGCAATTCAATGTATTACAAAGAAAGCTAATACTGGTAAAAGTCAAATTTTCATTCAAATGTTATGAGTTCAACTGTTAATGCGCATTGGGACATCTTTGATCTTGATTATAGTCTAAGATACTTTAGACTAGCGGTCGGGAACCTATGGCTCGCGAGCCAACTTTGGCCCTTCTAAAGACTATGTCGAACTCTCTGGCTCTCTGAAAAATCCTAGCAGACTTTGCAGAACAGCGAATGCTTCCAGAACAGCTTCCAAAGTTACCGCTGGTGTCATCTTCAAGTGACATACAGCTCGACGAAGCATTGACCAAATTATTGTAGAATCAGGTAATTTTGAGGACCTATGTGACACCAGCATCCTGTTGTGTAGCTCTCATGGAAATGCATTTCAAAATATGAGACTTACATGACTCTCTGCCAAAAAAGGGTCCCAACCCCTGCTTTAAACATTTGAAACAAATTTTTGGAAATTTCCTTGTTTTTATGAAATTCATTTATGATATAAAGGTTTAAAAATAATAAGCAAAAAGTATGCTATATTTCAAATCACTGACAAAACCCCTTCCTTGGCTACTGTAGTAATGTAGCAAAGTATTTGCTATGGAGCAAGGTATCATATTTTCGTACAACCATATTCAAGTTCGTTATAGCTAGCTTCTTATGACAACTTGATTTCTTCAATATTAATTCTATCTTTAATATATTGAATTTATCAACTACTGTGCTTACTTTTCATTACTAGGTTGCTCTTGGCAACAGTGTCCACGGATGTTGCAGCGCTTTAAGACGTTTAATTCATGGTTCATAGTTTAGTTCATAGTTCATATATGTGGTAGCGTTTTTCATGTGATCAAAGTACACGATGGGCATCATAAGTTCAGTTGCGGATGCTTTGCGGTAAAAGTAGCGCACACAAGATGGAAGGAATTGGGTAAGTGCAGGTTATGTATTTGTATTTTTTTGTTTCATAAAAAAAGTGATTTTGGTCCAGTATTGAAGCTTTCTTGGCTTTCCGCAATTTTAGTATCAAAGCTTTTTTGAGACTTTCCTTGCAGATAGTCTGATGTTTTGTTCATGTACCTTTTCGGAAAGTGAATAGCTGCATATAGACGTGAAATGCTGTAATAAGTATCACAAGATAGAATAATGAGGAAAGCCAGCGTAGCATGTAAAACATATCAAACATAGACAATTGCAATTTTCAATGTATTTGAACCTAAAGACTTTCTTAGGTCTCAAGAATCCAGTATTAAACTTTCCTAACTTTTTGAGCATTCGAGCGCTGCTTTCTTCTTAAGCCTGGTTTCCATATAACTTTCTAGTGCCGGCGACCCACCGGCGACCCACCGGCGACATTGAATTCTTTAATGGAAACACTTCATTTCAACTGCCGGTGACTCACCGCAGACATCGAAGAAAAGTTGAAACTTGTTCGACTTTTTTCTATTGCGGTGCCAGTAACCTCGAGAAATTTATATGGAAACAAGACTGCGATATGTCGCCGGTGGGTCGCCGGTGGGTCGCCGGCAGTTTCAGAAGTTCTATTGACTTCAATACTACCATAAATGACTTTCATTTCAGTTTTATTTTAAAATTCTTTACGGAGGAGAGTTCATCGCCGGTGAGTGAAAAGTATATGGAAACATGCTTCAGTAGCGATGTCGCCGGTGGGTCGCCGACTTTAAAAATATATATGGAAATCAGACCTTATAAGCTACATTCTTATAGACAAATGCGTGTATTGTCGTTAAATTGTAAGTGCTGACAATGAGGGTTTCATCATCTCTAGGTTTCATTCCATTGGTTTAATTGAACAAATTCCAGCCACCCATTTGCAACACAAGATGAATGATTTTTTTTGTCTTTTCTAAATTACGATATTTGTCCTGATCATTTATAGGATCTGAGGAGAAAGATTTTCGATGCCAAACAAAGAAGAATAAAACAAAAATCTTGCCAGCAAAGTATGAGTAGGGATAGAAAAGGTGAAGGGTTGGGTTGGGTTTCAGACGATCCTGAGTTTTTTATTAAAGATGATACACAAAATGAAGCACCCGTTATTGATACTACTAATTTGAACATAGAAACAGTAGATGAGATTTTTGAACAGATAGGAGCATGCGGACGTTACCAACTTATTCAAGCATTTGCTCTTTCTCTCCTAAATGTTCCAATTGCGTTTCCGCTGTTCTTAATATATTTCACTGGACATAGTCCAAATTGGAGATGTGTGAATGGAACCAATCTACCATGTAACTTTACAGGAGAGATTTCACCTGCGGATGTCAACCGTTTTGCACTGCGATGCAGCATGCCCAGGCAGAGCTGGGAGTATGTCAACCCACGAAATTTTTCTTTTATCACTGAGGTATGAAGTAAATAATTCTCAAGCTAGATAATCTTGTATTTATTATGCATATCCACATGTGTGTGAGATCACAGAGTTTGGTATTACGTAATTTTTCAGCAATCTATTTATTCCTATTCGTAAATATCAAAAATTGCTACTTCTAAATTACCTATAAGCTAAGCAAAGTGATAGATAGATTTGTTTTTAGTTAATAAAAGTTTAGCAGGTGTCATCTCAAAGCGGGCTAGTTCCCTACCTTAATATGATTTACAACTTATCATTGGAGAAACAAGGATGGCTCTTTCTCCACACCTCATCGTCTAACGATCTAGATTTTCCATTTGGCATGCAAGCAATAAATGTTATCCAAAAAGTCTCATTTCGGCCTACAACAATGCAAATGTTGTAGCGCGCCCCTAACTGGCCCTCAAAGATACACATTACAGATAAGATATTATATGCTTATTAGCAACGAAGTAGAGTCAAANAATTATTAGACAAAAATTCATATTGTTTAACAGTCAGTAATCAAAGTTTGTCACTTATACAACCCGAATTTATAGAACTAAAGTATGTGTAGGGGTGATGGTTTAAACCTTAAAAGTGGCATGAGTTTTTTTCGCGTCAAAAATTAAGTTTTTAGTGGAAACTGCATAAGAGAGGATGTAATTTTCAAATCTGGATCTGGAAATGAGGTAGAAACAATAGGAGACAGGTGGATGGTATATTTTGTGCGTAATCTATGATGCGTACGATGATGCACCATATAGAAATGTACAGCATTGAGAAGCTATTTGGTGAAAATGACGTAGTATTTTTAATGCTACAGAAAATGAGCTACATGGTTGCCTAGAGGAGGCTTTGTTTGCTATAAATTGATTTCTGGAAGCAAGTAACATATTTTAAATTGCTAGAAAATCGGAAAAGTTTTCGAGGTTTGCCATATTTTTGACATATGCGGATGGATATCCCCACTGTGCCCCGCAGGGCGGCCTGCTATGCAACATGTTGTTCTAGTATCAAGTAGCAGTTAATTTTTGCAAAGGATCATGGTATGGTGACGTCACGTATCACTGCAAAGAATACGCGTGATCTTCAGCCATGCACAATTCATATGCTTTACTTCGTCATTCATTTTAGAATATTCATCATACTTATAAGAAAATTGTTCTACTTGATATAGCTCTAGTATTCTGCTAGCAAGCTTACTTTTATTACCTTTTGCAGCTTTATGGAGCAATAGAATTTAGTAAACTACATGGAAACTTCTCAATTCTTCTCTTTGCAAAATGGGATAGGCCATGAAGCCAATCAAACGAATGAATAGCTTTCGAATAAATAAACTCTTGTGGTTTTTCTGAATCTTCTTCATCTGTTCCACTTCTCGGCCATATATGTGATATCCAAATTACTTTTTTCAGTTTGATTTGGTTTGTGATAAGAACCCAATGGCCGCCCTTACATTTTCTGCTGTATACATTGGATGGGGAATTGGCAGCATCCCATTAGGAATAGCTGCTGACTACTTTGGAAGGAAGCCGGTATTAGTCGTTTCATATGTTCTTATCCTTTCGTTCGTGCTAGCAAGTGCTTTCCTTACGTCCGTATGGCAATATGTTGTACTCAGAGCTGCGACAGGATTCCTCTTTACTGGCTACGGAATGTCATCATTCTCCCTTGGATCAGAAATAGTTGGGACGAAGTTCAGATCCTTCATTGGCCCTACTATTCTAGGTGTTGGAACAGCTGGCGTCCTTTTTTTGACTCTGCAAGCATACTTCATACAAGAATGGAGAAAGCTGTCTTTATGGTGTTCAGCACCTTACCTCGGATTTGTCTTACTATTTTGGTATGTCGATGTCCATTTATATTTTGTAGTCCATACCTACCCATCCTGGTGGTGGCAGTGCATCCCAAATTCTTCACTTAACGCAAACTTTTGGATTATAGTGATACTCTTAAGTACCCAATAATTGTCTTCCCCTTGGATTTTTAAGGTTCATGTGGTCTGGAAAGTCAGCGAGAAAAGTATCAAAATTTAGGTAGGTAAGGGCAAATCAAGGAGACTAAAGGAACGTCAGAAAATTTTTTCTAAAAACCTCAATGGTCAGGGAAAGTCAAGGAAAATTTTTTTAACATATTCTGCGACGAGCTTTCGTGAGCTCTATTCTCCAAGTGTAGTGATTTAGGTCACCAAAATTGCTAGGGAAAATATGGTCTTTTTGCACCCTGAGTCATGGAAAAAAGTATGAATGTTTTACCCAGAAAGTCAGGGGAACATTTTCTTAGAAACGTATATGAGCCCTGTTGCTAGTTTGGGAAGTTTTCCCCAACTTCCCGCGTTTATTCTAACCCTCCTATAATTACGTTCGAGGATTTCATGATTGAGAATCAGTTTCTTTTTAGGTATATTCGGTCAAATCACAATATTTGCTAATTCTTATTCATCAAGCTTGTTGTTGGTGCATCGAAATGTACATGGTTTTTATTTTTTATACCCCTATTTATTCTTGCTCCGGCCCCTCCTCGATTATTCGGTGCTCAAGAGTATCCTTTTCGTGATAGACAATGGAAGTAGTCGTAAATATGTTTTCTTGCTATCTGTGACCTCTTGCTTGACATGTTGACATTGTTGTGTAATACAAATTGATTTAGCTGCCTCTTTCATTTAAAACCCTTTTCCTTGGTTCTAGCTTCATAAATGAATCACCAAGATGGCTTAGGAGTCAAGGTCAGCTGGATAAATCAACAAAGATTATGAAGCAGATTGCAGCCATCAATCGACGTCCATATCCAAGTCAACAAATAGTAGAGAACAGTGACAGTAGGAGACTTCGAGGGAATTTCATTAACTTATTCCGTCCTGCAAAACAACTAATGAAGACAATACCACTATCATTTGGGTGGTAAGCTACTTTTACCATATGTAGCTTTGCTAGAAATTCATAATCATTGCAACAGCGCGATAAGCTCAGGACATACAGTAGTTATCAGCTTTGAGTTTCTATTTTCTGTCTTATCCATAATGTGCCTAAATATAAATGCTCCTTCACAGTGGTATTTGACGTCGCCTTTCCGTGAAGCCTGACAAAATTCTTCTGCTCCTTGCACTATTCTTGTTTTTCTAAGGGTTGTTTTTGTGGGGCAAAGGTGCAAGTCCGTGTTTAGGAGGATCCATATTAACTACTTATGTAACACTAATAATTGGGATTGAAACTTACTGTATCTGAAGACCTTTGTTAATTTGTGTTCAGGATGAATGTCGCATTGATGTTCTATGGGTTGTCCTTGGCGGCTAGCGACCTTACTGGAAAGATGTACAGGGATTTCGCTTTAATAACCGCCGTTGAGTTTCCAGGCCTTATTATTACAATACTATCCCTTGAAAAGTAAGTATAACTTTATTTGGATTTAAGAAAGCTTTTATGATTTATCAATATGCCTTCCTTTTGGCTGCTGTGTTCAAGAGCATAACAGAGACACTCTGAGCCCTTTGGAATTCAGTACGGTATGAACCCCGTCTTAATTTTGCTTCTAAATAACGAAAAAACTTGTCTCTTGAAAGCCTCTGAGGGCCCGGTAAAGACCTCAAAAGCTTAGGGGCCCTTAGGCGCTAATGGCTGTGCTTACTTACATGCACACAAACTACACGTCTTTTAGAATGAGAAACTAGTTTAATTGAAACGAGTATTAGGCTGTTCAAAAAATTAAGAAACTCCAGTACTATGCTCAAGAACAATTCAGATACTGTACAATTTCAATTTGTATAAAACAGAATACATTGACTTGCTTCCACTCGTTAATGTGCATGATGTTAGTTTGGAAAGGGCTGCATCTTGTGATTTTGATTTGCTCGGACATATTTCGTGAAGACGAGCGTTTTTATCCATCTATAAGTGCTCAACTTCCAAGCAATAAGATGAGTTTTGGTCCCAAAAATTAGAAACTAATTAAGGAACTGTTAGTTTTAGGTGCCTATCCATTTTTCATAAGCATAAATTCCAAATCTTTGATTCACCGAGAGCTCAGATCACATTTAAATTCTTCTTCCCGTATTAGCCCATAGCAAGTCTGGAATTTGGCAACAAACGTGTCTCAGCTAAATGTAGGCCCAGTTTGGCCATTTTTACTACCCTTCAGAAAAAAACTCCGATGCAAAATGTGTTGTAGCTTGTTAGGCTACCACACCCATCCTATTGACAACTTTTAAATATTGCACCTTGAAAAGGCATCGTCTTCGCACAGTCTTGGGTGCAAGCACGTGCGCATGCGCCTATATAAGCATGCTTGATCATGCTGGTGCAAATGAACAGACTAGTATGAAAGTTAGAGTAGGAAAATTCTTGTTTCAAAGGCTTGGAAGAAGAAGATCATCAGTGGCAACTATGGTGGGAGCTGGAATTTTCTGCATTTCAATCGCCATGTTTCCAGCGAATTCTGAGCGTAAAAGTACATTTGAAATTTTTCCTTTCCTGTCACGAATTATTGTTTTAACCATCTGATCAGCTTTTATCGAGTAGCCGTTGTTATTCTTGAGTAACTGTAGTGGATTATCAAGTTCTACTAGATAGCTTTTTTTTATAACATAATGTTTACAATATCAATATTTCTCATTTTGCATAAAATCATTTTGGTCGCCAGTTAAATCATAATTATGAAAATTATAAGAATTATGACAAAAATGTAAAATTTACAACCAGAACAAAGAAAGTGAGAGTCCAAAAGATAATGAATATGAGAGCAGATCCATGTGGTCCTATCATGATGTGGACTAGTTCGTCTGCCAAGCACACCCAGGCACACCTATCTGATGCAGGGGCTTCCTTTGCTATTTGTCCCACGGAGATGCTTATAAAAATGTTTGTTCGATTAGATTGGGTACATTTTACTCTCATAAAAAGCAGATCTGCTGTAGAACAAGTCGCAAGAGAAAATGAAAATGATTTCTAGTAAAAACGAGGTAAAATGTCTATACTTCCTCTAGATTTTGTAGCTTTTTGGATCTCCGTCCTGTTTATAAGCAGCGGCATACAGCCGAGAGAATACAGTAATCTCTTCCTTCTAAAATAGTTTCAAGAATATTAATGATTATTTTTGATTTTCTGCTTGTCATTTCTATCAACAAATTGAATCATTTGGCTGCAATCTTCATACAGTATTGTTCAGGCAGGGTTTTGTCTTTCGTACCAGTTTCGTTTTGTTGGGGGAGTTGCTAAGAACTGCTGTCATTGCCAGATGTATAACTACAATTAATACACTTTTGGTGCTAGAGTTTGAAAGTCTTGCATCGGCTATAAATGATAAATGGTTTGTAAAGCAACTGCTATTATTGAATTTTGTTAAGTTTGCTAAAAGTTATCAAAAATAGAAGTCGCAAAGCTTGCAATTAGAATAAATATCTAATTGTGTTATAATAGAGTGTCAGCAGTATCCTTGAACCATCATAATGGCCTTTAACATGCTTGAAAAAAAGCTAAAAAATCAAGTCAGTTGTTTGTTTTACAGTGCTATTCTCAAAATATAACTTTAAAACTTCTCCCTTCACAGTATATACAATTTTACAGGGTCATAATTGGTGATTCTATATTTTCCAGCTAATTATCTCAGGTAGTAAATACCTGAAAGTTTCAAAACGGCCTCTCACTCTCAGCTGCTATGCAGACTTTCTCATAATTAGCTAGATTATCATGAAAACTGTGTTTCTTTAATCTTCTTTCACTTATTTATGTTCTTCTTTCTTTCCTTCTCATAGTTTATGCAACTCTTAGAATTGCTGCCGGAATGGTTGGAAAACTTTGCAATGTGGTTGCATTTGGAGCACTCTATGTGTGGACTGGTGAACTTTACCCAACATCTATCAGGTATAGATCATTTTCATTATTGGATACATGTGTTAATTGATTTTGTAGATATAACAGAATATGCAACGCTATCTTTGCGAACATTTGCTACATGGACGCCATTACTAGTTGGCATGCATACGATGTGATAATATGGTTTATACTAGTTTCTCCTTGAACTAGTCCTTATTCTATACCCCATTGTCACAATGACTTTACCTTTAAAACGTAGGATTTCAGTAAGATATGAATTTTAGAGATTTACCTTTTTAGGCCCTTTGTAAATTATATAAATATTTGATTTTGTAGAACGCAAGGCTTGAGTTTTTCCTCCCTGTCAGCACGTGTTGGTGCAGCAGCAGCTCCATTTCTGACTGAAACCCTCAAGCTTATCAATCCAGCATTGCCTTTTATTATCATGGGATCCATTTCAATTCTCTCGGGACTACTGAGCCTTGCCTTGCCAGAAACTCTTGGAAAGCAAACTTTAGAGTCTGTTGATGACGATTTGACAGGTAATTTTCTTCTCAGTATCTTTTTGCCTCAATATTTGAAGGTTGCACTGAGAAGTTGACACATAGTCTTAGCATACAGAGTGCATACTTTTTAAAATGAAATTCGGCTGATTGAGAAGCGTACGTTAGGATCTACCGACGTTAGAAAGTATACCAATGTTTGGATCCATAACCACAGAAATAAGGGTCATAATTAGCTCATTTTCTACCTAATCAATGAATCAAACCGAGAAAATGAGCCACTTCTCTTAATACAAACTCTTTTTTATGAGAGTAAAGTTTG
>OLMO02000001.1:1165317-1182594 GCA_900291935.2 Cassiopea xamachana | reverse complement strand
AATTACTGCCCTGTCAGTCCATATTCAATGGGCGTGTTAAGGATTCTGCTGTCAGATTCTGCTTTTACGTGGATTTTAACTCAGTCGTGTAGGGCTCTAATCTTGTGCTAGGATGCACGTGCATACGATGTCAACCGTTGATGAGTATTACGCTCGCTGGTTGGAAGTTTAGCACACGTTTTATTGTTCATAATGTGAATTTCATGTGTGCAATTCAAATAACTTTACCATGAGGATGGCTTGGCAGCGTCGTCATCAAAAAACTTCTCAATTTTCATCTTACAACTTCATAGCATTTGCAGCTTACAAGTTGTTGAGACTTTCGTATATCTCGTTCTTGCTGGTTCTACGAACACTGTTTCGAGCAGAAAACTCAAGAAAAAGACTCTTTTATTTTAGTAGCAACGTCATTGACTCTTGCTTCTCGAATCTCTCTCTATTTCTCATTTCTACTATCTCTTATATATACTTTTCAAAATGCGAATTCTTAAAATAAAACCCAATCATAAATCGGAAAAAATAATACGTAGGTTGGGGTGTGGATACACGCAAGGAAAATGATTCAGACTAAAGTGCGTGTATGAACTAAACGAACAATGAGTTGCTGACGCAAATACTTAGTTTCTAATCTAAATAAACAAGAAATATTATATTAATGGTTTCACTAAGGAAGGAGTAATACATGCGCAGCGCCAACTACACGGGACTGTAATGCATTGTGGCTGCGAGGCTGAGAAAACCGACACAAGTCCCAAATGTGCAAACTTCAACTTAAAAATGGTTACTGAAAAAGTCCATTTCAATTAGGTATTTCAAAATGCAAAGATGAAAACAAAGTTGAAACCAAAGTGAAGCAAAAGTTAAAAGAGTCATCACAATTTTTAACTATTGAGACAAGCTTAATACTAAGAATTTTCATGAGCCATAAAGTCATGAAAAAGTATCCTATATTAGCTACTATCAAGTTTTTAATACTTTTATCCTTTAAATTCGTATTTATTTTAATATCTTATGATGTTTGTTTTGAGATTTTTAACTCTTCTTCTACATTACCACTATATTTAGATCGAGGGACCCTTGAAAACGAAAAGGTTTTCCTCTGTAAAGAACTGTAAAATGAAAATGAACTGGTTTTTATTAACCATAATGCCATTATATGAAATGAGACTACTAGAATCGTGCACATGGATATATTTGTATGGGCAGTACCATCTGGGTATTTCTCCATTATGAAGCAAAATGGAGAAGTACAAAGTGCAGAGCCACACAAGATAATAGGCAAAAAGGTTTGTTGTTCTTATCACTTGAATATCTTTAGGCCTTCTTGTGGCTTACTACAGTAAAGCAATAAATGTTATGGAAATCTACTAAAATGTACCATAACACATTAACAAATAATGATAATGAAAAACCGTTTATGATAATAACGATAACTCACTGTTTTCATAGAGTTTTTTGCATGTAAGCTCCCATTAATAGAAGTCCTGTGCTGACGGTGTACCACACGGATGAATCCTAGACCCATTGTTGTTTGGATAGGTATCTTAAGAAGTATATGGCTACAACTTGTCTAGGTGGACTTGTACAAAGCCAATGTTCAGTCAGTTATGATCACCTATTACAGCATTGTGTATGTATTATTGTCAAAGAAAATGAAGCGAGGTTGAAGAAAATTGAAACGTGACCACATAGGATCATGTTTGCACAACAGCAAAAGATATTCATCGCACCTGGTGATCATTTGCTTCCATGAAATCGATGCAATGTACTTTTTTAATTTGAATGCTTAAATGGAGCAGGTCAAAATTGGCCATTTCAGGAGACTAAGCCACGCAGAAAAAAGATGCAACAATGCTGACTTATTATTGCCAAAACTTGGAACGGGAAGTAGACGAAGAGATATCTGCTACGGTGGAACAAAGATTTTCAACGCTCTACCATTACACATATATATTGAGAAATACTACATTAAGTTCAAGAGTGCATTAAAGGAACATGTTAAGGTTCAAACTTTGATGGGCACCATGAACAATCTTTAATGGATATTCTTGTTACTTTAAGTCATTTGCTACACTTCCTTATATTTCTGCAAGGTTTCTAACAACAGCTGCTTCATTCTAGCTGACTGAATTATACAAGTGTGCCAAGTGCGAGTCTCCTAATTATAATGAGATTTGCATATTTTTAGAATACTAAATGAGATATGAGAAGTTAAAAAATTTATTGTTGTTCAACTTGATGAAAAAGTACACTGATCTTACCTTTCAAAACAACGAAGCCATATTATATACAAATGAAGCGACAATGAACTCCTCAGAAATAAAATTCTAACACTGTTGAGAAGCACCTGGATAAGGGCATCAGGCAAACTGCCACATGGTGCAATGAAAGCAAACTAATTGTTTGCTAATCTGAAAAATACAGACACAGAATCTGCTATGTTTGGGAGAAGGCAAAAATAGATAGAGGTAGAAACTTTAGAAGTTAGCAAAAGGGGTACTCTATTTCTAAACGGAGAAAAGTACGAGTATCTATGCATAGAGATGGATAAAACCAATGTTTAACAGAAAATTTGAGACAATGTTCAAAAAGTGTCTTCATAAGTAAAGATGTTGTCCTAGACAAGGCCCAATATAAATCTATACAGTCTGAGGATAGCCTCCGGTAAAATTAATACTAAAACAAGCTCCTCTCTATGTCAAAGATTTCTATCTTGAGCAAAATTGCATAACAATATTGAAGCATTTTTAACCTCGACTATCTTTTCAGTTTTCAGTACATTTCAGTTTTCAGTTTCATATAATTTTTAATTCCTCTACATGTAGTTTATAATCACATTTACTAACGAAGAACTAAGCTAAAGAAATAAAAATTGGTGCAATATAATGCAGAAAGTTAATGTAATACAATTACAAAGAGCAGCTACATAAATTATATGTTAGGAATTACTTGAAGGAGTGTTAGAATTCTATGCTAGAAGCTCTCTCAATACGTAAACTAATCGTGGAGAAACTCCCTCCCCCCATCCTAAGATGTTTTCAGATGAAAATAGGTGAATTCAAATAGTTTTAATATAGTACAAAATAATGTGATTTATAATATTATCCTGCAGTTTATTCTGATGCAAAATAATGAAATAGTTAGTTCTCCATGCTTCTAAGGGAGAAATGCAAACATAAGTGTTAATTGTATTTATGAAGAAGCAAAATACTTCAGTGTAAGCATATTTGCATAAGTTCTAACACCTTGAATCAAAGCAACAACAAAACAAACAATCATTTTTGTCCTAGTTTAAAATACGTTTGAATGTATACGTAGCATGCTGGAGAAGGCCCGGTATACCTGAAATTGCTTTGGATTGGTAATGTTTCATCAAAGTTTGAAAATCAAATCAGTAAAGCCATTACACCTTGTCACTATGCTGTGAAGCCCCGTGTGGTTTACAACACTAGAGTTGTGCTACCATCTGCTAAAAAAGATTGCGTTCCTACCACTCAAAAAAGTTGTGTTGTTTATGAATTTTCGTGCCGATGTGAAGCTCGGTACGTACGACGCACTACGCAGAGACTAGCAAACAGAATAAAACAGCATGTCCCCATGAGTATCAGGAAGAAAAGTAATTCAGTAAGAGAACAGCCACCTCGTATATGTAAAAAGAACAATTGTAAAATCAATTGTGAGTCAGCCATAGGACAACACCTCATTGCAAATCCAGGATGCGCCAAAACATATACAGACGAAAATTTTCGGATCATTGGACATGCAAGATCGTCTTTTCATTTAAGTGTCTTGGAATCTGTTTACATCAAAACTCAAAATCCAGTCTTGTGTAGACAAAAAGAGTTTGTTTTCTCATTGGGACTCTTCAAGTAAACAATGTTAATAGGTCCTAATTGGTCACACTTGGGGCCAATTAGACGCATCCTAAGACATTAAGAGCATCTGGGTATATATTTCGGTTAACCTTTAGGTCACTATCCGACATTTTCATACTCTGATGAGTGTCGGACGAAAAAAGCTTTTATGTATGTCAAAAGAATGTTGCCGCTTTTTCGTGCATACTGGAGTACTCTAAGATAGATAAACCTTCATTTCAGGACTGTCGTGGAGGGGGCTCAGGGAGGCTCAGCTCCCCCTTGCTAAAATTATGAGGGATTTTGGGGGAGTAAGCCCTACTTCATCGAACACCTTTTAGACCGCATAAGTTCATAACTACGCATCTGCCAAAGGAGAGGAAAGTTAAGGTACGCTTCTCTCAATAGAAAATGAATGCTACAACCCTATACTTGCTTCCTCCTTCTTTTAATACTTTCACATATACTGGCTTGACAAGCAAATTATTGTCATAAATGCAAAAAATGGGTGTGGTAAAAGGCGTGGTCCGTATATTTTCTACATCACAGCTCCTTTGTTATAGTTATCTCAGCGCCCCTTTTTACAGTTACAGGACGACACCACTGCTTCATTTGAAGTTTTGTAGTTTTAAGCTTCCCAAAATCCGAGTAAATCATCTGGCAAAGGAAGGATTAGCTTTTGCCAATGTTAAGATTAGCTTTGAACATTGTGAATAACGATTTCAAACGAGTCTATACAAAAAGAGAGACTCTGACCTAGAAGAAAAGGCTCGAAAAACTGCGTTTTCTGAGTCACTGGCGATTATGTAGAAATTCAGCATTTCACCTGCACATGTCTCACAAACTAATAATTTTCTGCAATGAGCAAGTCAATCTGAAAAGTGATTGCCTATTTAAAAGCGGAATGTTGCTTCTGCTTTTGCACCCCTGGTGCGATGTAGCTAGTGATTAAAGTAAAAATTGTCAAAAATTGAAAAATCAAGAATATTTGATGAGCACGGGCTCATACATTGAACATTAATAATCTGAAAAGAGCCGGATTATCAATCTGAATGTTCAGTGTGCTAGCATGAAACCAGCTGATTGGTCCATCTATTATTTAAAACAATGGGGTTTGCGATATTTCATAGCTGCATCAACAAAAATCGATTTTAAGAAGTTGTGAAGGACTCGTTGATACGATGCATTCCTAAATATGATATAAATTTGAGAACGTAGACGTTACACTACACTTTTGTCAAACACACGAAAAATGGTAGGTTTTTTCTAACATTTAAATATTCATTTAGAGGTTGCATCAGTGACTCAATTCCAGTATTTATGGTATTACTTCTAATTTCTTTTTTCGATAGTATGGGTTTATTCACTGCGCCTTGCATGATCTAGTTACACAGAACTTTGGAGAGGAAGCATGGCGAAAGATATTGTAAGTTGATAAATTCTCGTTTGATATATTCTTAGTTTATGCTGAATATAGAAGAAATATATGTATATATATATAAAGTACCTGCTGCTGTGGACAAAACGATTGATAGATGCAAGTACTATATGCTTACGAAAAACTCTCTTTATTTTAGTTTTATTTACTAGATTAAGTTTTTGCAAATACTGAATGATAAGATGTATTACATGAACAAATAGGATTTACGAAAAGTAACAGCAACGATATTTGAGTATAAAGTTAATGTCTTCTATGTGTTATCAGTTTTTTCGCAAATAAAGTACAATATTTACAACGAAAAAAAGCTTCTCGAACGGATTCTTGCAACATTATTGGCAGGAACCATTCGATGGAGGTTCCTTCGTTAGGCAATCAAGATTGGATGCCTATGCTATTTGAGTATAAAGTTGATGTCTTCTCCCCACTAAGAATGTTGTTAAAATTCAGGTTTCTTTGTTGTCAATATAAATTTTCTTGTAAAACTCAGAAATCTATAGTACGTCATCTCTTCCATAGAGTTAACATAGCTATACCAATGCAAAGGCAACCTCTAAGCAGACCAAAACAGAAGCAAAATCAAAACAATTTTAATATTCTGACATATGCGTTTATCTCCACATTTATTAATCCTCAACATTCTCTATCTTCAATTAAAGTAGCCTTTGATATCTAAGCTACTTTTCTTATTCAGAAAATGCTGCATTTAATAGTAGGAAATGTTGAAGGTACATTCTTCCATTGCATTTTCAAAAGCAGTAACTTGCGTGGCTAGTGCACAAAATAGCCAGTTCCCCCTTCCCCCCGGCGCATCCCCTGGCCATAACAAGTAGCAGCTATCAAAACAAAGAGAGAGCTCGAAAAAAGTATTGACACCTTCCCTGATAACTTGATAGACATGCGTTTGCTAATTGACCTTTAAATACTAGAATATATACTTACAAGAAAAGGTTTCAGAATGCATTTCCAGAGCATCTACACCTACATTTGGATTGAATGCTACCTAATTATCAAGACCGAGCCGCAATTTTTTATAATAAAATCAAGAGATTCATAGATATCAAAGAATTTCTTAGCTATACTGGATGAAAAAAAGTCCATACGCAGAAAGGAATGTGAAATCCGGAATAATGAGACATCTTAAAGGACTTACCAGCGAAGTTCTCTTAAAAGAGGTTTTTCCATACTCGAATATTCGTATATATTCATTAATATCGTCCATAAAGTGCAGATGCTTGTTGCAAATAGAACAATATAAACATTCATATTTGCTGATTGGTGATGCAGCTTGAGCGTTTTAAGGTTAAGAAGAACTCATGAAAGCAACGTCGGATTAAATGATCTACTTCAAGATATTGCCTTATGGGTGCATTTCGAAAGCGTCGGCCTAGAGAAATGATCGATGATTGGCACTGATTCTTGTTTATTAGTATAAAGTTTAAGAATCATTCTTTGATAGAGTGTCAGCCCAAAAGGCAAGAAACATTATCTTTTGCTAAAACGTCAGTCCCCTACTCTTTATGAGATACTAACATTAAAGATAGATTAAAGACTATGTTGATTCGTATCGATTAGAAATGATTTCCATTGGCTAACAATTATTCCTATTGATTGATAATGATTTCCAATGATCAACAGTGATTGACATAGAAGGCTGCAATGTTGCAGTGAAACACTTCATTACTAAACTTATGAAAGCATTGTTAACATAATAAATGGACTTGGCATACAGGCGTGTAACTCATCTTCACAATGAAATCATAACTTTGATAACGCGTTCAAAACATTCCTCTTTGCTTAATATCAACAGGTTTCGGGTTTTTTAAGAAAAATTTAAAACTGCACATATAATCTAGAAATGCTGGGTTCTTTTGGTTGCAGATGGGATTGAACTGCCTGCTTTTGGCGAGAAGGGGTAAATAAATGTTGCTGCCTCTAAAGATTCCATTTGTGGTTTCGTTTCTTCTATCAGTTCATATCTAAATCTACCATATTTACTGCTGTTTACTTTCTTACATCCTTAGGTCATTCCTCAATAAGCTTGTGAACCGCACATGTTTTTTGCTTGAACTGCATATCTTTTTTGAAACTGCATATTTTGTGTGGAGCTTCACGTTAAAAAACAAAAAAACCTGCACTGCTTAATGTTATTATAAAAGAAGGACTTTGCACTATTCATAATACTTATTATTTTTTGCTCTAATATGCCACCACTTATACCAAGTCCATTTATGTCAACAAACTCATAAAATACTTGGCCCGAGTCAAAACACAGTCGAACCGTTCACAAAATCAATCAAGCTTTAATTTAGTATGCAGGAATAGGATGTATTCTCAACTTTACATTAACAATGTTATAGTCTTTCAAGGATGGAACATCGCTAATGTGAGTGAACGAATTAATTCCCAAAGAACATATAGAATTTTAGATCCTTATCACAAATTTTTTATTCGACTTGTTAAGGAGCATCAGCTTTATTCTATTTAAAATCCAGCATTTTCAATGATCTGATTTTGTTAGATTGGAGTTTCAAACAGGTTTGAGCCATGAGATTAGCATATTTTTGAGGGAATCATCAATATTGTTGCTTTCTTGATAAATATGCAAGGAAAATAAGATCATACTCGACCGGTTCGCAGGTGAGTCATGTTTACTTCGTGCAATTCTTCTCAGACTCTGTGCGATTATAGAGGATGAACCGCAGCCAATCAGTATTGAGCATCATCAAGCAGTGAACGAAATATTGTTGTCGAACAGCCTTTCAAATGCAAATTAGAATGAAAGATTATCCAAGGACGTCATAAGGAAAATCATGGTTTTCATCTCTTAACACGGCAAACAATATAGCAGAAAATATTTTTAAATAATTATGAATATAAAATATATTTAAAACTAGGTAACATTGAATGGGCTTTCCAATTACTGCAAAACATTCTAATCTTGAAGGTAATTAACTATGGAAGGATCAAAACTACATCATCTCACATTATAGAAGACTATTTATTAAGTATGGGTAGAAATATAGCTAAAAAACTAAGCAAAAACATTAGCAGTGCTGATAGAAATGAAATTATCATTGTTGTGAAGAAGCAATGTAGTTTGTAAGGAGTAATTTGTAAGAACTATGGGCTCTTTAAAAAGTACGCTAAAAGTTAGTCTTTGTTGTTCTCATGAAATGATGGAAGAAATATGAATGCATTAGGAGGCGAGTAGGACAGCTGGTTACTTCAAAGGTAACTTACATTAAGAATGAAAGAAGAAAATGATAAAAGATAATGAAAGTTGATAGCAATTGCCGTTTGGCTTGAAGGGAGGTTAGCATCTCTTGGCAAAATGAGGGTATCTCCATCCAAGCAAACAGAAACCCAAAATGAATGCTGTAATTGTGAAAACTTAATTTCTCTGTATGGTACGAATTTCCTAAGAAATAGAGTGCATTTCTGTCTTATATTTCTCACATTTCACAAAATTCGCAAGAATTTTTATCAACAAAGATAGATAAAAAATTCATGTCAAATCACAAAAGTATAACTTGCTGCTTCAATTTACAGTTGTAAGTGGAGAATGTCTTTGAAATTATCCATCCAGTAACAAGTACAAAAGTGAAGGGTCTTAGCCAGCCATGGGGGGTAACAGTTTCCATGGAGGCCAATGAAATGCTGTTTATATGGTATTATGCCCTCAGCTTGCTATCTATTTAAATCCAAACTATATTCCTGACAAAAGCTAAGCTGCTTACATTAATGTTCCTTCTTATTTCGCAATTGCAATTTTGAATTAATGATACCTTTGATATAATGCATTAAAATAATCTTTAATGCTGATCTTATCCTCTTTCATTTCTTGCATTCTGCTTGATGTTTACTATTCAATGAGATTAAAAGCACGATAGAAATCAAAGCAAGGAATGTTCCTACAGAGATGAAGTCGGTTTCATCAAACAAATGCTGTAAGGAAGATATCCTACCAAATTTCCCAGCTCTTGCATTATTGTAATTTTGCTGTCCCTTGATACTGTTGCAGGAAAATTACACTTCAAATCGTGATCATAGAATTTTTCTCATTTGCTGAAGATGTGAGAATAAGCAAACAATATAGCTAAAAGTAGAAAGGTTTTTTGCTATGCTTGAAGAAATGTTGTACTTAATACTTCTAGATGTTTTGTCTGACATTAAATATTGCACCAATTGGCTGGTTTGAAGAGAAATACTAGAAGCTTGACATATGATATCATCAGCATTTTACCTGAAATGTTAAGGTTCTTTTGTAAAACTTGATATAAATCCAGAAGGCACTCAAACAAAACTATTCATGGCTGCTTGAGAAATACTAGTTTGGTGCAATATATACAACAAGCCTTATCTTTCCTACCTTTAGAAGATGTTAGTATCTGTGAAAAGTGGCACTTTCGTACTTCATGAGACCACTTGCTTTATTATCCATCTCATCATGTGCATGATGACGTTTTCATAAGTACACTTGATTATTCTTTAGCAATTCTGGTAATATCTATTATACTAATCATTACGATATAATAGGTAATTGGAATCACCTACCACTTCTTAATGATTTGATTTACAAGCACCAATAGAGAAATTGTTTAAATTGTTTAGGCAGCAACCTTATGAGTGAATACTTCTAAAAAGCCTTGGATAAACCCTCTTTAGCAAGAAAGGAAAACTGGAAACACTATTGAAGAATCCTCTCATTTTCAAATGAAGGTTTATGTTAGATAAATACCAAGCAACTTGTATGTATTCAAGAGTTGATTGTGAGACAATCATTTTTGTAATAAAGTTATAAAACGACATTTTTGTTGCTGCTTTGATCAGTTAACACAGAATTGTCTCCAAGCTCAACATTGTGAACAACACCTAGACCTGCTTCACACAATCGCCCTTATGTACTTATGTGTCAATCTTTGCCTTTCATTTTAGAAAAACTGCAGGAATCGAACTGGAAGGTGGTAGTTACTTAATACACAATATATATACAGATGAAGAAACGCTAAAACTAGTTGGTGCTTCGTGTTCTGTCCTTGGTATGTTCTGTTATATGTAGTATGCCAAAGACGCTGTAAAACCTTGCAGTTTAGAAGGAAGAGTTTTTCTCCTTGATTGATAATAGAATATATATTCTGAACAAGTTAACCTATATAAATGCTACTTATCATTATCCCCCTTCAATCGAGGAATTTACTTAGCGCATTAGCTACTAGTTGGTTTGTTCCACTTTGGAAAAGGGAAGGTTGAGAGTTTGTGGCGAGGAATTTCTTAAACTTTGGCAAAAGAGATTGGAATTAGATTCAATTTTAGTATTGAAAATAACAAGATGATAGAGATTTTAATGCTTAAGTCTTCAAAGCATGCAAGCTATCTACCATGGCCACTCTCCTTACAGTTTTCTTGGACCTCTAAAATGTGTGCCAGACAACTAATTTCATTTCATAGCATTATTTGGTGTGAGCTTATTACCTATACTCAAGCTTCAACTTTTTTTATATTTGTAGAAACCAGTTACTCTGGAAGATAACTTAACAGCTTGTTTGTCTGATTTTCAAATGGTCTTGGTGAACATTTTCGTCCCCAGACATGTTGCATTTCATGCAACCCCATCATAAGTCAATAAACGCTTCTAGGCCTATCATTAAGGCAAAAGTTTATCAAAAAGAAATTGTATATCTTTCTTGAGCAAATTGACACTGATTTTCTCTTCAAAGTTGTAGATGAAGGCAATAAAAGCAATTTCATTAGTTATTTACCTCATCTTGCGAGGCTTAGCAAATAATGAGTTTCTGGGTGATCTTATCTTTTAGAATTACACTTTCTGCTTGCATCGAACCAAACGAAGGGTTTCAAAGGCGTTTATCTCGCTGCAAGAGCTAACTTCAAGCAAAACCTTCACATGCTTAACCTCATCTCGCTTTGCATTTGTGACTTTCTGATTTGCGGCACGCTTTACTAAATTACATATTCAAACAGCAATCTTCTAAACGCTCTTCGGCTTACAAATGCCACTATTTCTTCAACCTATCCCCAATCTTTTAACTCAAATGATAATCCTTGAGCTTGCCCACATTCCAAGCTATGCAGGCCTTTCGCAATTAACGGATTTGTTTTGGCATTCATGATAGCTTTGCTTTTTTTCAACGCAGATACCACCAGCTATAGGATATGATGAGTTGAATAATGACATTATTTAGCACGAATGATTTTTTTCAGTAAGTAAGACAGACAAGTTGAGCTCTCTTGCTACTTCCATACATAGCACAGGTGTACTGAGGGAAACGTGACTTACGCAGTAATGTTTATGCATCATCCCACATGCATTAAGGCCTATATCCATTAAAGTGAATTCCAGCGATCGCTGGCGAAAACTGAGATTGAGCATGCGCACTTTAATATCTTGGGCAAAACGAGCGATTTATGGTGAACGCCCAAATGTTGAATTTGGTTGAACTTTTCAGCGATCACTCACAGTAGGCATGAAATCACACAATAGAAAACTATCTCCGTTTTATAAAGCAACAGATAGGAGGTAATGGCCTAGCACTGACGAGACTAGGAAAAGCCTTAGGATCAATGGCGTAGCGTTTCATTTCATTTTTAAATATTTCATTTTTAATTATTTATACATGGTGGCCCCTCAGATCTAAAGTCAGTTTTACAAGGGGCTTTGTTAAAAACTACGCACAATGATACAAACAAAGATATATATGTGTGTATATATATATATATATATATATGTATACAGCTAAATGAAATTTTACACTTCATTAACTTGTATGTAGTTGTATGTATACATCTATACTTCACAATGTATAGAACTTAATAGTCAAACAAAAAAAGAAATTCTTTTTTCTAATTGTTCTTCACAAGCATGGCTTTTAATTTTCTCGTATGACCCAGAAGTCCTGTGTACCGAGACCTCTTCAATTGTGCATTCTACCATAAGTTTCTAGAAGTTTTTTGGGTGTGGCTGGGTATAGCTCCTTGAGCGTGAGCATAAATATGGCAATACCTATTGTTTAGTAAAAATCTCGTATGGAAGGTTTTTATCGGATAACAGGAAGTACGCATCACAGCGGAGGTAGTAGAATATGACCTTGTCAAAAATGTGAACTGAACAGTACACAAATGTTTCGAACTTTGAAAGACCAATGAATTTGATAATTCGAGGGAGCTGTTTGAAATCTATTAGCATTCATCACTTAAGCAAAAATACACATTATAGCGCCTTTCCTAACCAAGGTGAGAGATTCATACGGTGAATTAACTGGCCTAAGGTGCCTTAGGTCAGAGAGGTCAATGAATAACTTACCTTTCACTGGTCTTCACAATTGCTACTACCAGAAAAGTGGCACACAAGAGCCATTATTGATTGTTTACTAAAAAATGCATAACCACGGAACTCTCTTTTTATTCTTTCATAAATACTTTTACATCCTTTTCGACAGCAGGCATGATCGCTTTTATCAACTTGGAAGTGAGACTTATGGCTGTGAGCCACTGTTCACTGTTGCTCAATCACTAACCGAGGCTGGACGCTGAAAGATTTTCTGCGTCCACTGCCATCGTCTTCGTCGATTAATGAGGAGTTTAGTGATTAAAATGAAGCATTTTGATTGGTTGAATGCTGTCCAGGGTAGTCACAGCGTATGCGTGACAGATTTAAGTTTAACATGAAGTTCTTCTTTCCCTCTTAAGTCCTCGCAGCTTGAGCTAATAAAGGAGGAAACCTAGGCTCATTATGCCGTCAAATGTTCAAGACAATAGTCAAATGTTCAAGACAGTAGTCAAAAATAGCGATAGAGAACAAAATGATTAACTCACCTTTGCCTTTGCGTTCACGAAATCAAACATTTGTGCTTCCTTTTTCAATTCTGGTCCTAATTTCAAGTTATAGCTAAGCAAAAAGCAAGGCGAGCTCTATCTATTTCTGCTACATAGAAATATCTACCCATCCACTTGCGATAGGGCGAAACTTTCACGAAAGCATAGATACTGAAAATGAGTTTTTTGTTAGCGATCGCACGAAAAATTCGCTTTAATTCGCTGTAATGGAGATAGGTATTAAGGAATATTGAGCAGACTTTCAAAAAAGCATCAACTATAGGTCCTTTATGGTCTACTATTTATGAAATTTTTGGTGTCAAATTATTATGAAGCATGGTGGCAAAAGTTAATGAAGCATTGCTACTTTGGACGCTGTGGCCTCATTCCTGTGATCAAACCTCATTCTCGTGATTGAATCTCATTTTAAGAAGTGTTTGTCTAGAAGATTGAACAACTAAGGCTATAAACTCAACGCCATTGACATGATTAGTTGTGCAACTACAACATCCATGTTCTTCTTCAGCTTCAAAACAAAGCAACTGCAACTAAATATACTGCTTATTTTGCTTGACCTGCAATGTAGGTCCTACTTTCGATGGAGCTACATTCAGCGGCCCTACATTCCTACATTCGACGGTCTAGGGCTAAAGGAGAGACAAGAAGCAAATTTAACGACAGTTTGCGATTTTTATGTATAGCAGTCCCTGATTGCCATTCCTAAAAGTATCTGACGACCCGATATTACAAAGAAATAGGCAATTCTGTCCGTTTCAGTTAAGAAAACTAAAATACGATCAGCAACAATGCTATTACTAATTCTTAACAAAAAACATCGTAGAATAAACAGGTAGATGTGAATGGCAGTGACATTCTGGGAATCAGTTGATCAACGAAAATTTTAGGTGGTAGGAAAAAAATTGAAAAATTTTACTTGCTGATATAGTTGTTAATGTGCGATTTTGCTCTCATTCGTTGCGTGATTAAGATTAGATAAGGTAGTGAATCTCACAACAACTGATCGATGAGGTTACATTCAACGTGTGAGCAATGTTCTTGACAACCAAAAATTACTGCCACATTTACGAGTGTTTAGCTTACAGAATTTAACTAGCAAGACCACCAAACTGAGTTCAAATTTTACCATTGAATTGTAAAGCGGTGGATATAGCCGCAAAATCCTGACGTTACAGACACTTTACAGCTACTTCCATACAACTGCAAAAATTTCGCTTTTTATAGGAAGCATGTACATAAGTAGAACCTATGCACCGTTACACGTCTACACAGAATTATCTTTCTGCAAGTGGCATTGTTGCTTCACAGGTAATATTCTTGCTTTTCAAGGTCTGCCTCTTGATGCCATCTTGGAGAAGTTTGGTGAGCATTTCTTTCAATATTGTGTACAGTCAGGATACGACAGAATATTACGTGTATTAGGAAGAAATCTACGAGAATTTCTCTGCAACTTAGATGCACTACATGATCATCTGGCATCTATATATCAAGGTATAAATGCTCCTTCGTTTCGTACAACAGACTGCAGTGATGGTTCGTTACTGCTGCATTACTACTCCGCAAGAGAGGGACTGGGAAACATAGTAGTTGGCATTGTTAAAACAGTTGCCAAGGAGATTCTCAATACAACTGTGAATATGCACATACTGCAAGATAAGACCAAGGAGCATGATCATATGGTTTTTGTTATAAAAACAGAGCAGACTAGCAATGGGAAGCTAAGCCGTTCGAATATGAGTCTTGACTTTCCTACTTCTTCTCGACTTAAACTTGGAACAACAGGCCGGTTACAGCAGCCCAGACTCAGAAGTCAAAAATTTAATTCTTTCATGACCGTTGCATCATTTTGCAGGTGCTTCCCGTTTCATATTGTCTTCGACAGATCATTAACTATTCGACAACTTGGAGTTGGTTTAAGAAAGTACTTCACACAGTTTTCTGCAAAAGGTGATTTGCGAAAGCTGATATTCACAGATCTTTTTCAGCTGTCTCGGCCACGAATGCAATTCTCTTTCAACACTATTCTGGCGCATATCAACACGGTCTTTGTAGTTGTTTCTCGAAACAGTTGTGGACGCTTTCGGAGGATTTCCCCAACGAAACCTTGTGGAAATCCAGGAACAAGTTTTACTGGCTCAGTCAAAGGGCCAGCTGATGAACTTCGCCTAAAAGGCCAAATGATATATGCATCTCAATCAGACTGCATCATTTTCCTATGCTCGCCTCGTTTTGGAAGCCTCGAGGAGTTAAGCAATGCTGGAATTTTGTTATCTGATATTCCAGTCCATGATGCAACTCGAGAACTGCTGCTAACTGCACATGCATATGCCCCAGCGAGGGAGCTTGTTAGTAAGCTGGAGGAAAGTTCTAATGATTTACGAAAACTTCAAGCTCGACTTATTGAAGACAAAAAGAACACTGATGACTTGCTCCATGAAATTCTGCCCAAAAAAGTTGCTGCAAAGCTTCGATTAAATGAGCCTGTGCCAGGAGAAACCTACAAGCTAGTGACAATTTTATTTTCAGACATCGTTGGGTTCACTTCACTTTGTTCCAATGAAAAAGTCGTCCCCATGGATATTGTAAAACTTTTAAACAAATTATACACATATTTTGATATGATGACAGGCTTCCACGACGTATACAAGGTAAGTCTGATATTCTTGATTGGATAGCTTAATGTTTATAATTGTCAAAAAGATTTACTTCTGAACTGTAACGGTATAGTTAAATTGCAAGTGTACAAGAGCGCCTTCGTAGCGACTAAAAGTGATCCGATAAAGTCTGCAGGCGCTATTACAGATACTTATGCAGTCTTAAAGAGACGGACTGGGCTTACGATGCGTGTCGGCCTAACATAAAGCAGCTATAATGCAATGGCCTTTTATAGCATAAGTACGCATGATGACACGATAAAAAGAATCATTTAATAAGCTTACTTCTGTTCCAGTGAATATTATTTGAAGTTCTCCTACGCCATGGGTGTCAAACTCTGGCCCGCGGGCCAAATGTGGCCCGCCGTGTAATTTCATTTGGCCCTTGAGGCAATATCAAATTAACGTTAGAGCTGGCAAGACGGTATTATAAAGCGGTGGAGCTGCTTTAACACCGCATTCACCGCTAATACTATAAATCCCATAATGCTCTGCTGTTGTTTTGCTCAAAGTTTCGATCCGTGTCAGTAACGATCCGTGTTCTTGCTCAAAGTTTCGACTGAAGCCGACCGCCTCACCCCGTCTCTCCGTGCCTCTCTCCCAGACGTGCTGCGGTCTCATATTACAACAGTTCTACTGTGATACCCCCAAAAATTACGAAAAGGAAGGGAGAAAACAGAACTTTTATTGTTTAAAACAGAACAGAACTTAATTTTCACTAGTAAACGTTGCTTGTTCTATATTCATGCACTTTCTTTTGCTACTTTAAAGCTTGAACGTTTGATTGATTTTGTTATTGTTATTTTATTTTCAAATTTATTATTAGCCTGTGAAAGAGTTTATATTAAAATGCCTCAGAATTTTACCTCGATTTTGTCAAGTTATATAAGTCTTGCTTGTTCAGTATTCATTGCAAAATTGATTTGGGTACCTATTAAAAGGATAATTTATTCAACCTTGGCCCGCGGCTTCAGTTCAGTATTAAATTTTGGCCCACTCTATATTTGAGCTTGACACCCCTGTCCTACGCAGTTACAGACCTCGAATGGAAAGCAACAAGTTCATTGCGATCTTTGGTTCATTGCAATGATATTCTTCATTACACAGAAGCACGGTTAGCATTATACAAACACAAATCTGACTAAACCTGAACTGTTTGGGATAGACAGACCCTTAAGCTGCTCTCCACTCCAAAAAAACTTACACAAAGCGTGTTAAAGATTTGAAGACTAAATATTTCTTAAGTAGGTGAGGCAATTTTGTGGGTATCCGTTGATAATAATAACTGATTGTGGTCGCAGCTTAAAAAGCTTTCTAGGGAAACACAGGAGGTGGTCACTGGCAGATTGGTCTGCTTTTTCTTAATACATCGTTAATTACCGTATAGGTGGCAATCGTCATGGCCATTACGCTTACAAATGCTGAACATTTAAGTTTCTTCACAGATGAATAAATATATAATGACAACAATATCAGGGGT
>OLMO02000001.1:1137692-1147706 GCA_900291935.2 Cassiopea xamachana | reverse complement strand
GCAATATACAACACAAAAATAAGTTACAGAAATATCCAAAAGAAAGTTCGAAGAAAATCATACAAGAAAACTTGTGATATGGCAAGGAATGTCTTGCTTTTCATATTTTGGGCTTCCTGTATATTCAAACATGTGCCGAGAATGTTAATTTAGAGCTCCTTGAAAATTTTTATTTTAATCCTGCATGAACCCTGAATATGGTTGACGTGACAAAGTACAATTTAGACCCTGGTATAGAAATCAAAATTAACCCACTCTATTCAGAGTTCTTTATACATGTTACCTTAAAAGAAACAAAGGTAGAAATGAACTATTGTCTTTTTTGAAATGTCTTTCAAACTTCTGTGTACAATGAACTTAATACCATATAGCGTTTGGCTTTTTCAACCATGTGTTGTAGCATTTGTGTGAGCATATATACCCTTCAACAGGGGCAGACATTTTTCCAGCATTCAATATATCTGCAGTAACTGTATGTGCTATTCTACTCAAGTCAACCATTGTGGTATATACAGCATATGATTCAAAACAGTATCTCCCACAAAGGCATGTTCTAGCTGTACTGAGGTAATGACTAATTGTCACTGGAAGATCTTCATGTAAAAATCCCAAGCTGGAAAATCAATAAGTATAGTTTTAGAATGTTGTTGATACAGTTTTTGGTATCTAATAATCTAATTAGATATATTTAGAGTATTTAGAATACAGTATTTATGAAACTGATATCTCAGGAAACACGTGTGATATGCAAGAGTCATTTTCAACCAGAAGAATTATACAGAAGGTTGTTAAGAGTTAAAATTGTAGAATGACATACCTGCTGTTCTTGATCTGTCGTGCAGATAACTCAAACAAGGTAGGAATGTGTTTCAGTTTATTTGCTGTAATACAGTAGACTGTATAAATGTCTAATGGATTTCCTGACAAGTCCAATGAATCAATGCTGAGTGTGCAGATTCCATATGGTAAAATCTTCAATTTATTCCTTGCTATACTTATATATTTCAAAGATTTTAGCATTTCTATGTTGTATGGCAAAGAACTTATGTCATTGCTGTCCAATTTCAAATTAGCTAACTTTTGCAGCAAGGAAATGTGAGAAGGAATTTCTTGTAACTGATTCCTACTCATATCTAAAAGACACAAAGATGATCTAAGTTTTGGTCCAAATATGGCAGTTGGGATGTTCAAGAATTTATTCTTTGCTAAATATAGCTCTTTCAACCATGAAAGTTCTTCCAAAGATTCTGGGAGTTCACTCAACTTATTTTCACTCAAATTCAGTACAGTTAACATTGACAGTTTTCTGATTCTGTAGTCAAATTTCACCAAACCACAGTTATTTACAGACAGTTTGCAAAGTGATGCTGGGAATGGCTTTGACAGTGGATAGTCTTTTCTTGATTTAATCTTCATCTCCTTCTTGGAAGCCTCAAATACATCTTGTACTGCTGTACTTCTAACAATCTGTAACTCCCCCAAATCTTCACCTTTGCATGCCAGCTTAATTCCATGTAAGAACTTTTTTAGATCAGAAGGATTGGCCTGGAATTTACAGATGATATGAAAGACTTAACACAATGCTCTACATAAGCAAAGTCTGCCAAGAAAATTTAATGGAATTCAGATAATTTGCATATTAATGGTGAATACTAATTGCCATTCAAATGTTATATTTATGATTGACCTATATTTTGAGTTAATATAAAATACTTGTTTTGTCATTGCATTTTGTATCTCTCCATATTTCTCAATTCTACAACACAGTCCAAGCAATGAAGAAAATGGCGCAAGAGTATCAATTTCCAGGTCTGTCCATCTCTGCACAAGCAATTGCTCTGTGATTTTTGGAATAGTACATGGGACATGTGTACCACAAACATAAAAATGACACAAAATGGCTACCTGCAAATTGGTACTCAAATCAACAGAAGAGTTGTCTTTCCCTAAATAAATAGGAAAGGTTTGAAAGAGTAAATGAAATAAGTCTAATCTTCCTTGCTGCACACAAAATTCACCATATCTAGCTATTTCAGAAAAGTAAACAATTTTATTTTCTTGCAATGGTTGATGGTATTTGAAGATTTACCTCACTAATAGATATATCATGTTGCGGTTCCTTAAAACTGATTGTTGTACGGCCAGTTTCCATAAACCGTGAAAAAACCTTTATAACATTTTCTTTAATCTGCAATGAAAGAAAAATACAAAAATTGTTCATGTTGCACTGTATTGAAAAGAGCAATACAAAAAATGTTCATGTTGCATGTCATTTCAGTACATGTAATACCATGCTTGCAAGAGAAAGCATGCGATAGGCCAAGGGGTGTCACATCAAATCAATGCAAATAAGTTCACCGATGAAAGGAGCCTAAATATAGGTTAAATGTGGCCAGAGAAATCTCCTTTATCTTATCATACAGAGGCCNCAATTCTTTCTAGATTATATTTTAATAAGATGAGAGAATTCTGTTAAAATCTTATCAAACTTGAACTATGTGATCAAGCATAAGTGAAAATAAAGAATGAAGTGCATTGGACAAAATAATAACATAAAAATGTAAAACTTACCCGATATTTGAAGCCACTTTTGTATCTGCTAGTGTAAAGTACAACATGAAATTTATTTTCATTGCTATTCTGTGAGGTTTCGGATGTTCTGCTTTTTTTGTACAAGCCTATCGCGCCACGACTTGACTTCGTAGCAGATACTTTTGAGTTATGACCCTGCATGAAGCGATTATTTACTTCAACACAGCATTTCATCAACATCTTGTGAACAATATGATTTGATTCCCTACTATGTTCAGCAATGTGTTTAATTGGAAGAACGTTGTAAAACAAAATTTGGCGCTGTTCTCCTCGATGTGCCAAAGAGAGGCTAAGGTTTGTTTGTTTTTGGACAAAGAAATTCCTGCCTCACTTGGACGAGTGCAGAATGTATACAAAAATGGATTGCGCCAGGAATGTTCCAACGGGGGAAGACTCTAGATAAAATACGGTTAATAGGTGATATAAATACCAAAAACAGTTTTTCACCTGCCAACGGCGGGGCTAGGACGTTCCGACGGGGGGCGATACCTCCCTAGACCTTCCCTGGCGCCATTTCTGGGACAATGGTGTTGCTTGGCCTCTTTTTCATGACATTACCAACAGCGATCCGAAACTGGCGGCAGTTCGGAATGCACCCCATAAAAATATTGAACGCTCAATATTTTTATTGGGTGCATTGATGCTGGAAAGGGCATTTTCAACTCTCTAGATAGCGTCGTGGAAAAAACCCTGTTGCATTAAAAATCTGTAAATATTGTTTGTATTGGTTACTGTTTTTATTGTAGTTGTGGCTTTAAATAAAATGAAATGAGAAAACACTGTTAAATATGGATACCTTTCCATTTGAAGTCATCGAGAAACGAAGATGTTTCTGATTTAAATGACGTAGGTTTGTGATCAAATACTGAAAAAGTATACTCTCATATACCGACGAAAATTATTAAATGTAAACCGATCGACGAATTCTCCGAAGGCTGGGGAGTTGGACAACCCCACACCACACTTCTAGCTACGCCCCTAACAGTGTGCGTTCTTGCAATTGTGCTTTTTAACAAATATAACGGTCGGGAAAACATTTTTGTGAACGTCACTAGCACATTTTATTCCTTCCTTATGGTTAAATTGAATCTAGAAGCTGCTAGGTAAAATTTGAAGCCATAAGAACTGAATGAGAGAGCAGTTCACAGGCACGCCAGTGAGGGGGGCGGAAGGGAACAAATGCTCCCTGCCTTTTATTTGGGGAGCACGGGGAGCCATAGTGCTCCTTATAAAATGCAATGGAATCCCTTTTGAGACAGTGATACAAAATATTATTGGAAGAGAGAGCTATTTGAATAACTGTGTGAAACTAAGGGATTCAACAAAATGTCGTAAAGAGGTGTCATGGGTCCCAAAGAGATGCCTGGGCTAGGCGGTGTCCCAAAGAAGTGCCCATGATAGTCCGCGCCCTTTGCTCCTGTTGGCCCAATTTGCCCAACTATCGTTCTGGCGTGCCTGGCAATCCATGGACATAAAAAGTGACAATAGAGAAAGATCGGCGATAACTATTTTGATAATCTATGAAGTTATGATAAGCTTGGATCAGAGCTAGCCGTTGCGCAGTCCCATGTTTATGCAGCAGCCATCTGCGCAAACCCGAAAACCATGTTTTGAGAGATTTATGAGGGTTGCAGATGGCCACACACGCCACATTCGAACGACTTTAGCTTAAAAAATTTTGACAGTTACAACTCTACATTACTTTGGTTTTCTGGCAATAAATTGCAAGAAATGGTATACTTTAAACCTTTTTCTTCATCTGATCGGATAAGTTTTGAGAACTCTATACTTAGTTCTACTTGCATTACGCACTTTGACATTCTTTATAGCAGGTCAAGATATCCCTCTAGATGCAACGTCTCACGCAAGAACCGACTTTAATTTAAGTCAGTGTTTTGATGATATATTTGAAGGAAATTTGCTGCAATAATTGCTTCCTGTTGTTAGGTATTTTTCTAAACCATTGAGTGCTCAAGAACACCAGGAACGATGATTTTGTGTAACATGATTTTTATATAGGCAGGCTTGAATTTATATGCTATCAACGACAGTTTTATAGCGCAATTTTAAAATCTAATTGCATGTCGGTCCTTGTAACATGAAATAGCATCAAAAATGAATTTGAACTTTCGATAATTATTGAATGTGGAAATATAATCATTTTGAAAGCATTGAAATTTTTGTATTAAGTCTCAGAAGAATTGCATGGCAGTTCTCATATCCAAAGAAAGCACCAAATATAATGTCTATTCTGTTCTTTACTATTAAGCAGAAATCATCAATAATCTATCTTTGAGCTAAAATTCTTTTTTGATGTCTGAAGCTCTCATGTGATAACAGAAGGATTTTCATCTACACTACTACCTATTGCATTTAATTTTTGGTTTCAGAATGAGTTGAAGGGTCAATTCCTATGCCCCCTGCACTTGGATTGCTTGATAAACCTAAATTTCTGGCATAGTTCAACAGATGTGTCAAGTTACTTTTTGTCTCAGGAGCCAGCAAACTTTATTTAAGGGGAATACTGCAAAATTCTTGAAGAGGGATGAAATTAGTACCTCAATCCTCTGCTTTCGATCTCTTTCTTCATAACTTTGTATGATGCAACGATAAGCATCAAGATCCAAAAGAGAATGTCCATCTCCACTAATTGTGATAAAGTTTTGTGGTTTTTGTCTTAGAAATATCGTCTGCTGCTCCTCAAGCTTTGATTGACACTTGATATAGGTTGTCTATTTCATTAAGCATTCGCTAGCATTTGGGATAGAGGAGCTCCATGTCTTGAAAGAAATGGGCCTAATTCTGAGAAGTTTTTCTTTAGAGCCTGAACTCAATCTTTGCTATATAGCGGCCTTGTTTACTTGCCTATTTTTAACTCAAGATTAGCATTCAACGGCTCATTAGTTGGCAGCATATAAATGAAATAAGTTTTGAATTCCAACTATTATTCTGCAGAAACTTTTTGAGGTAATTCAGCCGCATTTCCACAACCATTTTTTGATTTACGCTTTGTTCAAAACAAAATGTGCAGTTTTGAAAATCTCTTTGCAGTTGCAACGAAAAAAGTGTGTCGTTCAAAGATCCAATGGCCAAAGCATGCAAGGAAGTAGACAGCAATGAAAACCGCAAACTAACTTTTAAAATGATTGTAAGAATAGACATGGAGTTGTAGGAGATGGTAGCATTTATCTACCCCATTTTTATCAAAGAAGGCAGGTCAACCCATCTGAAACCAGCACTTAATTCTTAACACAGCATTGCTGGATTTTTTGTGAAGTGCTAAATTTTTCTCAAACAAAACGCTGATGCTATGGTAATATTTTTACTAAATAAAGCCTTTTTTCACCTCTACGTACAATTGCTTACGTGCAGTAGCTTCAAAGACTCTGTTGCCCAAGTAAGTCTTTGAGTTTGTGTTGCAACAGTAGGCCTCCAAATATGTATTACAATAGTTTATCGCGTACAAAGACTAAGTTTAGTCATTTTTTAAAGAGTCCTGGATCCAGCCAAAGGTTAAACCTTCATCCGGCTGCTAATGCTTCAAGCTAGGCCTTCCATATTTTGCATAGAATCAAAATGGCGAAATTCTTCGAGCTTTATACATTGTTTTTGTAGCTGTAAAAACAGAACCTATTAGTCTACGTTATCGTACTGTAACTGTTCTATGCATTTTCTCTCTCTCGTTTGTGATGGAAAACGGACTACTAAGCTCACACTTAATAATTAACCTTTTTATATGTGATTACTGAATCTTCTTCAAAAAGAAGTAAACAAGAAACGTCTTCCTGCATCTTACTGCAATATAGCCGTTACTGTTATGAACTCTGAGTGAATTAAGTTTTGATGGGTGCGGCTAATTAAGAAGCTTCAAGCGCTTGATAATTGCATATTTTAATCTTTCTCATCCTCATCATAATCTAACTCTCATCTGTTATTCAACTGGGTGCAGTGGGAAAATCCACTGGACAAATCTTGGGGCTATAAGACGTTCTGTAGCGGTAATACAAAGATTATTGATTTGGAATGAACATTAAATTCTTGCAAATGATGTCATGGTCATTCGAGACTGTCAAGTAGTTATCATTCTCAACAATTTACTGGAAAACGCTTGCGCATGCAACGTGAGCAAATCCAAAGAATTTCAACGGACAGCGCCTGCCGCATTGGCTAAAAAGCTGAGAAAAGGTAATGAAGTTTAAGAAAGTACCAACAATGCATAGGAATTTAGTTGACAACGGGGAGCTCGGTAAAGTCGTTGAGGGAGACCACATCCTCCCAAGCCCCCAGTAACGCCATCCCTGTTTTCCCAGCATGTTGTACAGTCATATCGTAGAGCTTTCCATATCAACGATAGCACCAATGATATTAAGTTTACTGCCATTATGTATGTTGCTGCTCTGCTACTCTGTCGCTGAATAGAAAGTCTATATATTCCGGCTTAGATTGTCTTAAGCAAAGCTTGGAGTGAACCACAAAGTGGCGGCATTCAGAGGGTAATACCAGCGCAACGGGTGAATAACAGGAAACGATTAAATAAATTAACGAACGAATTCCACGTGCCTTTTCAGGGATTATCAACAATTCTATCTTAAAGATATGCGCAAAGTGCATTAAATTGGAAGGTCAAACTGACCTTTAAGTATTTTTCATTTGCAAAGATAAATCACACTGGATTTATCTTTTTATCCTAGAATTGTAATCTTTTTTGTGCAAGATAATATCATTCCGCTTTGAGAGACACTGTCTTAATGTCACAGCAAAGGTTGCAGTAAGAAAAGAATGCTCTTATATTCGTCTTGTGAATGAAGATCAGTGGTGTAAAAATTGCCTACAAAATGGTACCTTCTGTTGGTCTTCGATTACTTGATATTGTTTTAGTGCTTTTCCATAGCAGGCAGCTTTGCGTTAATTGTTCGCAATGTCTAATTTAACAATTTAAGCATTAAGCCCCCTTTTCTGTGAAATTTTTCTCTGGGATTTACATCTTTCTTCAAAATTGCTCAAAAAGTGCCTCTTTGACGTTTTTGGCAACAGCCCCTAGTCCATAGGTGATGGGACCAGCAACAGTCATTCCCTTCACCTGTTGATATGAGACACCTCCATTTCAAAATCATTAATTTACAATTCAATTCAGAAACGAATGCTAGCATGCAAAAGCAGGCCCATAGGCAGCTGAAATGGATTTGGGGAGATTTAGAAGTCCAGTAAGAAGTTGGAAGCTCTTGTATATTCGATATCTGCGACAGCGGATTTTAAAGTATGTGCCAGAATAGTTCGTTTCATAGGCATTCCATCTGGAAATGGGGGTTGGAGAGCTTGCCCCTGGAAAAAGTCTTTGAGGTAACTCACTCTAGAACGTCGTTAAACGCCCTTTTGCAGAATAAACTGTATTTGTTTTCATCATTGATCTTCATGCTAAGGAGAAACTGATCCCTCAACTTAGTCTCATCAAATCGTGAATATTTACAACAAAAATGGAAAAAGCTCTATGCCGAAGCCAGAAGCATAAAAATCACATGCCAATGCACTTAGGATGAGATATATCCTATCCCAGATATTTGGAGTTGGCTACATGGAATGCATTTGGGGGCGTTCCCTATCACCCAACAGGGTTTTATCTAAACTTTATTTTTGCATTGAACGAGCGAATCCAAGAATTGAGGCGCTAGCGTCTTACTCTCTGACTAAGTCGCAAACTTAAATCCTTACAGCACTTGTGAGAATAAAAACAGGATTTCTACTCGTCACATATCTGTGCTGTGATGCTTCTAGACTCTAGATTTGGTAGATATCAATTGAGAAGCGATTGAAAAGTAAAATGTAGAGCATGTCTATATAAAACTTCAGGGAATTATTGGGGGCAATGTCACTCTATCCCCAGTGTCTATGTGCCTGAAACAGCAAGGTTACTTCATTTTTCCCTTCAAGTCATACCTTCTATTGTAAAAGAAAATATAGAAAACTTGATTTACTTCCTCTTTTTTAGTATGGGTTTGTGATAAAATCACTTGAAATCTTAGTTGTGAAGACCTATGGAAGAGATGAATGGCAGCTTGTTTTGTAAGTCTTGTGATTTGTAGCATGAAGTAGTAACAAAAATGTATTTCCTTAAGCAAAATCATATCTATATCATATAGAATATATGACAAAAGTTCTAATACACATAAGGGATCACTAGAAAGCGCGGGGCAGCATTTGAAAGATAATTAATTTTGTATTAGATAAAGCAACATATGCAATCTTCTCTGAAATATTCATAGGTTCTTACATGAGCACTAAATCTAATGAAAATCAATTCAAAAGCATATACTCTACTATTTTTGTGTTTACTTCAATGAATCCTTTTTTTGCTGACGTCGAAGGCCATCAGGATGCAAATGGAAAATTGTGAATCTTTATTCAGAGAGTTGAGTTTTTCCAGAAAAACACACCAGATATAGCTTTCACAAACTTTATCTTTATCCTTAAACANATTCAAAAGCATATACTCTACTATTTTTGTGTTTACTTCAATGAATCCTTTTTTTGCTGACGTCGAAGGCCATCAGGATGCAAATGCAAAATGGCCTTAAGCCAGCTTACAGTAACATTATTACGAATTGCCAAAGATGAGCGCCTTTTGCTCTAAATTCTGACTATTGATGTTGTATGTGGAAATCGCAGCTTTTTGATAAGTTGTAAAACAAGAATGACGCTTAAAAGAGTCCACATATTTCTTGATTTTTGCAATATTGACGACTGATCCGGTATTTCGACTATTCCATGATAAAAACATTCCATGACAAATGTAACTATTCCAACTCAACAAACTAAGCTCTGAATAGTTATTTCTGCTTGATTTACAGGGAAAAAGCCCAAGTTGACTGCATTCAAGAAAGATACATCTACGATGATGAGAATTTTTTTGCATTAGTTGAAGCAGCCTCGGAGACATTAGGTATCTTAAGGCTTTTCGATATATTTAGTAGCCGGTTTGATGTGAATATTTTTAGTAACCGGTTTCATGTGAACTTTGAGTTACAATAAAACCAAAGCAAAGTTGGTTGTAATGTTGTTTGTGGGACTGAGTAGCACACATTTATATATGTTCAGTTTTTCCCGAAGTTTCAATATGCTGTAAGTCTTTTGATTTTGGGCCTAAAGTATTCTTGAAACTTTGAGTGACATTAAGAAAACATATAAGCCTGAAAATCAAAGGAGAAAGTTTAGTCTTTAAAGCACTACTTGATAATAATAAGCCAGGAACAGAACAGAAAGCTTTGGTATCTTCTGTGTAAAGCTTAATCTAAAAACACTGAGGCAAACAAGGATTCTAACTCATGACAAAACCTAAGCCCTGCATCATTTTGAATGCTAGCAAATGGGGCTGAGATGTCTTATAGACTATTCTTATAAATTGCAGAAGTTGATAATGAAATTAGA
>OLMO02000001.1:1107160-1126578 GCA_900291935.2 Cassiopea xamachana | reverse complement strand
GTATGTATGTATGTGTCTGTGATAATTTGTGTTGTATTTCCTTGTCGTAATGATATCTGTACTGTTTTTTCAAGGGCTCTGTTTGGCAGAGACTGGGTGCAAAAGTCACAGCAGTTGAGTTTATGAGCAATATTGGTGGTGTTGGAATTGATTTAGAAATTGCGTATGAAAATATACATTTAACTTTATTGTAAATTTTTGTTTTAGCATAGAAGTCATGTGTAGCTTTTGCTTAGACAGTAATCATATTTCTGGACAGTTGCAAAGTTATTGAGCTGTCTATTTCCATATTTTAGTAGAATGAGTTTATGTTGCAATTGCATATATATGTTCTTCTTTTCCAGGAAGACATTTCAAAGAAGTTTGACCAAGCAGGGGCTTAAATTCAAGCTTCAACATAAAGTTACTGGTATAGTAAACAGTCTCCTTCTTTCTGTTGCATGTTAGAAAGTGTTTGTAAAAAGCTGTTGGCCATTCTTTCCTCTTGTTACATGATAGCATAGGTGTTTTTCTCAGCCTATTTTGTGATGAATTGCTTTCGTCTCATATGTTGCAATAACTGCAATGATAGTGCAATTAAACTTGTCAAATTGAAACTTCATGCATGTTATGTTTTGTTGACTCTATTTGAAGCTACTGTTCTCAAACCTCTCATAATTTGTATTATGATGCTTCTACAGCATAGAATTTACAAAAAAATTCATTTTTCTTCATGTTTGGTATCTCAATTACTGGGATTTTGCATTGATTGTGCCACCCCAAATATACCAGAGCTATTGCTCAGAATTCTTATTTGTTGCACTTTCTTTAAGAAATTAGTTTCTTATCATAGAAGGCAGAGGACAAAAGTCCCAATTTTCTGGTGTTCTACTTTTCCTATTAGGCCAAAAATGTGTCTCTAAGTATTTCAGTTGTGAAAACAGCATAAGTTCAGTCTTTTCTCAGTAGTGAATGGCTGCCAAATGTGCTTCTTTTGTACATAATGTTGCTTCATTGGAACTAAGAAGTGAGGAACCATATGTCTTGTCTGTATTAAACTATAATTAACTTATAAAGGCCAGGAAGATATGGAAATTTTTCTGTGTAAAAAACTGTACTTTTTAGGTATGGTATGGGGTCTTTTGGGATTAACATATGTGTATAGTTTTTTCTTCCCCCTTCATATTTCACTTTTAGAAGTGCTTGCAGGATTACATTTGATCTTGTTAGCTCTTCATATTACCAGGTGCTGTTAGAACTGATGATGGAACAATCAAAGTCAGGTATAAAAAAATATTTAAAAGAAAAACTAGTTAATTTCTGTGAAATTCCTTTGTAATATTTGCATTTTGTCATGTTGAAATTAATAAGCTCCTTTGAATATTCCAAAGGATAGAGCAATGATAAAGAGAAGTATTTTATTGGGCTACAGGATTATGCTGGAGTTGTTCAACTTTTACAAACTTACAGAGAAGTTTAAAATATCACTTCCTCCATTTCTCTAGATGTCTTTCTTTTGAATTGAAATAGTATCCTGAATTCAATGTTCATTGCTCTTTATGGCATGGTATGACAAGACAGTAATTTTTTTAATAGGGAGATAAAGTCAGGCATTATTTTTGAATACATTTATTAATTTATGATTTGTCGCATTTTAGTGTTGAAAGTGTGAAAGATAGTTCAAAGAAGGAGGAGGTTGGTAGCACCTTTATTTGCTAAAAGTAGCTTATTGCAAAGGTATTTTCTTTCATTAGTTTCTTCTATATCAGTTCTTTCTTTGTAACTCTATCAGTCTATTTCATTAAATGTGCAATTGCATATTTAACAGTGAGTTTGGCACTGGTGATCTTTCACTCTTGCTTGGGTTTCCACATGTGAGTGGACATGTGTTCATGTGATTGCTCTGGGCAGGGATTGGGATGCCTTAATAGGAAGAAGAATGAGCTTGCAACTTTGTAGTTAATTGTGTGATTGTTGGTAATTTGCCTTAACTATTGTATGTATTATTTATATAAAAAATAGCAAATTTTTCTGGATTATTTTATTTAAATAACCCAATGGTTTTTTAAAATGGTTCTTCAGATGGAATTTACATTTATTTATCTGATATTTTGTTGCTTTCAGATGGAATGTGATGTACTTTTAGTTTGCATTGGAAGAAGGCCATATCTAGATAACCTTGGCCTTGAGGTAAGAGGAATATGTTTAGCTGCCTAACTTGCTTTTTATATAGAGCCCAATCTAATAATAATATTATAGCAATAGACCACAGAACAAAGACAATGAATAGGAAAGTGTCTTAATGTCAATCATGAAAGTGTCTAAGTACTGGAATTGTCAATAAATTAAAAATTTGGAATCATGTCTTTACTCTTTATTATCTTTGTTCTACAGTTCATGCAAAGTGATTCTCTCCACAAAGTGAATCAAATAATATAGCATATTTAAAGTGGGGAATCTGCAATAGTTTAGCTCAAAGAGAAAAAATTCTTTACAATATGGTCCACTATCAAAAAAAGTCAAAATCTAAGCCAGTGGTTTTCAACCAGTGTTCCATTAAACTCCAGGCCCCCCAGCACAGTTTAGGGGTTCTGCCAGAAGCTGCATAAATGCTATGATTAACAGTAACTTTTTAAATTCTCCTGTACAGATATCTGAACAGAGAGTGGTTCCTGGAGCAACTGGAATATTGCCTTAGGGTTCCACTCCACCAAAAAGGCTGAAAACCACTGATCTATGCTTAGAAGTTAGAAGAAATATATATTACATTTTAACAATTCATGAAGTAGGATATCATTGTGTCCAAATCATTTTTTAAGCCCATAATAGATTATTAGCCTTGCTATAAGTCAATTGAGACAAGTCAGTAGAGTTTAATTAACTTGATTTTTTAGGAAGTTGGTGTTGAAAAAGATGATAAAGGCAGGGTCAAGACCAATTCAAGATTTCAAACAAATGTTCCTTCGTATGTTTTTACTCCATAGTTTTATAGTAGTAATGTCATAGCTTTGATTCCTTGGTTGGGGCCAAGACTGGGTCATAGCTAAGATGTTGAAGATAGTATCAACTGCATTCACATCTAGTATTTGATAGGTAGGAATGTTATCAAAAATTGAGTGTGCCTAGCCCCATCTTGTGGTTTTCACTGAATCAGCAGACTTGTAGCCCAGGGCCAGGTCTCATTAAAAGTATTTTGTGCCTGCAAGCACAGATTTGAAAAAGATTTCCATGCAGAGAAACAGAATGTAATAGATAACCAGATGCATATTGGAATGAAAAGTGCCTGTTGAAACTTCAATTGTGACATTTTGTGTCTGCAAGTGGCCCTTGGCACTTGCAAAAATTAATTAGGTCTACTTGGGGCTATGAAAATCAAGATAGGTACTGCCCTATGCACCATTGTTATGGGAAGAACTTTGGTTTGTTTACCAGTTACATGCAATTTTGCAGTCTCATATATATTTTTTGTTTATAACAAACATTTAATCTAAAATATATTAATGTTGCAGTTATTGCATTACTTATTTGTTTCCTCAGTGTTTATGCTATTGGTGACTGTATTGCTGGGCCAATGTTGGCCCACAAGGCTGAAGATGAAGGTTGATGTTGCTGTTTTTCTTAATTGTAGAAGTATTGGTAGCATTGTTTAACATCATCATTTTTATTGGCATGGCCTTAATCTTCTCATAGAATTAAACCATATGCTAAGTTTTTTGCAGTAGAGATATTTATTTATTATTACAAGATATAAAGTTAAGTTACAAACAATATGTAAATATGATTCAAGTATATGCCAAAATTAACAAATTTTCAATAAAATAAACTTCTGTGTCATCTAGAAGTATTCATTCTTTGGCAAAATGTCAGATTTTCTTTCAAGCCCTGTTGAATGTTTTCCTGATAATAATTCTGTTATTATGTTGAATGTTGTGCATTGATGTTGGCAATCAACAATTTTCCCTATATTTTTGCAGGCATTATTTGTGTGGAAGGTATTGCTGGTTCCCCTGTGCATATTGACTACAACTGTGTTCCTTCAGTTATCTATACCCATCCAGTATGTACCATCTTTCTCATGCATTAATGTTAGGATGCTTGATAGATATTATAATGAGTACCTTTTAGAGTTTAATCTGGAATGCATTTATGTAGAGAAAAAGTTTCCTTTTGTGCTGGCTGGCTAAATACTCTTGTATGAATATATTTATGATGCTATATTTTTCCTTGCTTCAAAGGAAGTTGCATGGGTTGGCAAGAGTGAGGAACAGCTGAAAAGTGAGGTATTTAACCCTTTAGTAGAAATCTGCTTATTTTCTTCATTTTCATTATCCACATCTCATAGTTGTTGTCATCAGTATAGAGCTAGATGAAAAGGTGAGAGAGCTTAAGTAAATGGAAGTCAATCAGAATGAACCTTTGCCTTTGCTGCAGTTATATTTGTTATGAACTTTTTTTTATTCAATTTTATCTCCATTTCCCCCAACTGATTGGGGCTTGGAGGGTGCCTCTGAGAGGACTTTAATTCTAGCATGAGCATTTAGGACTGGATGCCCTTCCTGACATCACTAATGGCCCACAGTGGGCCTTGAACCCTGGAACACATTGGTCTAAGTCTAGAAGCCAAGGCTGCTCATAATTGTTATGAACTGATTGTGTACAAACACAAATTAGATGTATCCTATGCACTGCAGATGCAACCAGATTTTATCCTTTCATTACCATACTCTATAAGTGTTATATTAATGGAATAAAAAAATTAAAGTATTGGCAAAAGTAACATAGCATCCACTTATTGAATTGCTGTGAAAGTTTGAATAGTTGGTTGTTGTTATTTAAGGGTGTTAAATATAAAGTTGGAAAGTTTCCAATGTCAGCCAATAGTCGAGCAAGGACAACAAATGATGCAGATGGAATGGTTAAAATACTTGCAGATAAAGAAACAGATAGGCTCCTTGGGGCCCACATTATTGCATCAACTGCTGGAGAGCTAATAAATGAAGCTTGTTTAGCAATGGAGTATGGAGCATCAGCTGAAGATGTTGCCAGGGTTTGCCATGCACATCCAGTAAGATTTTTCGTATTTATCTGAATTACCTTCAGATTTTATTTGGATATTAAATAGATCACCAGTGCTCACACTCTAGTTGTTAGGAGATAGCTTTCTTTAGCAACTAGTGAAAATAGATCTTTCAGATACTTATTTCCTCAAAACAAAGATTGATTCCATTGCTTTTTGCTAGTCTTTGGTGACCAATGACTGTCCTGATAATGATAATTCTTCAACTGATTTCTTTGTACAAACTAATGAACAATTATTTAATGCTTTAGACGGTGGCAGAAGCTTTCAGGGAAGCAAACATAGCTGCATATGCTGGCAAGCCAATTAACTTTTAATTGCTTTTGAAACTCATTTTGAATAAAGAGTATATTTATATGATAAATGAAATGCTAGAATTGTTAATACCTAGTGCAAAAATGTAGAAGATTTGTGTGGTACACCTGAAACTGATTTGCTGTGTAGTTTTCCATTTGTATTCTTTGTTGTATTATTGGTATTGAAAAACAAAAAACTGATTTGCTTGCAGAGGTTGTTGAAAGATTCTAACTTAGACATTGCTAGTAGGCCAGTAGATGACTGTGTCAATTATATTCAATGTTTATTCTTCTTCTTCTCCATTCTTGAATGTTCATTTCATATTTGTAGCACCATATCAAAAAGGAAGTAGAGTAATGCATTTCTTCATGCATGGATTAAGAAAAATTCTTCTTTTTAGATTGTAGTTACAAGTCAAAATACTCAATTAAAGTTGCTTGATAAACTTTTTTCTCTACAAATATGAATCTTCTTTAACTACTGGTTAAGAGGCAATTTATAGCCATGAGTACTTTTTATTTTTCACAGGTACCTATCTCAATTCCCAGGGCTATGGAAAGTAAAATACTTTGTAGACATTTGCAAAGTAAATAGTGTAAGATCCTATGTTTCTTTATTGCTTTCTTCAACTGGAAGGTTTTCTTTTAAAACAGTCAAAAATTCTTCAATTTCCTCCTCAGTCTTCAGTCTTTCATCCAGCTCTTCGACAATAAGCTGTAATTCTACTAGGGAGCATGGCCTTAAATTCAAGAGCTGTAACTTCTCAGCCTTTGTTAATTTAAGGGGCTCTACTGCCTCCATCAAGTTCTTTATTGCCTCTGGGCTCTGACTACTGCATGGGGTATCTTTTAAATACCTGGAACACAAGAAAAACCTGATAAATATAGGGTCAGGGGTATGGCCAGAGCTATAAAAGTGGGGGGAGGCATAAATGAAAATGCTTTTTGGCCAAGCCTTCTACTTATCTGAAAATTATCTACCACCCTTCCCCAACGTATTTTCTCATTAACTTTAAAGAAATCCAAAGCACCATCCTAGCAAAAAGTGGGGAGGTGGCATTTGCTCCCATACACTTGTGGCCATGCCACTGATCAAGGCAAACAAATCCTTGGGGGTCACCATTCGAAATGATATAGCTGCTTCAATAGCTTGGTATGTACATAGAATATCTTAAGTTTCTAACTGAAGGTCCATTTCATCACAAACGTCAGTGGGGAAATTGGAAACTTCACAAAGCAAGAAGCAATCTTCCATACAAATATGAAACGATAGACTAACCAATAAAATCTTATTTTGCGCCTGGGTGAACTCTATATGCCCAAGTCTGAAAACCTTCAACGTGTAGTAAGATTGTATCACTATTCCAAAAGGAAAATATTAAACCCATCTGTGTACAGTTTGCAGATGTACCCTGGATTTGGACCAAAGTTTGGTTGTATAAGTAGATACCTTGTTGTCTCATATGATATCGTCGCAACATTACTTGGTTGGTTTGTTTTCTTTTCTGATTCCATAAGTAAGGAATATACTTCATAATTGCATAGCATCGCTGAAGACTCCTTTGTCACTTCCATCTCAAGTAAATGTAGCTAGCCCATTGAATAAAAGAAAAGTTCACAACTATTCCTGATAATTCATCCCAAGTACCTGGAATGTTGCATCTGCCTCGATCTCGAGTTGCTCAAATCCTCGCGGGAATGTTAGCTTCGTCGAACTTAAACATACATTTCTCACCAAGTCGAATTACTGTTTATGTGGGGAAACTGTCGATATTCGAATCCAATAGCTTTGGCTGGAGATACCTATAGGGTCATGTTTATCTCCGCAAAACTTTTCACGCCTTTCAGGAATATTGATTTAAAGATTTATGGTATGTTGAAACCATTTGTCATATACTATATATGATATAGCTCTTTTTCATAATATGTATCAAAAAGATGCCTAGAAACAACAACACCAGGATCTGAATTGACCTGTAACAGGCATTCAGTCTAAATTTGTTATTGTTTAATAATGTTTTCTAGGCGATGCTCCAGGAAGACATGTAGCAGGTGCAAGAAACTCGAAGTAAATTTTTGACGCCATTTGTTACCACATATACTCGGGGTACAAAAGTATTGAAACAAAGGGTCTAAAAATTCCTTTTCAAAAATGGCGTATAATAGTGTCTGAGAGGCTTGCAAGTATTTCTCCATGGAAGTGATAGCTGATGTGACAAACTCGAATTAATATATAAACAAAGGCTTCTGTTTTCGAAACATGCTAGACTTTTTCAGCTATTCTTTTGTAATTTTAGAAAGTAAGGAAATGTAAGCATGACTTGAGATTGTGCATTACCAGATTGCCAGAGAATAGCAATGAGAAATTTCCGAATGATACAAAATGTTTGCAATATTCATAGGTTTCAAAATACTCTGAACTATGAGTTTTAGTGAAGGAAAAAGGAGAATGTGGCAGTCTAAAAGGTTTAATGAACAAGACTCTAGAACACGTGACATGAGAGTTACTTTATCTTCATTCTTAGTGGCCGATGCCCTTCAGTGGGCAAAGTAAATCCTTCTATCATGTTGAATAAGTCTTAACATATGGTAACAACTTGCTCAATTTTTGGATTTCGGGCCAAGAAGTGTTTGGGAATAAAGCTACTCCGACTACCCCTGAAAACACGGAAGGTTTTTGAAACTCTTCTTCAAAGCACGAATGCATTTCATTGACAAACTTGTCCAAACAATTGTGTGTGAAGTAGACAATGAAAGCTATAGGAAAATTGCAAATCTGCCTACATTGACTAATTATTGAATCTTACCAGTTAGTACCAAGGAAATTTTCTTCAGGCATAGAATTCTAGCCAAGTGTTTGCAGCAAAGCAGAAATACTTCCTAAAATATTTGTTGACTAGAGGAGAATGAGCTGTGTACAAATTTTATAGATAAATGAGACTTTCAACTATGGGTAAGATAAAATGTGTAGCTTCAAATTATTTTTCCATCAGAACAAATATCAATACAGCTTGTGAAAAGAAGTTTACACCAATATGGTATCAAAAACTACAAAAAAGATTAAGCTTTCTGAGAGCACATTTTATGCTGTTGAAGGCCATTGTTTCAATACTTTTGTACCCTGAGTGTAGATCCATCTCTCACCAAACTGCAAAACTCTTGGCTACCTGCATCAATTTACCTTTCATCTCTTTTTATCCTCCACTTCTGTGTTCTTCTTAGAGTTTCTTCACCTTTCCATTGGATAAAGTTAACACACAGTAGCATCAATAGATTTGGCCTATACTTCTTTACAAGTTATTCATGTTCTTTTGAAAAGTTATGTTGTCATTTGTATTAGCCTTTACACAGTTTTAATATTTCATTCTGTACTTTAATATCTTTGTATTTTCTGTTTTCTTATGTTTGCAAATTCTGTCACTGCAATAACCACTGTCACAAAACACATTGCAAATGCTGAGTGGTAGCCCAAATTAAGTAGAAAAATGAGAGGCTTGTTTGAAGATTCAGACAGAGAACATAAAATATGGTACTACTTAGTGGTTTTGCGTTTGTAAAGGTTAAAACCAAATAAAGGAAAGTATAACACATAACAGGATTGGACAAAGCAACATCATTTACCAGGGTAGAATTTCTCCAAATTATATGACTCATGCTAGAAGTATGCTGTAATCCTTGCTACACTTTGAATCTATATCACGTATAATCAAATTACATTCCAAGGTACAGCAAACTACTTGGAATACAAATGTATCAGCAAACATTTATGATGATCTTCCCTTTTGCCTTCCCTCCTATTTGTTCACGATGTGCCTCAGCAGCTTGCTCCATTGTGTACTCTTTTCCAACACATGCTTTCAATGATCCTTGCTCAAGCCCAGCTGAAATCCTGGCAGCATTTTCATTCAGATTAGCCTACCAATTGAAAATATGAAGCTTTAAATGCAGTATATCCTTCTCATATAAAAGAAGATGGCTGTTATACTAACAAAGCAATCAACATTGTTATCCATATAATGCTATTTATCTTCATAGAAGGTAGAAACCTCAATGATATTATATGGTTTTTAGCTGAAAGAGAACAAACCAAGAATACTTACTTGTAAAGATTTGAACAACATGACACCTTTGATTTGCAATACTTTTAGTAAAATCAGTGAACTATTAATTTCACATTTGTCTCTGCTCCCAATGACCTAAAAAAACCCATAAAGAAAATATCAATTGTATTCTTTTACATTGCTATTAGGAATTAACGAGGAGGCATGCTAGAATCATTTCATTACACCTTATACTACCCTCATATTGAAGATGATCCAAGCATGAGTTGAAACATTGAAGTCACACCAGATTAGTCTGTATCATGGAAAAGTCATACATAATCATCATATAATAGTCTTATAACACCAGATCAGTTGTCATTATTGCTAAACTTATTTAAGAGTTATGTGGACACTTTGTAGCCTTTCTTATTCTGCAAACCATGTGATTAAACCAAAAACATTAAGGCTGTTTGGTCATAAGCATTAAGCAGGCATTGAATTATTCTACCTGGAACAATTCAATGCATGCTTCATTCCTACTCTTAACACCTGAATAAGTGAGGATCCTAATTGGCAGGTCACAAAATTTCTCAAGTTGTTGTAAATGGGGGGATTGGTTTAAGTGAGATATTGGAAACTTGGTCTAATTGTTTACCTATCACTGGCAGATTCAGAGGGCAACAGGGTCATGTCCCCTAAATGATAAAATTTCCTATGTTATAAAACCTCCAACATCAAAGAGGCAACAAAATCAGGTAGCCTCCCAAAGCTCAGCTCTGGATCTGCCCCTGGTACAATCAGTGCTAACACAAAAAATCCCAATAAAAGGCAATGCAAGAAATCTATTTTTGGAATCAACGTCAATTTTATCAATCAATCAACATCAATACCGTGGAGGTTTTTCTAGAAAACCAAAGCATTAACAAGCCGGGCCTAATAAAGGCAGGGATGCTGTGTGCCTAATGAGAGCAGGGGTGTTAGACCTTCCTTCAAAAAAGATAAGCAAGGGGGTGCTTATTTTAGACCCAAGAGTAGATTGCTCTTCAAAGTTTCAGATTTTGTTGACATTTTTTATGTCATTTTGAAAGACTATAAATAATATTGCACCAATATGACTGAAGTATGAATAATTTACTCGATAGGGCAAACGAATTTTCACTTTTTCATTGTTGCAAAAACATGCTTTAAACTAATGGTACATACGACAATTCTTCCAAAATCTGCAATGACCTCCAAGTCTTTTTGCAGGTTTACACTGGCAATCATTTCTAGAATCACGTCTGGGCCTTTCCCACCAGTCACTTCCTGCAAAAAAATTACCACAAACACAGAAATCTAATAAATGCAACACTTATGGCCACTGCATAATTCATTCATATATATTTCCATCAAAATGAACACAAAGCTAGAAATTGTATGGTAGTATAATTTAAATGTAAGATGCAACATTTAGAGTGGTTCAAAATCAGATATTAGAAAAAGATTGCTTTACGATCGAATAAAAATGGGCCTACTCTCAGGTGCCAAATAAATGCCTCCGGCTTTTTCCAACCCCCTGGACCTTATTAGGACCTCCCGTTTATTGATTTTAAGGAAATTGACTTTTTTTACAAACCCCTCATTTCATTTCCTTTCTTTGTTAGTAGTATTTACGTACGCTTTTCATGGCAAAATAGCGTACTGCTGTATATATTTTAGCTTTATGCTCCATGACAACCTGTTTTTGTTCTTTCCTTCCTTGTATAATCATTTAAAGCCTTTTCTCAAATTCCAACCCTCCCCCGTTTATTAAATTTCGGAATTTCTTCCGACCCCATATCTATTAGGACCCCCCATTTATTTGGCACTTGAGAGTAAGGAGAACATGGACTCTCTAAAACTGAATTTATGTTCAAGCATCAGTTTTTAATTACTACTAAGCTGAATATTTCTGACCTTGATTTCATCCAAATATCCCTCATTTCTGTGATTAAAAACGTGGTGTGCACCTGCTTCCTTCACCAATTTAATGCCATTTTCTGTTGACGCTGTTCCAATGACTTTCATACCAAGATTCTTTGCTAACATGACAGAAGGCAAGCCAACCTAAAACACATACTTTCAACGCATGCTACCTAAACTAACCCGAGCTTGTGTATATCTACTTGTTATAAGGTATAGTTAACAAGATGATTGGCAATTCATAGACATTCATGCTCCTGATGACAGCCGATACTCTGAGCGTTTTATCATAATTCCATTATAGCAATATAGGGGCTAGAATTGAGTGGATAACCGCTACTGGTACAATCGTACTCGTATGTACTAATACACAGTTATTTTCTCACACGTCTGTATCACCATATGTGTGGATGCCGTAATTCTACACATGCTGTAACTTCTTACAGGAAGGCAACAAAGAAGCTATTAATGAAAGACATAGAATATGTATAAGACAAGTTGTATTATATTTTCAAGAAACATACCCCTCCACTGGCTCCATGGACCAGTATTGTTTCACCAGGCTTGGAGTTTGCCCTAGAATAGCAAGTAGGTATTCTCAAGTGGTCCTTGAAAAACGTCTCCGATGTTGAATTCTCTCCGTTGCAGTCATATCAGAATGAGTTCAAGGTGAACAATGAAACATGATGATGTACCATATTCTTTCTAAATTCATTCAGCATGAAATATATTAATCACGTCAGAACAGAGGGATACATGACAGGACAACTAACAGTAAATACGTTACATACATAAATGATAAATAGAAAAGGCTTGGTACCATTCCATCTGAATATTTTTATCATTGGTGTAAAAATGCATCGAAAATGCTTACAACTGAAAAATGCTCTCTGCAGCTGTTAAGAATGGGATTCCAAGAGCAGCTCCTGCTTTGTAAGATGTGTTGTCAGGCAAAGGAAAGACAAACTCTTGTGGAACAGCAACATATTCTGCATAAGTCCCATTACCATTGGATTTCTGATAGAATGTCCAAACTCTGTCGCCTTTCTAAAATGTTTTTATCAGAATAAAAGTATTTATACACACGTACCTTATGAACAAACAGCTTGAATTAATGAAGAATCCCTCGCCCGTTATTGTTCCCTCGCCAGGTTCTACCAGCCATTAGGTATAATTTTCTGAAGAGCAAAAGCCTTATGCAATATTTTTAGTTCATAGGAGGAGCACATCACCTCAGGTCACCCTCAGTCAATTCAGATCATTCTCTCGATATTTTTTATGGCTATTTCCAAAGAATTATTCTAAATTCTCCTGTGGTATGACTTATTAATGAGCAAATACGACCATGCAAGCTACATGTAGCCTTTAATCTGATGCAAATAGCAATTCTCACCTTGAATTTGCTGACACCACTTCCTACACTTTCTACTTCTCCTCCGCAGTCCGTTCCAAGTATGAATGGCATACTCCCATTTCCATAAGCCCCAGTTCTGATGTATGTTTCAGCTGGGTTTACACCAATTGCATGAACTTTAACAAGAACCTGAAATTACAATTAGGTATTCAAATGTTACGCAACGCCTATAATAGGAAAGGAGGGAGGAAGTGGGCGTGGCTCGATTGGTTACAGCGTTGTTTTGTTGATGTGTAAGGTTGCGATATGGAAGGTTACGAGAGAGCGAGCAAGGGTCTACAAAGCGGTAGAATTGGTGTTACGTAGCGGGTGAATGTAATGGGTGAATGAAAAGAAATTGATATATGCATTTTAAAAAAGAGAGCTAGAAGGAAACTGTAAATAACAAGATTTTAATAGTTTCCACCAAGCGGCGTACTATCCCAATACAGGTATGTAAGCACAAGCGAGCTAATGCTGGCGACAAATTCAAGCAGAAGACTGCTAGTCAATGGCGGTTTTACAACAAATATCAGGGGGTCAACGGTGGTGAATTTGCCGAGTGGTGTAGAAGCAGCAGAGAATTTTCTGAGTGCCTTTTTTATTAAAACATATGTTTATGAGACAGTTGAGACTCATGTAGAACAGCGGTTTTTCATAAAAAGACATGTATTTAGCCTTTGGTAAACTAATTTTGCCTAGAATTTTGCCGACTCGATAACACCTGGGAGGCACTTTGCCCCCCCTTCACCCTAGGCACACGAGTAACCGTTGCTGCTGCTAATTATTCGAAAGTTGAAGGGTGGTTCACAACACTAGAGTTATGCTGCCCAGGAGGATCAGGAAGAAAAGTAATACCGTAAGAGAACAGCCACCTCATATGTATAAAAACAACAATTCTAAAATTAATTGTCAGTCGAACATAGGGCAATATCTTCTTACAAATCTAGAATGCGCGAAACACATGCAGACAATACTTTTCGGATCATTGGTAAGCAAGATCATCATTTCATTTAAGTGTTTTGGAATCCATTTTGTCTCAATCGTGAAAGTGCCCCCTAGAATATACTCTTCCAGCACGCTGCTGTTCTCGTTCCAGATCACCCCCGCCTATGGCTAGAGTTGATCTAAAGTAATATTGAAATTGGGCTCATAATGGCTTCAAATGATACTGGAATGCTAGCAGTGAGACCCATATCATTGTACTATGAAATGCATGTGTTTACTTACCTCATTGTCTGAGGGCTCTGGTTTCTTTACTTCCTTTACTTGCAGCACTTCTGGACCACCATATGACTCAAAAACGATAGCCCTCATTTTGAATAGTGTATGGACGATAGTAGCGTCTGATAGAGAAAAACTGATCAAATGCCAGAGATATGATATTAGTCAACAGTGACATTTTTATAATCCTGTCGGGAACTTGAATGTTTTCCTGACAATAATCTCGTGGATATGATAGCCTTTCAGTCACAACAGATGTCGAGAAAACTCACAGAAGAAATACAAGGATTTCAGTTAGTTAAGCCCTGGCCAAACGCAACGAACAATTCAACGAACAATGTTCAACTTTATTGTTCTGCAAATGTTCGTCGTATTTGGCCACCTTTTTCGATGATAAATTTATGTTGGGCAATGTTCGGCGTTGTTCGAAAATTGTTTGATGAAGATCAAAACATTTCTCGAACTTTTTCAGGTTCTGCAAATGCTCGTCGCGTTTGGCCACTCTAACGAACATTTCAAAGAACAAATGAGATTTTCCAATGCATGCAAGCGTATATAAGAAACTTTCCGACCAAAGTTTGCTTAGTTCTTCGTAGATTTTTGTATTTGAATTAATCTAAAACTGATTGAATTTAAAGAATCCTGAGCAAATGCATAGAGCAGCAAGTTTAGGGCATTAGCGGGATGATTTTAGTAACTGAGCCCAAGTGTTTACGTTTATTCTTTTTAAAGTGTCTAACAACTCTGCACCTAATATTTGGTCCCCGGAAATATCATTCTAGATAAGACCATGCTCAGTTCTCATCATTTCCATGCTCCATTCCCATCTTTCTCATAAATCCAGCAAATTCATGCCACTCTGCAAACTTCATTTGCTTGCTTCTACGTTGGCACCTTTTCATTGCAAAATGTTTGTTGAAATGTTCTTCGCGTTTGACCAGGGCTTAAGGTTCAAAATTCTGTCCAAATAGGGTTGACTTATATTTATTTATATTTCTAAACAAAGCAATACGTAAGGTCTCCGTCTCGTAACTGCCAACAGGGAGCTTAAGCAGCACATACGCTAACGTTAACGTTAGCTTTTCAGACATGAGATGACAGAACGTTTCCGCGTCACAATCGTATGACCAGACATGAGGGCATGCACGTGTACAGATGTCTGATACCAAACGTATGCTGTTTGCGTCTACTTTTGCTGAATAAAACAAGAGAAAGTTTATTTTTCTGTTATTGAGTTTGTCAAATGTCTATAGAGCAGGTCAAAATCAGTTCCTTAACGTTTCTCAGAACTTCCCTCTCAGAACACACGTTTTTCCAGAGCTTATATCCAGATTAACATGTACTGCAAAGCCATAAAGCTCGCCGCTCAAAAGTTTGATTACCGCACGATAGTCTCGTTCTACCGCACGATGTATTTTTACTGCCTTACCATTGTAAATTGTGCCGCACAATAGATCATGGCACAAAATATGACAGGCTCAACAATGATATTCGTTTGCCTCACAATTGATAGATTGTCTCTGAGCATCCCGTATATGGAGATGTCAAACAGGCAATAATAAAAAATTACGTCATTGCGGAGAATTTCTGACTGTTTTACGTAAAGTGAGTGCGACGTACTGGATCCGCCACTGTGTTCGACAGTGATTCGCCTCGGTTTTAAAAGGCAACAAGTTGGTCGCGCCGAACCGTGGTTACACATGCGCATAACAACTGAAAGGCTGTCCACTGAGTTAAACGTGAAACTCCAGCCAAAGTTTCAGAAAAAACGACCTTTTCCAGCCCTTTAGGCAGAAAAAGCACATTGTGTTCCAGCCATACCTTGACTTTTGATATGAAATTCCAGCCTTAAATTGACCTTAAAATGTCTAATTTATTGGAATTTCCTATATAAATTCCTATATAAAGTCAATGTCTTCCGGTAAACCACCCCGGACACCAAGGATCTACCAACTACCCTGGTAACATTTCCAATTTTGGGTGGACTTGGTGAAACAAGGCCTGTCCCATGTGATATTGACCAATTTGGTCTTCTTTAATCCTGTTTCTCAATAAGATTGTTTGCAGACCGATTATTTGCTCTTCGATAATGTTACTGGAAGCTGATGAAAGCAGTCCAAGATTGTGTCGATCTTTTTTACTTAAGTCAGGATGGTGTAAAAACATCTGGACAGAGTATTCACCAGAGAAGTTTACAAGATTCTCCTACATCCTGGATTGCTGAGCGCTGTGCGGCGCGACTGTTGGTTTGATAAGTCGTTCTGGGTCGACCCAGCTCAGCAGCCCTTGCCGTATGGTTCCCTCAGTCGAACCAGGTTACAAATTAGTTTTATAAGAGTCGCGCCGCGCCGATCAAATTTTACATGGTTCGGCACGGCTTATAAAACAAGCCTTAAATCCTACCCAAATGAAATTTCAGAGAAGCTGTAAAGATAAATGCAAAGATATGATATAGCAACATGAGAATAGTTTCCTACATTTCATATATCGCAACTCTTGAAACTACTCAAGTTATCTGTCCTGAACTGAAACGTTTGTCATTTAATCTACTTTTGGCTCTATGCGATCTTGTGAGGCTAGCAGTTACGGAGCATCTGGCTAGAACTAACATTTCATGGTAGATAGAAGTTCAAACGGCGCTGTTTCATTCACAACACATGTGCACAATAAACTTCCGCTTTACATGTGATGGCACAAATTAAGTTTATGAAAGCAGTGAACTGAACTTCTCAAAATGTTCATCACATCTATTTGTAAAATGTCTGTTCCTGCGGATTTTCTTGTTTCGCTTTATTTTTGAAAAATATACTCATCTAGTGCCTTACCTCACTGACAAGGGCCTAGCGTCCTTCACTCCCAGCTTGAGTGCATGAAGACAGATGGATGCAGCAGTGGTAGGCGATTGCGCATGCGTATAGCCATATGTTTGAGAAAGTAAAAAATTGACAAATAAGCTCTTTTTGACTATCATTGCAACATAAGTGCACGTGAATCAATTATAAATTGTCTCCTGGGTGATGAAGTGTGCGCCAATCTATCTAGAATTTTCCCTGTATTGGGTCTTAATAACATTTTCAGTACTTCGATAAAGAATAGCAAATTGAACCGGACGAAGTAGGCTTCTTCATGTTGAATTCGAGGCCTTCTTGGGCAGGGGCCGTGCAATAGGGGGGGGCAGGGGAGTTATTTACTTGTAAGCTGTGCATTGTCTATAAAAGTATCAGCAACGTGGAATGCGTAGATTACCAGTAGCAATGAGGATGTAATCTGTCTAGAAAAGAGGCAAGAAGGCTATTGGTGCGACTTAACACCCATCAGTCTGCAATCAGTATTTCGGGAGCTCAATGATAGCATGCTAACAGATCACAGGTGCCCTGGTATTCCTAATGAAAGCCATTAAACGAGCAAGTGGAAGCAATATAGAAATAGAAACAGTAGACGTTTAGATTCGTACATAGGTCTGTGTTTAGAAATATATCTCACTCTTTAGCCACCTATTGAAACTTTCTTGGCTTTTCCTCACTTTCAATATCCAGATGCTCTTATTATGACTTTCTTAAGATGTTTCGCAGGCATGGTGAAAAATGTAAAATTTGCTTTACACCCGGAATATTTATATTAGTAAGTAGTAGATTATTGACTGTTGAAGAGGAGCCCTAACGTAACGTATATCATTTTATACATGGTTTTAATTCGGAATTTTGAGTAACTTGAATGCACTTGAACCCGTCGACTTTCGTAGTAGGTGAATGCAACACTAGACTTCCTTAGCTTTTTGAGTGGTAGAGCAATTAGTCTCTACAATAGGACTTAAACCTCTTAAATTAGAAAGGCGTTTTTCTGAGATCTGAGGAGCGTAATTCTTAAACATCTCCTAGTGGGCTTTGCCCCCTGACTCCCTTGCCATCTTTACATTGAACTTACCCTCTTCAATTTTTTCAGCTTTCTCTTCTCTATATTCTCTTTGTAGGAATTGAAGTAAAATATCTAGAACAATACAAGCTTTTGCACCAAATTTATTTTATAGCAAACTACGGGTCATTATTATAGTAGGGCATTTTTTGCTGTATTGTTTAATCAAAGACAGCTGTTTCTAACACCTGTTTAATGAAAGCATAATTGACTGAAAAGCATCTAAGGTTGTGGTTGCTTTGTAGAGTCACTCTTGATAGCTCTCGTTGTCAGTAGCAGTTACATAAAATGATTGATTTGGTGCTGATCACAAAGATTGCTTGCTTTCTTTTATGGTACAAATGGAATGAGCATTCTATAGTAAAATTCAGTGCAATAAATGACCAGTCGGTGTAAAATACCGGCCCCGCGGGGGAAATGCGGTTTAGCATAAAGCTACCTGGTAACATGCAACGACAACATGCACCAAACAAAAGTCAAGCGTACAGCCAGGGCTGTCGACAGATTTCAGAGGCACAGGGGCATAAAAGGGATACGAGGCCCCCCTGCGAACGAAGCAAGTGGAAAAATTTGAGGGTCTGGGAACTAAATTCTGAAAATTACTGCTGGTCTTACTGTATTAGTCCACCTAGAACTTGGGGCGTTGGGAGTTATGACGCCCCTAGACCATGAAGCCAAGGGGGACTTTGCCCCCCTGTGCCATCCTCTCTCGGCAGCTCTGCATACAGTTTAAGCGTGCCGTACTGGACTTCCCCCTCCAGGTTATTCCTAAATCAGATCAAGTGTCATGATTCCAAAACTGTTTTCAAATGCAAAGAAGAAAGTCAAATTCAAAAAACAGTACACATGACTGTGAGAAACACAAATGCATCTTGTCTCATTTTCCTTTCTGACAATGAATATTTAGAGTCAAGATATAGATGGAGTATAATGGCAACACTAAACGCAGAGTATGATACTAATGTACGCATATTTTCCTCGTTTCCTAGCTGAAGCGATGCCTCTGCAATACCAACAAGCAGCTCTAGCTCTGTGTATGTTTGGCAGCACACTTCTGCTGCAGCACCTATCTGCCATGTTACCAGCTGTTTTGCTCAATGAAAATTATTTGTAAAATTATACAGGAATTATCTTACTAATGAATATCTGCAGTCCATCATGTAAAAACTTGCAAGGTTCAGCTGAGCCGTAGTGCTGGACATTTTTACGATAAGTAGATCAAACCATAAAAAATATCATAGCTGAGAATGAGCAGAACATTATAAGCTGGGAACAAATCGGAAGACTGGGTGTTTTGCTCCAAATTGTATCACTCCGGCCATAGCAGTAGAAAAAACCAGCAAAGCATGAAAATTATTTGAATCCTACAAGTGTGCTATATGTCTTGCTAAACTTCGAATCTATATCACGTATAATCAAATTACAATGAAAAGTACAACAGCTCTTGGAATACAAAAGTATCAGCAAACGTTTATGACGATCTTCCCCTTCGCCTTCCCTTCTATTTGTTCACGATGTGCTTCAGCAGCTTGCTCCATTGTGTACTCCTTTCC
>OLMO02000001.1:1016767-1028521 GCA_900291935.2 Cassiopea xamachana | reverse complement strand
AACCTCAATATTCTTGCACTTTCTATCCTTATAAGGAAGAGTTTGGTGTTCTTGCGTGCTAAAAGTAGTAAAGGCTAACTGGAAAAGGTTTCATCTACTTTTGTGTTAATGAAAAAACGTGCAAAAATCGTGATTACTCGAAGTGCTAAAGAAAGTTCATCGTTATTTTAATGATTCACTGTATGGACACAGCCAGTTGAAATACCTAAAATACCAGTTGAAAATACCAGCCAGTTGAAATACCTAACATTTATACCTAAATGCAATGTCAAACAAACGATAATTAGAACATGCAGTGAAAATGGTTTTACGTCATATGATATCAGTGAGTTGAACTTGCTGAAGATTAAAGTAAGTTTCGATTCATGCAGCATTCTGTAATATCTTTGATGCTGACAGAAATATTTAGTTCATTAGATAATGAGTAGAAAGCTTTAAGTAGACTCTTAGGGTAAGTATGGAGGAGGTGGAAGAGCCGATAAGGAAAATTAGTAATGAAACTGCTCAGACTTTGGCACCAAAACGAAACAGCTATAGCTGTAAAGCGTTTTCGAAGCTCTGCTTGTTTACAATTTTGCTTTGAGATAATTTATGCAAAGTAATTTATATGTGGCAGAGACAAGTTTATAGAGCTAGATGAAATTTAGGTCTTGTATTCTTATGACATTTTGTGTTGAAAAAACTCTGTAGCACCTACATTTAGGCGACATGTAAAACGAGTTTGGCTCATTTCTTCTGTTCACATTAACCAAAATTCTTATAGCACCACTCATCAAAGTGTATTTTGAATGTACGACCAGCTGATCTAGTTGACAGCAACAGTATTTTGGAGACCTTTTGATTAATTAAGTCATGCAATAGTTGATTTAGAAAGTTGTGACATGGCTAGATTAATGTTCCATATCTCCGTAACTTAATTTCCTNTAAATCTCGCTAAATGTAATCAGCAAATTGATTTTAATGATTACGTAATCAAGTCCAAGTTTATCAATGGGGAATTTAAATTACTTTTTACTAATAGATACGCTGAATGATAAAGAGCTACAGCACACGTCTCCGAAAGGAGGTCAGTTCTCATCAATTTTCCGACGCTCAATCTGCTTAGACACAAAGGTTACAGAAAAACCCACGCCTTTTTCTAGCACAATGAAAAGATGCTTTCAAACGACTCTGAGAAAGGAGGTGCCAATATGTATTGAATTAGATGCCTTGAAAAGTCTATAAAGATTGGTATTTACATCAACATTGAGCTAGACATTTGCCAAATACCTTGTGAATAGTTCTATTTTCTTCTTCATGCCATAATTTTTGTGAGAGATTCATTCATTAGCCATCCAAAAGAAAATTGGTATGGCAGGATTTTAGCTTGCGGATAGAAGTTGCATCGTGTTTGACAAATATGATACATTGATCATCTCTTGTTTGGTATACCATTAATCCGTTAGTTTGCATCAGAATTTGCTTCAATGGATTTCGAAATTCTTGTATGATTAGAGGCCAAGGATGAACGATTATCTTGAAAAACTGCTCTGGTTTAAGAGACTTTAGTGTTTAATAACCAACCTTTTTAGGCCACACTATAGAAATCTGACGTAGCAGAATCTCTTTTAATCCTTTTGCTTAGTAACTCAAACACTTGGTACCTTGTGGGCTTCAAAATGTAACCCTACGAACCTAAATTCTCTTTTGAATTAGAAAGTAGAGTTTAGATTGACACCAGGTTTAGCAGTCTTAGCAACAAAAGCATCATGGTGAAAGTCGTGAAATTCCAAGCACCACTTTGATCTTGAATTGCACTTAGGACTGTTGTTGTCACAAGTCCACCTTGGATTTCAAGTATGTTCCTGGCAGCAAGCCTAAAGTAAAAGGTAGATTTGGTGCGATTTTTGTATTAAAAGAGGAGTTTTCTCCATCTGCATAATTTGTTGATCCCTGTTCTTTTATGGGAACCTTCCTGTCGTCTTCATATTTTGTCGCAGCTTCGTAGCTTACACGCTTCCTATTATAAAACTGAGACAGTTCGGCCCATGTGTTATTGATGATCGGTTCGAATTGATATTGCTGCTTCTCTTTGGATTTAATATATTCTTCATCATACAATGTTTCAAAACAAAGCAATGATCTAGCTTAGCTTAGCAAGCTGTTAGGACCATTAATCTTCCAAATATTCCGTCTTTTTTAGATTGAATTTCAACTAGTCACGGAAGTCTTTGTATGACAATTGAATGCTTTTTATAGTTTTTCATTTTAAATATGATTGTTATTCTTCTCATATCTGAAGTCAGAAGATGCCGTGTAGTACTTTAGGAAAAACAACTTGGTTTTCTTTCTTTCTCTCAGATGTTTACCTAACTGCAATCCATTTAACTGCTTTGTGGCCTCCGTCAGCATCGGCTTTTGCCATTGGTACATGTCCGTCGGACTATTGAATGGATATAGCTCGTAAAAGGGTCTTCCTCCTCTCTTGCAGATTCAGAGGATTTTGAAAGGGCCATTCAGCCAGGTCTTGCCCTTGTCTCTAGTCAGGGCTAGGCATAGTGATACCAGCCAGGTGCACTGTGCTAATGGAAGCCATTTCATTTTTTAGGAAGAAATCAGCAAAACTGTTTAGGAAAATTTAAGGATTGTTTCGGTTTTTGTGGACTCCTTTATGCGGCCCGTCCGCACCCAGAAACTTGTCTCCGACCGCCCTCAGGTACATGGGGTTTGTTAAAGCTCCTCTGCAGTGACAGATTATGGGGGGGGGGAGGTTATTATTGTGGATGTAAGATTATGAAAGGTGTTGGGCACTACAGCCTTCTGATGCTTGGATAATGAAGTCACGTGTCTACTTTTCACTGTCATAACTGTACCATCATAAAAATGTGCTTTTCGTTGTGCAAACCTCTATCCTTGACTATAGAAACAATCCTAATACTACGAAAAGCACTAGATATTTTGAATTTTGTCGAAAGGTACGAAGATATTACAGAAATTACTGAATGGTATTGAAATGTTGCAGAATTTATCGAATTGTACGACAATATTGGGGGCATTGCACCCCATACACCCCATGGTAATCCTTCTATGCTGCTCTGACTATCGCTTCGTCAGCTACAAAAGTACCGTCTCTTGGAGAAGATTTTCTGTACAGAGCGATATCGTTCCGTTCCGTTTTCGCCCCGTTGTTGCACCTTCGCACGAAACGACACAAAGTGCGCTTCTCGAAAGACCAATTAGGCCACGAATACCAAAATGGAAGAAAAATGCACTGCATTTTTAAAGGTTCATTCATTTCTAAGAAACCTGAAGCAATCTGTATTTAGCATCTCAATCGCAAGATATTTTATTCTGACTCTTAGGCACCTTGGAGACAATTTATTTGACATAGAAAACAATACGATGAGCATTCTTGCACGGAGAATGAATGAACAGACGCACTTTGAATGACGGTTTTTCAGACCTTATCCCGAATAGCATATTGTGGTAATTGCCATCTATCATAAAAAATGGAGCGTTTGTCTCTAGTTTGTAGTAGATCACAGAAACCTCAATTGCATAAGTATAACTAATAAATGCAGGACATATTTGTTGACATTCGGGTTAATATAGTTTACTATGCCTAAACGCTGACTTTTTTGCCTTTGTTTTAAGCCTTAATTAGTCTTTTAAGTGCATAAAGTAAGTTTTACGGACTGCAGTTCCGTGCCTCTTTCAGCCTATTTAGTTTCACGAGTTGATTGAAGGAGAGAAAGGCACATGAATGAGAGGATTATTTCCATGGAATCCCTAGCGGTTCAATGTATTGGCGGATTACGTTGTTTAATGCATTTTCTATCACTATGTTTTGCTTTACATTCTCTATCTATGAACAAGTTTGTAAAGTTATCATTTTTTAATTATAGACAGCCTGCCGTAATTTTTGCCACCATTTGTTATTTTTACATTCCCGCGCGCACCTAAAGGAAAGCTAGCTTTTCGTAATAATCGTTACAGTGAATGTTTTAATAATTACGTCGGAAATCTTTACAAGTTTTGCTAGAATGTAGTTCATTGTGAATTATTGTTTATTGCCAAATCCTGTTCAGATCTTTTATCGTTCGTGTATCATTCAATTATTCATGCATCCGTATTTTGCATCTTCTCTTCCAAGAGTTTATTCAGATAGTCTTATCACTAAAGAAAGTTAGGTTTGAAACTAATATTCTAAGGTGTAGATTATTTTAAGTTCATATTGGCTTCTTCACAAAAATTGTTGCTTATTAATTTGGAGGTGAGCGTATGTTATCTAAAGACAAGTATGAAAATTTTTTCACTATGTAAAAAGAGGGTGAATCTTTTTGATTTAGCGGACTATAATATTGAATGATATAAATATGATATAGTATGATATGATATAATATAATATAATATAATATAGTATAATGTAATATGATGTAATATAGTGTAAAATAATGTAGTATAAAATAGTATAATACAATGTAGTATAATACAATGTCCTTTGACTTGTAAGGATGTTGATTTTGCCATAGAATTGTCTTTACAAGATCGTAGGCAAAATTTTGACCTATCTTTAGGATTGTTGATTTTTGTTTCATTGGCCATAACTTCATATTTTATTATTACGTAATAGCTTTCTACCTCTTTGTTACTGCATCATTCGTTGGCGTCAATGATTGCATCAACTTCTGAGTGTAATTGTTTCTTCATTGTTCTCTACATGTTATTATTAGCTTGATAGGTTTTGACTTCGTCTTAGAGCCCTGCCCTCGATCAACTGATATTGCCCTTGTTTTTGCAGTAAGCATATTTTTCTGATTAATTATGCTCTTTTATTAATATCGTCTGAAATTGACCTCATGATTTATTGGGGTGCATCATCATCCGATATCCTGTTTGTTTGTCTTTACTCAATGGAGCTTTGTCATCTAACTCCCTTCCTCCTCCCCTACGGTGCTTTTCAGTTTGCTATCAAAAAGTGGCTTAAGTTGGCTTGCTGGAGAAGATTTAATCTACTCAACTTAATATTCATCAAAAATGATTTTGTAGAATATGCAAATGGCTCTAGAATTGTCTCTATCTGTTTACGGGTGTTACAAATGTGCCGATTTCTCTTTTTTCAAGACCTATATGTCTACATTCCACTTTATTTGGTCCAACTGTGATTAAATGTAATTTTTGGCTGAAAAGGTAGAACTTTGAGAAAAACAAGACCTACATGCGCCCATCCTGTGTTCTTTAGAATTATTAAGATATTTTTTCTAAGCGCACCAGGAGTAAAAGAGACCGCTGTAAGTTTTATCCTAAATATGAAAAGAGGCATATTAGCATGCAAATTCAATTTTCTCACACAATGGACTCTGGCTGAAATCCTCTATTTCAAAACGTAAATGGAAATTAAGTACAAAACATTTAGCTATTTGAATGTTATTTCAGTTCGTGCCTTGTTTGTACCGGATTTGTAGAACTGCTGAGGACCACTGTGTGTGCATGATTGGTATCAACAATTTTGCGTGTTCTTGAGGTATTTATCTCTCAGATTTTATGGTTGTGGTATTCATTTACTGGTCCGCGCTTCTGCTTATGGTCGAGTTAATTATGTTTTTCTTTCATCAGTACGTTATTTTCATGTGAACTCGAGAGTCCAGTTTGTTGTTTTAATATGAATATTGAAATGAAGGTAACTAATGGCCAGTGAGATAAATTTAGTTGGAAAGATTTGACTTTGTTCTGTGAAAATTGGTCTCTCTTGATTAAAATCTGTTACTTAGGTAGTGATGGTTGGGTGATGAATACGTCACTTAATAGCAACATCGCTCGTTATTAAGTCACGTATTCATGCTGTTGAACGTGGCTCATATTCGATTTCCAATCATTTATGCACTAAACATTTTTCTTTATCTCTTGCATTTTTTTATACACCTTTATTTAACTCATATGTCTCATTTCTTTTTAAAGACTTTGGTTAGCACAGAAGCACAAAATTTTCGTTTGTTAAATGGTCCAACCTGAAACACGATATAGTTAGTAGTATCGGCTGTAGCTAACAATTCGGGAAAATGGTTTTGAGTGTTGATGAAAGATGTATCAGACAACTAAACCGTCCATTATCTTTACAATATATTCATAGATTTAGCTGAGTTTAATAGTAATTATTGCCGCCTTTAGATGTTGAGCAGATTTGCTCTTTCTTAAGTGCTGTGATGTATGGACTTAATTCAAATCATGAAGTTCAATAAGAAATGATCTCCTTGTATTGGTTTTTTGTACTAAAAGAGAAAATAACCGCAGTTGCAGAGCTATCAGAATTCTGAGTGTTTCACAGTTGTTTTGTTATACAATTTATCCATTACGTTCATATCCACAAATGCCTTTGAAAGCATGCTTTTGGACAGCTCTGATATAATTGGTCAATTCTTTTACTTAGGTATGTTAGGCCCCCTAGAAAAGTGTTCTTGAATGCACTTCCAGTGATTAGGATGAATGTCGAGTATAGCGAAGCGTTGAATGATAATGGTATGATACATACAAGGTTCGTACTGAACGTGGAAAGCTTGGGAAATAGGCCATTTCCAGACAAGTCAGGGGAAAGCTGGAGTAGACGTGAAATTTTCTATAATTCTTGTCTAAGTCAGGGAAAAGTCAAGGAAAACAAATTATTTAGTCAGCGTATCATTTTCATTAGCTATCTGCATGGTTGTTCGCAACGTCGTTGCTGTAATTATTGTCAGTAAATGTGAACTTCATCAGTTAGCTTTGTGACATTGCAATTATATGTGCATTACCTATGGATTAGGCTTCATTTTCTTTACTTCTTTTTGTAAATATGTGAAATAATAGTCAGGTAAAAAGTCGGTGCTCTCGACTACAAGCCAGGGAAAAGTCAGGGAATTTCGATTGACATGTTGGGTATGAACCCTGACATATTGCCATGAGATTATCCACTATGTTCAAAGAGAGTCTTCGTTGTTCATTAAGAACAAAAGTCACAAGTTAACTGAAGGCATACTTTGAGGTTGAATCTGACAATGCTGTTTATTAATTTGTTTTAGAAATATGTGAGAGAGAATTTACCTAAATGTAGCTTCAATATATATATATATATATATATATATATATATATATATATATATATATATATATATATATATATATATATATATATATATATATATATATATATATATATATATATATATATATATATATATATATATATATATATATATATATATATATATATATATATATATAGAGTACACGAAGAAACACGGCAATATTTTTCAATTTGCAAGACAAGTTTCGGTCTGTTCATCAAACCATCATCATTTGAATATAGTAAGATTTACCGTTAGAATATATAACAGCACAACATAATCAATCGATAAATATATATATATATATAAATATATATATATATATACTATTTATATATATATATATCTTTATATATATATATATTTATTTATGTGTGTATATATAAATGTATATATCTATATTTATTTATTCATAAACTGATGTAGTAAAATATAGGTTATACTTGTTGTGCCTAATGAAGGCGGTGTTGCGTGGATTGAATATTAAACAAAGGGGAGTTTATTTTCCTGTATTAGAATCACATTCAACAGTTTTAATTAACTAATATGAATCTGTTCGGTTCTTTGGTTCAACGACGTCCTTATCCAATAAATTCTCTCTTTTGGCGGCAAAATAAAACAATGCATTTATACCAATGAATTACGATTAGGTAATAATCAATTGAAAAGTCAATTATGATCTTTTTGTCTTTCAGTCATGAGAATATTTGATATCTCGCTTCTATGATGTCTGTTTAGAACAGCTTTACCTTGTAATGCACCTAAACCCGTTTATGAAAACACGATCTCAGTATTATGCAAGATCTCTGTTTGTTAGAAGGCCATGTTGTTATTGCCTCTGTCTAATCGTTACTTCTCATCTACAGATAGTATTGTTCGGCAAGGGGAATCAGAGTCTTGGACAATTGATAATAATGATATTTCTTAACAACTGTCCTGCCGGCAACTATTTTGGGTATATTTATGTTCCTCCCCGTTCTATTTTCGATGTTGGATCTCGCAATGAATTTTGGCTTTCAAAATAGGTCAGGTAGACACCAATATGAGGCCGTTTTGTGATGGGGGGTATTTAAGAAGTGCTTTTGAAGGACAGAATCAAAAGACTTATTAAGACAGATAATTGGCATGACCTTTAACCATGGCAAATCCATGCATAGCTTCCAGTTGATGGCCTGCTGGGCAATTGCATTCAATCGCTTCTTGTGGCTTCAAGGTTCATGATTTATGCATTCACGTTTGTTGTCGTAGCTAAGTGATTCAACGCATACACGTTGTAAAATGGCTGTTTCCACGCGTTTGTGCATTGACAGTTGCATGTACATATATTTATGCAGCGGCTACAATTATTGGATAAATTTAGGGTAGCACCGGATAGGTAAAAGTCATGTGTTTACGTAGGCGTTGCAAGACTAAAATATGGCTCTATATTTTAGCTGCTAATTTTATCTGTAAGTAGTGTGGTATGGAAGAACCTACTTTCAACTTTTACTGACACTTTTTTACGGAGAGAAGGCTAGTTTTTTACGCCTAGACGGCAAGTGAAGTTGAAGGTAGCCAATTATTTGTAGTTATGTAAATGTTGTATATTAGTTTAAGGTATAAATTTATCTCATTCATTTACACTTTTTTAATCATTTGGATTCAGTATTCAGCTGCCTTTAAACCAGAAAGTTTGCTATGAGAAGACTTGCTTTTGTAGTTATGATTCATCTTGCATTATTCATCGCACTTTCAATCATGACAGCCAACTTTTTCTCCCCTGAATAATTTTCTAATTGAGTTTTGAAAATTTCTAATTTTCTAATAAAATATTGAAAGTAAGTATTGCCATGTTGTCATTAAGTATGTTACTCAGTGTTAATGTCAAAGGGGCTCCTCTTGTTTAAATTTTTCTTGACTTCCCGAATATGCTTACCCTCTTTTTTGTCAGTTGCTCTGTAATGAGTTTACAGATTTCTGTGCGTATTGGAGATTTCCTAATTGGTATTTACCCGATCTTGACTCAGCACCTAGAGCCCCCCTCCCCCCACCTCGTTAAGCTTTTTAGAGAACACCACTGTTTACCGCTGCTAAAGTTCGCGAGACGTTGAAGAGAATTTTGTATGCAGTTTTGTTAATCAATTCAATTTTTGATTACAGGAAAATTTGTCGATATTGTAATTGTCCTCGTGAAGATCACTGCATTATGGCAGCTTCAAACGTAGATAAGTCACAGTGGAACAGCAGAGTTGGAAATGATGTCCACGGTGGTCACTATTTTGGATCTGGAAATGATGATGATAGTGGTTGCGCCACGGAAGAGTTTGCTTGGACTCCACCCGGCTTAACCTTAGAAATGGTAAGACATTGTAGAATAAATCTTTGTGGTACAACACGCCAAATATTTTGCATGGTTTTTAAATGGCCTGCTCTACACCAAGCCTCTCACTACAAAGGGTGTCCATTAGATTTAGAATCGAGCGCTCGAATCTCATTAGCTCCTTGTGTGTTCTGTATTTCATGATTTTTCTTAGACGACTGACAGCTGCGGGGGCGTTGTGTAAATGACCAATGATCGGAGATAGCTAATGGAATTTATATTATAACCCCATTTAGACGTAGAAGGATAAGACATTACATAAAATGCTTTAGAGGTGGAGTTATTAACCATCTCATCATTATCAGTAGTATATCCTCCTTTGGTATCTCTGGTTTGTTATCAATATATTAACCAAGAAGGTAATGGTCATCCAAGTAGCTAATGGTCCTTTCTTTGGATTCTATGATATTCACTTATGCTTCACAGTCACAGTTGACTGTCAAGGAATTGATAAAACAGGCATACAAAATTCAAGATTTTTATATTATTCTAATCCATATCTTTAAGCAAAGAAACTGCGGTCGAAAGAAAGCCTGAATGCGCTGCTTGTGTTTGTAAAAAGGGCGTTTATTTGCTCTGTTTTCATGCTTAATTTGGTTATTTTACTGTGATGAACTTGGTTTTTTTGCTGTGATGAAATTGGGTTTTATCGGAAAATTTGCAGCTGCCGTTCCACTTAAACGAGAGATTTGCCTTCTTTAGTCCTCCTAAGCAATAACGATTCTTGTTGCTAATTAAAAATATTATATCAGCTATGTGTTTAGGCCACAGAGGATATTTGTATTGTCTATAAAATTACCCATTCGCACAATTTAGCTATATAGCAAAGCATAACAATTTGTTGATTCAAGAAGTAATATGATATTTTGAATGTGGCGTGTTGTGTGGGATTACTTCAATTACATGTCTTTCATACATAGTTTCCGAATGAAATGACTTCATGAAGAACGTAGATGCTGTCTTAATTATTGCATGAGATTCCAATAGGAAGAATCAAGCTCTAAATAGTTGTATTTAGGAGGTAAAGCCAGATGCGTGTTGTGAATTAGGCCAGAAATGTTCCATGAATTTTTTTAGTTGTAACTTTAATTTGGACTGCGCTACGGACTTCTTTCAATCAACACAAATAACATGATTTTAAAATATATTATAGAACGGAAAATCGGAGGATTATAAAGCAATTGATGATTATTCTCTGAATCAAACGGTCCAGAAAATCGTGTAAAAAGTTGTGTTAAATTGAAAGCATATAATGTACTGGATTAAGCAGCTGAAGTGTTTTTGTTCTATCTCTCTCTTGAGATTTTATTGTCTTCTTCTTTATTGTATAGAATTCATTGTAGTCTTTACCTACAACTATAATTTTATCAATTATTGGCAGTTCTAGTTCATTTCTATTCATCATGATAGATCCTTAATCCTGCTTTTCTTTCCAGATATGCACCTTCATTTTTGTGGTAGTATTATCTTAACCTAGTCGATTGTGGGTTACAGTTGTACGTTTGTACGAATGAAATATATGATACAATTTTCATANACAATGAGCGTGGTATATTTTACTATAGGTACGACTCTACATGTCGAGGATACCAGAGGAGAAAATCCCATATGTCAACAGCATCGGAGAACAATTCCGAGCTAGGCAATTATTGCTGCAGCTTCCTCCCCAAGATTCAGATTTCAAGCACTGTCATGATATGTCGGAAGAGGAACGCAATGAATTAAAGCTTTTCCAAGCTCAAAGACGACGTGATGCTTTGGGAAGAGGAACGGTTAGGCTCATTCCAGAAACTGTAGAAGGTGTAACAGGACTATGCCAGCAGGTATGTTTTACTCTATTTCATTTGTCTATCATTTCTAGTTTTATCTTTTTTTCTATGGCTCTTTCCCTTCAGTGTAATTGTTTGCATGGAAGTTTGTGTTTAGACCCTTATTCCCTTGGCATTGTAGATTGATCTCTTTAAAATATTGCCATTTTTAATTTGTTTCTTATTGCGTTTAGCAATAAATGCTATTGCCAGCAGTTTTGTAAGAGTGAAATTTAGAAGTTAGGCCAAACCTGTGTCTTCCCAAGTTGTTTCTTGTTGATCCTAAAACGATACAGAAATTTTAGTTTTTGATTCACGAAAAAGAGGCTTGTGGTCCAGTCTTTGATTTCATCGGAGCTTTTTATGCCAACTGATGTGTTGCCAACCTGAACTCCATATGTAATCTAACCATTAAGATGTCATGACAGACTGATTTTTTCTTTTGAAAATCAACATGGCATTGATTATTGCAACTAATTCGCAATTTATGCCGTTTCAAACAAAGGAGCAA
>OLMO02000001.1:962974-987327 GCA_900291935.2 Cassiopea xamachana | reverse complement strand
AGAGTGTCATATTCCTACAATGTCCCAAGTCAATAACCTGTAAAATTTGTCAAGCATGGTATCAATAGCTATCAATATTTGAAATACATAGTAATTTCTAAATGTTGGATTATGATCAAAAACCATTTATGAAATTTTTCATTGAAACAAAAGGCCCATATTCTTAATTTCATCATCATGCACTAGCCTGCAAAAAAAAACTACATTGGGTCAGCTCTTTGGCAAGTGTTGACAGAACATAAGGTTTGGAAGCAATCCAATATGTGCTTTGCAAATCAAAACTGTAGAGTTGCTGAGATAACAGGCTGTTCTGACTGTTAACTAATTGGAATTACTTTGGTATACTTTCAACTGAAAGAGAATTCAAACACACAACCAAAATCGTGGCTGAATACCTATGATTGTATGGCAACCAAATTAAATTGGGCTTACAATGCAGGATATATGATATAAATTCCAGAAATAGTTTGTGGTTACAGTCATATTAACATAAATAAAGTTACATTAAAATAAATAAAAAACATTCTCAGACAAGTACTTAGTACCATACTGCTTTACTTCATGCATTAGTGGGAGCGCAATAAACATAGGTCATTCAATATTTGGTAAACAACTTAACGAATATTTATCTATTTCGAGAATTTTAAACATCTATATTAACTTCAAACAACCGTTGGACACATAGATGTAAAGGTCGCTGTTTGCAGCTTAGTAGGGTTGCTTCGATTTACGGATTCGAGTGATTACTTCATAGATGTTATTGTTCTCAATGTTTGCAGTTTGTTGGTGTTTGTCAAATTTCTATTAATGGTATGTTTACAGCCGGATGTGAAGTCTATAAATCAAATACCATAAATGAATATCTTTTTCTAGCATATTAACATTAACTTTTACGCAAATTACGTTAGCTTTAGTTAACAGGTAACATTTTACTTACAGTTTCTGCAAGTTTTCGTAGCTGTTTTTCTCTCTCATACTGGGTGATCAGCTGTTCGTTATCCTCTGACAACATTTCCAACTCCAAAGCTTGCTCCTTGTTCTCACTGTATGCTCCATCTAACTGTTCCAAAACATTAACAACCATCGGCATAAGGCTGTCTAGAACTCCTTGACCATAGTTTTGAATTAAAACTTCAAATTCATTATAAATTGCAGCTGCTAGTGATGAAACTCTGTCGGACATGGTTGCATTACCACCCTCATCGTTGCTGGAATAAACTGCTTCCTGCTCGCTGCTTACTGCCAAATCAAGATGATCCATCTTATCTTCTTGCATTTTCGATATTCAGTATATTTCCTTCTGCGATTTAACTAACAATATTTCAGAGTTTGTATTGTCATACCTCTGTTGCTGATGTTCGCCATTGCAATCTCATTTTTAAATTGGCGCATGCGTGCTCTCGAGTAGCCTTGAGGTTACCGCCTAGTTTCTAATAGCCAGTTTTTGACTGTTCTGCTTTGATGTTTGATATAACGTAAATGCATTATTTAAATATCAATATTCACAGCTGATGAGCTGAAAATCAAAAGTTTATCACTCGTGAATGTGATAAGGAGTACGGAATTGCAGGTGGGGCAATTCATCCAAGTGACGCAGCCGACTTAGGTTGGGGTTAAAACAATTCCCAAAGGCCCCAATCTTTTGAGGCCAAACTGTTTTCGAGAGACATGCAATTTGCAGCATTTGTTGTGAAAATTAAAATGGAACTCTACCAAAACAAAATTTCAAAAGGTCCCGAGAGTCTTATTAGATCACTGATTCATCCACAGGCATTCCAAACACTTAGTGAAAAAGCAGAATCCCATCATGATGCCATCATAGTGTCATTTTCCCTCCTGGGAAAATCAGTAAACCATTAACGAAATCTGTTTGAAATAGATGTATGTAGCTTCGCTTTGCTTTATAGAAAATGTAAATAAGCTTTTTGACCCTTTCTCTCTGTTCTCTACCTCTCTCACTTTCCAATCATAGCTTCATAACATCAAATACTTCTTTGTAGAGACTAAGTGATTGGCGTGTATCTCCAATCAACAGCCAGAGGCGTAGGGTTTACCATCAATTATCTCACCTTCATTATGCGGTTACGAAGATACATTGTTCACATACATTACTCAAGATGAGATCAATTCTCCCAAAACAACTGCCCTTGCCTTTTCTATTAAAACAATACCAAGTCTAACTTCATCTTACAGCAAAATATCAGTACCTAGGTATGTTTATACACCCAAGAGACGATGATTGTATATTTCGAGTAAAAATTTCACTTATTGAAAATATTCAAAACTTGGAGAATATGAATTCGCGGTGGATGTCAAATGACAGAGTAAATTATAAAAAGCTATTCAAGAGCGCAAATAAAATTGGAGAAAAGCTGCAAATGTTTGATTTGATTAAAAACAAGAAGCTTCTAGATAAGAAAAACAATGAAATGCTGGGGTTGCATCAAAATTACAAATAGAGTAATGTTTGCTGAGCACTCCTATTCATCCAACTCTAGCAATGATACTTTGATAGTATGAGTAATACAGTGGTTGTAAATGCAAGTTGAATCAATGAAAAAGTGAATAAAACAACAGAACCTCTGATAAACGTGAAGGTGAAGAATGAAAAATTTCACACTCATTTTTCACAGAACTGGATTCAGACATAATAACTTTTCAACATTTTCACATAAAGATACAGTGCCAGCTTCTACAAAAGCAACCACCAATACAGTTAGGTATCCGGCTTTGCGGTTTAGCCTTCCTAGCGGTTAATAAAAGCAAATGCATAGAGTAAGGTAGTGCAAAACTGGTACAGAGAGAATGTTTCAGTGCAAATTAGTTGTTACTATAGTTCCTTGCCACCACATCAAATTGCTTGATATTCCAAGGCAACCATAGCTTTTGCAAGAAATCCATATCTTGTTAAACATCCTCAGTATCATTTTCAACCTCTATTTCATATCGTTCCATCAAAAAAAAACCGCAAAACCAAGTTCTGCCTTTGCCGCAATTTTCAGAACAAACTCTTATTCTTGAAGAAGCTAACGCAAAACACTGCCATGAAATAACCTAAGCAGTCGATGTGAACAAATAATGCTTCTTCAAAGGACTCTCTTTTAAAGCCAAATGAAATCATATTTGCAAAGATGCTGGAACATTTCAATAATACTTAAAGTACAAACAAAATCAAGTAAAATTATTGACATAAATTAGGGAATTATTGACATAAATTAGGAAATTATGCAATAAAGGCAAACAATTGTTGGAAAGTCTTTCTATTCTGTAATGTACCCTAGGAATGTGTATCTTTCCATCAATTTCAAACTACCCACAACAAAACAGATAAGTCAATTTGCCAACACGAAATTTTTTATCAAACAAAACTGTCTGCCACTATGTTAACAAAATAATCTGTGTACTATTGATTCTACAATACAAATCAAAATATTTGCAAAACCATTTACTAAGATTTCTTAAATGAGTCCAAAACCTTTTGCATGAGTGATGGCTTTTAAAAGTCTGTCTTGCAGTTTTGCTTTGCTTGAATATTCAGGTAGCATTAATACATTGAAACAAGTATGTGCAGTTGGTAATCTAGAAAAATCAAGAAAAGTTAATTGCATCAAGAGAGTGTAAGCCATAAAAGACAAGGAAACGAACGAAGGGCATAATCTACAATCAAGTGCAACAAGTTTAAACCAACCGACAACTGAGGACATATTTAATATATAACAACAAAGATATAGCACAAGTGTGTAAACAATCCCAATGAAATGTTAGAAATTGTTGTAAATCAATTCCGAACTACCTATCTGAGTCTGGTCCATTTTTTGCAATGATCAGTCTGAGTTTTGCCAATCCTCCAACAGGGACTCGATCACTTCCGGTAGTAAAAGCAACCAGCAAACGCTGCTCATCAATGGTCATTCCATGGAATATTTCCCAAAAGTATCTGCAAAGAAAGATATCTTCAGATGAGGTGTTAGATATTTTGAATATTAAATTTCACGCAAAAACTTCCTAACATGTGTATTACCGACCAAAATTTATTTTTAAGAAAAGAGAATTACCGTATAAGTGGATGATCCTTGCTGTAACCTCCGTCATATTCTGTTGATCTTTCTAAATCTTCAACATCAAACGTCTGAGAAATGGTCATAGATAAGTGCAAATAAGTAAATACTCATGAGCAATGATTAAACAACAAGACCCTTTTGCAGCAGTCAAGATAAAAGTTCTAGGAGCAGTTTGAGAGGGAGTATCAAGCATTTAAAAAGATATGATTCGCAGCATTTGAATAAAACTGATAACAGTATATGCACCAGCAGAGAGGAGAGCATTCCCAACCTAAAAAAGTATTTCTTTTCATTTGTAGGATGTGGAAGAAATTTAATGAATAGCAATATAAAATGTTTAACTAAAAGAGAGTAGCAATGAATATATTTACGCACAAATAGAACAACGTAGTGTCTTTGATTAGCCAATAAAATAGATAATTATTTTTACCTTACTCCCACAAAGTAACAATTCCAGTTCTTCAGGACGAAACAAACGATGTAGCATAGAATCCTCAGTAACCATATCAAATCCACGTTTGAAAGCTTCGAACTAAAATAGATAGCCATTATGAGAAACGTTTGCATATGCAAATACATACTTTTAAGCAACTTCAATCATTATCATTTTCTATTTGAAAAATCTGAAAACAATATTGGACAGCTGCATACCTGTGCTTTGATTGAATCATTTAGCAAGAAGCTGGAATATCGTTCAANATAAACTCCTGCAGCGAGAAATCAAGCTAAATCAATCGAAATATTTTTCAATTTTATTTCTAGCATGAGTTGTTCATGGCTTTCAAAATCATACTGAATGCACTATTCCGCTAAGTTGATAAGCTGCAAACTCAAAAACAGGAAATTCATGGGCTCTTTCCAATAAAATCTCAACAAAAACGCAATGAAAAGAAACAAATGAGGAAAATTGCTCTTCGAAAACTAACTTCCTTATTCTCTTGGTTAACTAATTTTTCCATGCCTCCTTCAACTAACTCATGAGATATTTTTTCTCCAAAAATGTTTTGATATCCAACTGCAAAAGAAACCATAAAGTCTTCTTCGATTGACCCAGTGTACTGCAGCATTTCCACCAAACCTTTGTAGATTTCCTAAAATCACATACAAAATTTGATTAATTTTTTCCACGATAAAGGTAAGCTTCCTTGAAGCAAACAACAGAAAGGATAACCCATAGAAGAGACGAGATTTCCCGTATGCAAAATTCAATATCGTATATGAAAAATTATGAGCACAATCCAAGAATTAAACAACACCTCTTAGCATTTTGTGTAAGAGTAATAAATTATTCATGGCAACAAAATCTTTAATACAAAAGCCAATAAAAGTACTTGGGAAAAAGCGTCCAGATTTCATAAAAATAATTGAGAATGTGGGATTGAACACTGGGGGAAAACGAAGACATCGTTCCGAGGGACAATTGTGACAAGCAAGCAGATAACTTTTAGAAAATTTAAATCTTTAAAATCATTCACTGTTCTGAATGATTGATGAAACGATTAGTAACACATTTGCTGTCTTCAATGGTTTGATGCAATTTTTCAATACGAAAGGACATAAAACCACTCTAAATGGCCAGCAGGAAATATCTGCCCCGACTACACCAATCCCATAGAGTAAAATTTTCTCATCCACTGCTTCAAAAGCTAAACGGAGCACAAAAGACTGCATTTATTATGCATGGCAGAGAGCAGGGGCAGGTGAAATTGAGATGGAATTGGAAAACAATATACAAAGAAAAGGGGTATTTAAATTTGGTTACAATAAAATGAGGGGATACCAAATTGTTGTTATCAAAGAAGTTTGAAGAAATAACCAGAGTGGTGAGACGTTAGCCCCACCCCAGGTAAACAACTATCGGGAAACTTGAAACCTTGTCGGCAAACTTACATCTATCTTAGGTTGAATTTTATAATTTATAAAGAGTTGTTCTAATTCCCTACGGAGAATCGTAATGCAAGGATTCAGCAAGCTTTTCTGAGAATAAATAGATAAGTAAGTGTTTCCAGCGATTTCAGATTTAAATTTCAAAACTTCACAGGGTNTAGCATGCCTCCCTACCTAATCTAAATTTAGGAACTAGAGCAGCATTTACTAGATGTCATACTTCATCATCAGTTATGTTATATAAAACCCATTTCTGTGCACAAAGTGCGGGGAATAGTACTAAGTTCTTCAACAACTTTGTCCGGGAAGAAAAGGAGAGCTCTTAGTGGTTTCTGAAGGCCTCTATATTTCAAACTAATGTTAGCTCAAAGTGTAAAATGGAAGATGCTCGTAACAAAGGAGCACCAACTTTTAACTGGCCTCTCTAAAATGTACATTGTCACAGTTGGTGTCACAGTTTGTATGGATGTGGGGGAGTGAAATGTTTTGAATTTTTGCTTGGGGGATTGTTAAATTTTCATGAGTTGAGGTGAGGATGCTGCATCGATCGAAAACATTTGCAGTTGTAATTTAATTTGTTTTTCGATAATTGTTTTTGTAGATTGAAAACCTTCTGCAATATTAATCACGTTAAAATATCACACAGCCTTTAAGCTAAGAGGATGGATGGGTGCACCTGTTGTTGACAACAATACTCTGCTGTAATGATAGCTACCTCGTGAGAGAATTCCAAGTCTTCAAAGCAACCCTTTCGACCTAGTAGCTTTCGGTATAGCACCAATGGAAAGCTAACATCCAAAATGATGCCATTGTAAATAGCCAATCCAAACACCAGACCAATGAGTGTAAACTGTGCGTCGTTCTCAAAAGAAGTTGGGTTGAACCAATACTGCCTCCTTGCCTCATTGTATATNTAAACATCCCTGCATTGAACATGCACAAAGTATGATACAAAGCGTACAAACATTTACGCCTAGACTAAACTTCACACAAGCAGTAGGTCAACTGCTACATTTGCATATGCATAGAAATCATAAATACTGAACAAAACTTTTTATAAGAGATAAGCTGTAAGAACAAGCTGGCCCTTCAACAAGACCAAAATGAACTCTACTATCTGAATCAGGCATTAGATGAATAAGTTTACCTTACAGCTGCTCAAAGGCAACAACAACGATATCGAATTCAATGGGCAGAAACAATTGATGGAAAACTCTGATGGAAAAAAGTAATCTAACAATTCTCAAAACGTACAATAAAAGATTGTAATAAAAAAAAAGATCATCAAAGTTGGGGTCATGAAAAAGTTAATAAATCTACATTTTATATACTTGAATTTTGATATTTGTCAAAAAAGGAATCTTACACCAACTTTAAATAAATTATTGTGCCTGCAATTATTAAGTTCAAATTGTTGAGGAAACTAAGTATTACAAAAACTCAAAAGCTGCAAAAAACTTCAATTTATTACCATAGTCAGGGTTGAAGATCTGCTCGACAATAAGTTGGAAGAACTCTTTCGAAACACCGCCTTCATCGACCCCCTGCTCCCCTTCAAACTCAACAATCAATTGCTTTTTTAAATCAGCGACATTATCCCTTGAAATGATCTCCAACTGTGAAAAACGAAGAAAAAGAAAACCTGATAGTGAAATGGCGCTTCAAGGGCAAATAATATAGTGAAAAACAAAATAGATATTCAAAAGTGGGCTGCGTAAGAAAAATATTACCACAATCATTAATGGATTCTTGCATACATCAAGGTGCCGTTGAATCAGCATCTGATAGGCTTGCTCTAATATCTCAAATCTAATTAAGTTGTCTATGAAATGTCTACACCAAATTTGCATCAGTGTATCACCTATCTGCACAACTACAAAGAGTTGTCTTCCACTGGCGACATACTCTGAAGTATGGTCGTACCAACTGCTTCTATTTTCATATAAATCATACGACGATAGAAGAAACAAATTTCAAAATATATCTATATACGTACCCTAACAAGAGCATCTTCTATCAAATGATCCCTTCGAACTTTGAGTCGCAAATATGGAGAATTAAATGATTCAAAATCGCCTTGCATTAAAGCCATTAAGGCTGTCAACCTTCTCTCGCTATACATTCTAACTCGATTATCATAATAAAGACCAAGGCTTTTGTTCGCTGCATTCAACAAGAAAGGATAGTTCAGGAAAGAAAACTTCGGATCTCCGTATTTATAATTTGTAAAGTCTCTACTCATATCCATCTGTTCATTGAGAATTTCGTTGACAAAGTCATCACATGCTATTAACGGTTCTCTACAGCTGAGAATATCGAGATTCAATTCAGACGTGAGTTCATCAGTTGAGTATATGCTAGACGGCGTAATATTTGATGCAACACCTAAGCCCCGGCTCTGTTCGAACTTCCCCCCAAGTATTGATGCCAGGAAAACTAATTTCATGCATTTTGCAGCAGCTACAATACTGTTATCTTCGTGAAACAAATGCCCAGTTGAAGAGCTTTTGGTTAGAATTTCGAGAGTAATGAACTGATTCAGGACATCAACAATGTATTTAAGGTGTTCAACACCAATTGATGACCAAATTTTTATCAACGTTACTTGAAGATACACAGGAAGGTAACTGGTAGCTTTCATTATGGCTGGCAATGCTGATGTGGTATACTCTGGTCCTTGGAGGTTAGGGTTCAAAAAAAATATTATGAGCTGATTCAAATATTCATTCCCCTTTCTATCTCCCTTTCTACGTAAGGAATCTTCGATAATTGCGCCTAAGCTTGTGAATGCATTTACTAATGCGTTTTCAATATACTGGTTACCAATTCCAAACAGAAGGTCATAAGACTCCTTAATCTCCTGGACATTAACCAGAACAGCACCAAATGCTGGAAAATCATCAACAGGCTTGAGGAAGCTGTGGTTCAAAGTTTCTGATGATGAAAATGCCTCTCCAAGCAGTCTTACGAGACTATCAAAGCTATCAATGTTCTTGCATGTTTCAATCACATCATTAAGTTTGGATAACGACAGTCCATTTTTGTCTTGTACTGCAAAAAGTATATCTATCATTAAGGCAAACAAAAACTAATTATTCTATAATGACGTAGGCAAGACAGCAAGCAAACTGCTGCTTTTGAATGAAAACTTTACTTGGTTGTAGTAGTTAGATTACTATAGAGGTCTTTATCACACAATAACAACTTTATGAACTCAAAGCTCATAAGAATAAAGCAAGGAATTTCATCTAACGTACCTTGAAAAGGGCAAAGCCTGGCCCCCTTCAACAGCAATCTTAAGGCCAAAGCTGCAGCCTCATCTTTGTTCGGTGAGCTCTGTAATTTTCCAGAGGCACAAAATTCATTATCACATTGTTGTTGTCCACATCCTTTAGTCACCTGATCAAAGTACCTCTTAATACGACCCTCTGCATCTTGTCTACTGCAATAAATCAAAACTAGAATTGTAAATAAATTACATTAGTTGAGATAAACATGACCAGGTAGGAACATGACCGGGTTGGGGTATGACCAGGTAGGGACATGACCGGGTAGGGGTATGACCAAGTAGGGGCATGACAAGGTAGGGGCATGACCGGGTGGGATATGACCAGGTAGGGACATTACCGTGTGAGGCATGACCAGGTAGGGGCATGACCGGGTAGGGACATGACCAGGTAGGGCAATATGAATCATCAGAACAAAGTGAGGAATGATGTCGAGAGAGAAAGGATGGGGACGCAAAGGGGGGCAGCAAGGCCACAAAGCAAACACAATTGGGCAAAAATGCGATTAGCTAGATGCATCCAGATACAAGATGAACAGTATGAGGGTAGGAGGGTGGATAGGATGCTGGGAAGAAAACACACGTGAGGAAAGCCAAGGAGATACATGGAATAATTGAAGCAGTTGGTCAACTAATAACCCTTCAGGGATGTCGCATAACATCGCTCCCTTACAGTGCACTCATGCACATACAATAGCCGTCAAAAGTCATGAATTACTTAATGGACTTTTGAGCAAAATTCTTATGTCAATTCTACACTTACCATGCAGAATGACACCTAGTTTCTCATCAATAGGACAACGTTATTTTTGGGGGAAAGGGGTGCATGCAAGGTGTACTGATTTAAATACTGAGTGCACTTAATTTTTATACCAATTTGTGAGTGTCCCAGGGACCCAAAGCCTTTTGGCGATTATTTCATTTACTACGCATCTCTGCATATAGCTCTACTTAACAGGTTATTTATTCAAAAACAGTAACAACAATGCCCATAACAATTGAAACAAAAGATATTCCCAACCACATATCTAAAGGGAACTGGTTCAATAGTAAACTCTTAACCAATGCAAAACATAAAAAAAACTTTAGCAAAGTCCAAAAGATAGAAATGGATTTATTTGCGTTCAATTTTCCGCTTCAGAAGCCGATTATTGGGCCGTCTATTAAACGGTTTCTTATAAACGAAACAGGTGTGGTTACTCAAATGGAGGCAGCAAAACAAGTCGTTCTTCGTGATTTTCTGCTGCAATTACTGGAAATCAATAACTTCAAAAATATTGATCTGTTGCATAACAAAAACAGTCACCCTTTTATCCCTTTAATGCTCATCCATCCCTGAGAATACGAGATATACATAGCTTTTGAAGGGCCTCGAAGATCGTTTTGAAACTGACAGAAGGATAGTTACGCAATCAAACAGAGGATTTGTGCAAGCGTTGATTACTGCTTACTTATTCTGGTGTGAAGAGGGCTTTTGTCTCAAGTTGCCTTGATACACGCTATCGGCGATTTTGTTAAGGCCCTATCTACACTACTACGGATCACTTTCCGAGAAATGAGTATTTCTCGGAGAAATCTCCAATCACTAAAAACTCTCCTGGCAATAGATTCTCTTTCACACTATTTAGATAGCTAGCTTCCTGTTTGGCAATGAAGTCATGTGGCTTTAGTATCTCTAGCTTTTCAAGAAAAACATCGAGAAAATCCTCAACTGGCTTGATGAAGCTTCAAGGTTTGAGCTATCAGTAGCTGTCCATTGGCTAAACTGAATCTCGTCAATACCCATCTCTTCATAGCATCTCTCCAGGACTTCATTCAAGGATTCTATATCTCATTCAATTGCCGTAAAAGATTAGGAGCTCTTTCTCCAGAAGCTGAAACTGAATCTTCGAGTGATGAGCAACAAGAACAGCAAGGCCTTGATGATTCATTTACATATGATCAGTCTTTTACCGTCAGAGTTTGAACTGAGCTCCCTCAATACATCCTTAGAATTAATAGGAGCCAGCTCATTCAAGAAATACAGGGCCCAAAAAGAAGGTTTATATGTGTTGAAGAAAATGCAAAAAATACAGGATGCCTTTTCACAAAAGATTGATGTTGTATGTGGACGATCAAAACAGTGGGAGATGGAAGAAGAAGAGGCCCTATCCAATGATGAAAGCCATGACATGCAAGAAGTTCCGACTTCTTTTATTCAAAAGTATCAAAACACATTAAGTAGGAGCCAAAAAATAACCATTCTAACAATATTTGCAAACACTTGGAGTCGAAGGAGAATAATGGAAAGGTTTGGTTGCTCTCAAAGAATGGCTACTCAAGCTAAACGTCTGGCAATCAAGAAAGGGATTCTGTCTACTCCAAATCCAAAGGTAGGTAGAGGATTGGAACCAGATACAGTTGAATCAGTGAAAAACATTTTTTACAAGGATGAGATCAATAGAGTGATGCCAGGGAAGAAGGATTGCGTGACCAATCTTGAGAATGGAGAAAAGATGAAAATTCAAAAGAGACTTGTACTGGGTAACCTGAGAGAAGTTTACCAGCAGTTTAAGGCCTCAAACCCTGAAAGGAAAGTTGGATTTTCAAAATTTGCAATGCTGTGTCCAAAAGAATGTGTCTTAGCAGGGTCTAGTGATACACATTCTGTGTGCATTTGCACGACTCTCAATGATGTAAAATTGATGATGACTGGTTCAAAGATGGATAATGTAACAGGAAATGAAGAAGTACCATTAAAACAATATAGCTATGCCATAGCAATGACTATGTGCAACCCAGCTCTACCATCATGCCATCTTGGAACATATGAATGCTGCCCAGGTATAGAATCCTTGAATGAAGTCCTGGAGAGATGCTATGAAGAGATGGGTATTGACGAGATTCAGTTTAGCCAATGGACAGCTACTGATAGCTCAAACCTTGAAGCTTCATCAAGCCAGTTGAGGATTTTCTCGATGTTTTTCTTGAAAAGCTAGAGATACTAAAGCCACATGACTTCATTGCCAAACAGGAAGCTAGCTATCTAAATAGTGTGAAAGAGAATCTATTGCCAGGAGAGTTTTTAGTGATTGGAGATTTCTCCGAGAAATACTCATTTGTTGTGCAAGACAAAACTCAGTCATTTCACTTGAACAACTATTCACCCATTTGCATACTATTACAGGAATGCTGGTGATATAGAGCATGGGAACTGGAGCATATTTTCCCTCCAATTGATACCAATGATGGATGCTCCTGTGCTTGCCTATCTGTAACATTCCTCAAATCCTTTGCTCTCCTACTTTTGTGCTCTTTGAAAGGGTCACAGCAATATTTCTGGTGTTTCTTAAAGAGAACTAACCTTTCATTTGATGCAGCCATCGGGTGGTAGAAATGAAGTACAGCAACAAATTAAAGGAACCTGATTGAGCGAGTGCAAATGAACGAATGATGAATACTCAGCCAGAATGTCATATAGCATCACTGTGATCTTACAACATAGGGACTTAAACAATTTTCAACAAGCTATGATTATAAAGTGTGAAACTGTGGCCTGTGAAATGCAATATTGTTTGAGTGGTAAATTTTTGATGGGAAATTAGCTGAACTATGAACATTGTGTCAGATTCTTCAAGAAGTCATTTGAATTTGCTTGCTTTGTGGCTGAGAACCATAAAGCAAACAACGTAGAATGTATACTTTCTTCTAAATAAAGAATGAACTTTCCACATTTGTCAAGGTATTAGCAGTCATCTGTTGAAAACTATACTCATAACTTTGCTTGAAAACAATAATATTTGATTAGAAAACAAATGCATCACTTTGCAGTATTCTAACTACCATAGTGAGTACTTAAGCTTCAAAATTTCAGCTACATGATGTGCAAGACTAGTGGCTACATGTTGTTTGAGGAGGGCTAGCTATCAATCCCAGGCTTACCCCACTCTGAAACTTTCACAGACGATGCAAAATATGTACATCTACAATCTTATCACAAACTTTTGAATTTTCAAATTGCTGCCCGGGGAGGGTCAAAGGTCAAAAGAAAGAAACCTGTTTTACTGTAGCTCATTTAGATTTAACATGTTTTTAAATAAAATATTTGATTTCTACAGGCTAAAAGCTTTTATTTGACACGAATTTTATTGTCATAGGACAAACATAGAAGAAATTACAAAATTAGAGGGAGTCGTGGGTGACGGCAAAGGTTAAAACTTTGACCTACCGCAAAACCTAAACCGTTTGACCAAATTCAAAAATTTTTGTTGCAAATATGTTTTTTATATGTATCAGCAGCTGTGAAAAGTTTCAAGCATTTCTGTGAGATTACACTTTTTTGGATGGTTACACTTGGCATGGAATGTCCCCTACAGCATTCCTAGCAATCCACAGGAAAACCGATGCAATTAGCTGTATCACTTTGATCTCTGCAGCAAAAGGATCAAAAGTGGTCCGCACTCTAGAAAATCAATCCCATTTACACTCAGCCACAAAGCAAGGGGTGGGTATGGGGGCAGTGCCCCCCCAGTTGAAAAACTTTGTCCACCCTTGACCGCCCACTAAATATATTGATTTTCATCCAAAAAGAAAAAGTAAATATTTGACATAAAACAACCAGTATCAAGAATGTGTTGGTAGCAATCTTCTGCAGTTAGTTATTTTTATTATGCCTATGGGAAACTTACTAGTCAGTAGACACACAATACCACAAAATGAAGTGGAAACATGTAGTAAAGAGAGAAATTGAGCAATCTTCAAAAGGAAAGTACTAGTGGGTGGTCAGCCACATAGCCAGGAGGGGGCATAGGGAGCACGGCCCACCCAACTGAAAGATCATGCCCATTATTGCCTGCCCATAGAAGTTAAGTTGCCTTCTGCCTAAAAGAAGAAAAGGGAAGAAAACAACCAACGACAGAGAGGGTGCTAGTTACTATCCAATATTTATATGTATATATGATAAAATCATAAACAGCAAGAAAGGATGTCATCAAACTTTCATCAACATACCCCACGACTTTTTGTAATAATATTTCAATTTGATTGTGCAATTGTGGAATTGCAGGTAGGGGACTGCTTATTGTCACAGGCTAATTGGAGTTACTGTCCACATTGCTAAAGAGAGCACTACACTACACAAAAGCAGGAGTTGCAGAAAATCCAATCCTTCTGCTCAGCCATCCACAAAATTCCAAAGTTCAACCCAATGTATAACTCAATGATTTTCTACTATGGATCACATGGCAACTCTACTTTCCCACAAAAAAAGAAAGAGATTCTTTTGAAATTCACTTCCCTCTGCCTTCATTATCCAATATGATGTCATTATGAATAAAACTTAATGAGTATAGGTGACTCCTCATTGCTTGTCAAAGGACTTGGAATAAATTATCTAATAAGTAAATTTTTTCTGGCTAAAATGATTCTTCATAGATGGCCTTAATTGGTCATGTGTAGTTTGAGCATTGAGGAGATGTATTTCAATATCATTAGACTTCTACTAATTGTGAATCACTAGTTAAAATTAATGAAAAAGCCTGTGAGAATATCTAACATGCTACGCGAGTCTGGATGTGATTGGATAGCCCATCCCACCAGGGCAGGGAAAGCAAGAACAAAAAGGTCCTTTGTGATTTGTGTGCATTTCAAAAAATGGGTAGCACCAGCATGCCTTTTAGAAGTAAGCTTAATAACTAGAAGGCTTGCTATCGTAAGTTTAGTTCAGGGTTTTCAACTGTGTGATAAATACATATGGGTACCATAATGACTCAATAAAGTGCCTGGGTGTATAAAAAACTGTGAGTCACTAAGGGGGAGCTTATTTGAGGGGGTGCTTAATCAAGGAATTATGGTGCATTTGTATTTATCATGCAAATTGCACCATGATTTTAGTCAATCATGTTGTATATCTGACAATACTTACCATACTGGGAAAACTAAGGAAGGTTGTTGGAGGGGCGCACAATCCAATTTACCAACAAAAAGACTTCCCTCAAACCAAATTTGCCAACAAAGAAAACTTCCTTCATGTTTTTTCAGTTATTTGCCAACAAAGAAAATGTCTTTCAATGTTAACTAGCAGCCTAATGATAAACTGCAAATTTGCTGACAAGCTAAATGTTTGGGGTGGGGCACTCCCACACCCCTATGGCTACACCCCTACTACCATAGTAACCACATGAAACTCAAATTCACTATATTTGATTCCTACAACTAACTGAACACTAAATTTAGTGTTTTATTACTACTGTTGCTTCTACCAAAATACTGGTTGTGTGGAAAGACACCAACTGTTGGTCACAAAGGAGGGAGTTTCATTGCAAAGAGTTATCAAGTTACAGTGTAGAAGCTAATTCAAATAGCAGAAAACGAGCATGCCTTTTAAAACTATAAAGACTCCCTTGTATATTTTATTTAGCATATCTTACTCTTTACTTTTGACTCTGAAGATGTCAGAAAAGTAGCAACTAAGCTCCATTGACAGTACCTAGAGGCTTTGTCTCATGGTTGCTAAATGCAATTAGACAAAAGTTACCAAATGCTGCCTGAGAAATTGCCAAAAGTTGCTAAATCAGTTTTTCCTAACAATGACATCATAGATTGTATAATGCACACGCACATTTTTGACAGCATTGAGCTGTAAGCACACAAAAAGAAAGGCAATATTCAATTTCTGTATGACAATATTGTGAAATTAATAATTGAAAAAACTGAGAAGCAATCTTTAAATAGTAATTTCACAGATTTTACATTTTAAAAAATTAGAAAATCAGGAATAATGCAAAAAAAGTGAAATGAATATGGACGAAATTCCCTTTTAAAAATTGCCATAAAATCTTCAAGCCCATGGTCAATATCTCATTCATTTGGTTGGTGCAAAGGAAGTGAAAAACCAAGATGGGAACATGCCTTCCCATTTGTTTCACTTGTGCAACACAATGCTTGCAAAGGCTCAAAGCACTAGAAACACACAACAGCTATTTATAACAGCAAAGTGGCATTGTTTTAGAGAAACCAATATGAAGCACATTCTATCCAAAAATTTTCTAAACATTTGAAAAAGTTGCTAATATTTAGAAAGTTGCCAAATTCTAATTTTGGTTGCCAGCAAGCAACCTATGTTGCAAAAGTGGCAATCCTGCTGGGTCTGCAAATGCTAACACTATGCTGAAGTATAAAGGGTTATTCCAAATGTCAAATTCCATGCACATATTCTTTCTCTGAGTGCAGCAATGGTTGGTGTTGCTCTTTCTGAAAGGACCGTTAAGAGGGCTTCTCCTTGACTCAGGCAAGCTTGAATGAAACATTTTGTCATGTCTCTGATTGATGAGTCAAAACTTATGTTAATCCCATTGCCCTTGAGGTATTTTTATTGCTCTTGCAATGACTCGAGAAAATAGAACATATTTTCTTTTCTGTGACATCACACAAAGGAATTATGCAATTGACCAATCAGAAACCAAAATTCAGACATATGACTCCAAATCTCAGCATCACAATGATTAGAAAACTCTACTCAGAATGTTTCACAACACAAAATGGAAATCCAAAGTAAGGAACCTACATTCAAATTGACTGGACTGGTGAAGAAAGAGCTTACTTTATGGAATATTCATTTGGAGGTCTACTATCAGGGAGATCAAAGCAAATAGCCACAAAATCCACTCACATACCCAGTGCATTCTTCTTTTGGAATGCAAAGTAATAATGCTATGTTACCAGCATCTGAACCCAGAGAGGCTGGGGTATGGTGATTTTTACCCAGATATCCAAACAGGTTGGTGATCCCTGGTCTAAACAGTTTCACTCATGAGTAAAGAACCCATACATTCTTGAATTATAATTCAAGACACAAGAAAAAATGGAATGTATAACCTGGCCTTTAAAGGTGAATCATATTATCATGTGCTTTGTCAAAGCCTTTAATGAGAAATTTCTACTATAAGTGCAATACCTAGAAAATGATTAGGTTAGTACAAAAATCAAAGCATAATTTTGATGATTAGATGTGTTTTCTCTTGCAAGCCACATCCCACACCCTGGTGTTCTCATTTTTCTTTATGTAACTACTTTAGACTTGCACAAAACTTTCCATAGATTGCTAAAAATTTCCTTAGATTTCCTAAATCTTGTCTTTTTCCTTCACAAGAAGCATTCTCAGAGCAGAAAAGAGTGGAATTGTGCTTTGAAACTTGCTGAAGTTAATCAGCAGCTATGTGAGAAGCCCTTAAAAAGTGGGGGGCATGCTATTTCAAATGGCAATCTCATAAGCAAAAATGTCAGCTCTGTAAGCTGCAATTGGGGGCAAATGCCCCCCTCAAACACATTACATACAAACTTGTGAAGAGTGGGGGCAAATGCCCCCCTCAAAATTTCTAGTTCTGTGTAAGCTAAAGTTCTACAAAGATTGATAAGTGCAAACAATAATTCCACTCCATTCTTGCTTCTGGAACTCAAAGAAACAGTAGCCTAGCTTTTAAGCATATAACTGTGCTCCAGCAACTCAAAATTCCTTATACACTAAGGAAAACCCTGATAACACTATTTCAAAGGTTGTAAGATTGCTGTTTTATGCCCACAAGTTTGATAATGAAGATAATGCTTTGCCTTCTTTTTCCAAAACAACATTATGACCAGAAATTCCACACTGAATTATAAATAACTCAATTTCTGACAATTATATAAAATTCCTTAAATTTCCTTAGTTACCAAAATACCTTGGAAAAATCCTTGGAAAGGCAAAAAATTCCTTAGTTTAAAGAAATTTAAAGATGCCAAAAAAGGGAAGTAACTTGGTAAAGGCCATCTATCAGCTATAATCTGCACACACTGGGCAAGTAGTGTGATGCCACTCTGTGGAATAGGACAGTTTTTCAGCAGTTGAGGCCATGCGTGCATACAAGCTAAATCAATGCCATGAAGACCAATGCTCTTTCATATATTTGTAATGAAAGCTGAAATTTTCACTAATTTCTCTCCAATATTAACAATGATGTTATACACAGAAAAGAGGCAGATTTTTAAAGTGCCATTTGTTTGATGTTACTATTAGTGTTTCAAAAACAAACCTCAAAATAGTGCACATGTTTGAAGTCATCTATTTTTATCAGCTAATATGGTCGCACCAGAGTGTTTCCACAATTTTTTCTCCTTAAACTCAACAGTTCATTGTCATAATACAAGACAACCTACTTGTGGTGATCTGTTTATGGCTAATATAAACATGTCACAATATGACTTGAAATCAATTCAATATTTGGGGGCAAAAGTTAAGGAACGAATTACCTATTGCAATAAGAACTTCTCCATTAAAATTTATATTTAAAGAGTCTATCTAAAATTTCATTTCTTAAATGCTATATAGTTGCAATGGAACTGGCACTATGACTTAATTTACTTTTAATGCAAATGTTCCAATATTCCGTGTGCTACAGCTACTGGGGGACCTCCTTCTTGTTAGTTAATCTACTTAGGAGGTTCCTCCTTAAGAATTCTGCATTTTTTCCTCTCTCTTATCATTACAGTATTGTGTTGTACGTTGAGGCAGAATTTTAAAAACATATAATGCTGAATGACGATGAATGATATTTTTGTGGCTTGGAACCCAAGTTGGGAATAGTCAGCATGAGATACGGTCATATACTCCATGACACAATGGCCCTGGTCTTCAAGATTTCTCAGAACATTTATCCAATTAAGAACTGTCTTCGTTGATAAACAGGGATAATTTTTGGGATACAAATTCATTTACTGCTGGGGCAATGTTGGAGAGTTATGGGTAAATAACCAGCCCCCCAAGTTTCAATGTTACTAAAAGAGGTCCTGACTCTACAGTGACTGTAAAGCTTCAGCAGTTCCTTCCGAGCTAACGTTATTGCGACTCTCTCAATTCTCTAAACTTCGAAACGAAAGGATGAAATGGAACTTGCAGCAAAATTTCGCTTCAACTGATGTCAAAAATATCACATTATACTCACCTTGGACGTAGCTGGTTCCCAGAGGCATTTCCCAGTTGTTCAGTGGACATCTGGAGAACTTAACGGTGAAGTCCTAAAAGCCTTACAATCGCCACAGTGGCGACCACCTCTTTCTGGTCCAAGAAGTAAACGATTAAGGCCCATTGTATCTATGTCTCGTTTTCGCAACGGAGTCTCTTTGTGATTAGAGATGAAGAGCAAGGAAAATCACTATCTGCATAATTATTATCCCATTTTGGTTATCAACATTCACCAACGCATTCTGAATTGTAATTCTCTCAGCCAGTTCAGCTCCTAGCTTCAATTGAAATATGTGCAATTTGAAAGACTTTTTAGCAGTAAAAGTAGAGTAAAGCTACAAAACTTAATCTAAAGAAGCAATCAGGATTTTTGTTTGTACATATTAAATGAAACGTGTCCAAGTTCAATGAAAAACTAAGAGGCAGACTCACAAAATGCAGGTTGAGTGCAAACATGCCATTACAGATTTGCATCATATCATTTTTTGGAATCACACTTTTTTCTTGGGGTTTCTCCATTTATTTCGCTATCTCTCTTGAACTTTAACATTGATGATAAAGTTGAAGAGAGATGAGGTCAAAAGCTTATCATCATTAAATTTCTACTTCATCAGCTCAAACTGACTTTTATAGTTTCATAGTTTTTCAAAATTTTCTCAATTCTTAGTGTCCTACGTTCTGGTCTTTATAAATTTTTGACCAAAGTACTGGTTTTGTTGACAATTTTAAATATATATACCAGCTTCGTTTTGATTTGATCTACAATCTTCGGAAAAACCAAGGTCCCAACAAACACGCGGCAGTCTATTGACAAGAAAAGGAGTAAATACTATGTGCAATCAATGAAAGTCTCAAAAAACTTATTAAAAGCAAATGCAATGGGACCAATGGCCTCTGCAGAATTAGCGAAATTTTAAAATCAAATGTACATAAAAAGCAGATGCATTGCAATAAAAAATTGTTGACATGATTTTAAAAATAAAATGTGCAAACCAAAAAGGTCCTTATAAGATAATGCTCTAGTAAATATTCCAACTTAGTGTTAAGCACACTAGAAGGAGGAAAGAACCCAAATTATAAGAGAATGGAGGAGTTCAAAGAAGCGAAAGCGGTACATTTTGCATTACATAATATCACTATTCATTATATTGTTATTATATAATCATTCGTTCTCAGGAAGAGATGCCGCCACTATATGTTCATAAACTTAATTTCAATAGAAATGCAATTTTAAAGAGAAATTTTTTTGGATAGATGGTACATTGGTGAAAAATTATATGATGGCTAAATGTGCTCTGATAACGTTGATGGAAACGGGATATCCTCACCATCTATTCAATTCAGTTTTACTTTCTGCTATCTCCGTTATGACTGTACTGTTAAACTTGATCACAATCATTGCATTTGCAGCAACGAAAGAAGCAGTTAAAAATACGTCAAATCTGCTGATATTCTGCGTATCCTTCGTTGATTTTACATATGGTATTGCAATCATGCCCCTGTACGTTTATGTTATGAACAGCTTGGATAGCATTGACATTTGTATAGTAGTGAAAATTCTATTTGCGGGTGGTGGCTCACTTGGCAGCTCCTCGGCCATGCTGAAAGCATTGACAGCAGTTGACCGCTTCTTGCACATGAATCCAAATATCCAAAACCAGCCCACAAGACTTCATCGAATCTTCAAAATATCAAATATCGGTTATATTGTCATCCTCGTTGTTCTTGTGGCATCAACCATCTCCGGGCTAGGCACGACACTGGCAACATCAACATCTACAATGATGATAGTTCTAGGCCCAGGTGTGGTGCTTTGCATTACAATATATGTATCGATTGTAACTGGTCTGTATATAAAAGGATACAGGCGCATCCGCACATTTACTGAAGAAAGCTCCGTGTATCAAGAATGCGGAGAACAACCAACCTATGTAAAAAGCCTATACAAGACAGTACTAGTACTGGTATTGCTTCTTTGCGTATCTTACATCCCCTATTCCATAGCACAAGCCATAGTCTATATCATATACAGCATGAACTTAGATTTAAACATAAAAGCACACGCATATTCGATTGAAATATTAGGCCTGCTTGCCCATACAAACTACTTCACAAACTGTTTGGCGGTCCTTTACTTCAACAAGAGGGTACAATCGTGGATTTTTAAGAAATTCAGAATACATGCGATGCAGAACGATAACCATGAAATTGCACGTTAGAACGATTACCTGAGAGTTCAGGTTGTAAATAGTGAATGAAAGTAGGTTTTTTGAATATATATATATATATATATATATATATATATATATATATATATATATATATATATATATATATATATATATATATATATATATATATATATATATATACGTCATAACAAGCTACTGAAACAAAATTAAACTGCTATTGTAGAAAGATGAAGGAGCTATATACAATTCACACTAGAAGATTGATCACTATCTTTTCAGAACTATTACAAACAAACTGTGTGTATTTTAAAGGAATACCGTAAAATGGAATGAGACAGTTAAAATACTGAATAGTCATTAAAAAAATCTTTATCATGCTCTTGCTTTCTTCGAGCTAATGGACATGGATACAATACAGTCTTCAGGCTAACAGCAATAGCTGTACAGAGCCCATAGGGTTGACAGCGAACACATGTCGAAGGTTGGCTTCAAACGGGTGTTATAATGAATGCAATTAGCTGCCAAACTGGAATTCTGCATGAGATTTGACTTTGCAAATGACCAGCAGTCAGTTCAATGAAGAAACGTTTCATTTGCACAAGCTGAAAGCATTGCTAACTTCGACTTGAGAGCCAGATTCAAGGCGCAAAATGAAAAGATATGCAACTACGAGATCATTGCCCAAAACCGTAGAGTTCCTTTCCATGTGCTGACTAAGGTGAATCAACTTAGTAACAATAAAAGGTGAAAGGATAAAATAACATTTTTCGCAAAATAATAATGATAGAGGCCATGGTTCGAAATAATCCAAGCCAAGCAGACATAACGCATAACGATAGCCACATCTGATCATACGTAAGTACCCTGATCATTAAGAGAAGAAGATGGTAATAAATGGTTGTATTTATTTAGCTGAATTACGCATAACAAGTTTAGGTCTTCATGCAGGTTGTCGTTTAACGTAAGGTTAGTTGTTAAGAAAAAGTGAAACTGTAGCATAATCCAGACAGTTTGTACAGGCATGTGTTTTCTTTTGAAACTGAATGCCCGAGACTTGCTTCAAACGATGAGAATAAATGCTGAAATCCATTGACACAGATACCATTATTGTCCATCATCGTCAAAGTCTTGTGTCTTGTCCGTGGCATCATCAATGACGACTCAAAAGCTAGGTACTTGTATTTGCAAATAACAGGTTTTTGGTGATATAAAGCTACACTCACAGTTTTGAAAAACTAGAAAAATATAGCTTTATACTGGATTCAAGTCATTTCCTGTGCATTGTGTGGTCTTTATTTCAAATTTTCAGCAACAACTTTCTCATTGTACTATTAGACAAGTCATACAAGCGGTAGCGAACGGTGTTCAATTCAATTCAATTTTGCACGTTCTTACCATACGTTCCTTCAGGGGGTCTGTATATCGAAGGGTATGCCCTGACCTGCATCCTATTAAATGCATATTTGGGGATTCCCACATTCTTTAAAGAGTTAATGAGGCGTGTTCCTTGGCTAGGAAAAAAGGAAAGGGGAAATCAGCAAAAATACGGTAGAAATTGTGTAAAACGGGATATAATATGGAAATGTCATGGTGAGCATTATTGAATCGTGAAAATCATCAAAAAAAGAAGCAAAACAAAATTGCAGCAAAAACAATCTTGTTAATGACAAACTTTATAGATGAATAAAGATCTGCCAATTATAAATGATAATTGAATATTTCTTAGTAATTTGCAATAAAATATAGGCATCATCGGATGGCTAGCAGTTTGAAGATTTATTGAAATATTTGAATACCAATGCTGGGAAGCAACGGCAACTTACCTTCGCATGGTGTTTAGAGTTTTGAGGAATAACTCAGATGGCAAGTTGTGTTCTCTTTGTAAAATTCTTGTTGCCTCTAGTGTCACAGCCATTGCTGTTCTGTCCTTTGCGCTCTTACACGTTGTCAGTCTAATGCCATTCATTCGATGCGAAATCTATAGGTATAAGATAGATTAATTGCCATAGATTTAAGATCGATAATAGATTAAGTACTAATGATTTAAGATCGATAACAAATTGAAATACAAATTGATAATACTTGGCTACCAGAAATATCAAGTGGTCACACAGGAAAACTTTTTTGCAACGTAGGTAGTTGGGTAAGCTAAGCGGAGGAGGTTACTATCTTTTGATATCTTTTGCTAAATTCATTCAACATGAACATGGAATTCACTTCAGCTCCAAGCTCATATGTTCCTCAACACATGTACCTAAGCTAGCTTTAGGGAAAAAACCCGTGTCCGGCTTTCATTGTAAGCATTTGTTACAATTTGGGACTGGAAAAGAAATGAAATAATCATGCTAAAGATAACTTGCCTCAAAAGAAAATTAAATACCTCTTCAAATAAGGAGAATATTTCGATATTTTTACTCTTCTTTGAATTAACGACAGTTTGTAGGTGTGTCATTAACATAGCCAATGAAACTTCCTGCTTTGACAAGGTGCCAACTGCAAAATTTGCAACACAGTTATATTTCAAGATTCAATTCTTATGACAAGCACTGCTTGGATATACATGGATGGATGGATGGATGGATGGATGGATGGATGGATGGATGGATGGATGGATGGATGGATGGATGGATGGATGGATGGATGGATGGATGGATGGATGGATGGATGGATGGATGGATGGATGGATGGAAGGATGGATGGATGGATGGTTGGATGGATGGATGGGTGGATGGGTGGATGGGTGGGTGGATGGGTGGATGGATGGGTGGATGGATGGATAGCCTAAATATCGAAATACACATCAACTACATAGCTATATACATACATACATAAAAACATGAAATAAAGTTCACATGAGAGGCAATAAACTTACCCCAATCCGGGAAATATTTTGTAAATTTATCATAATAATTATGTAACTTATTCAGATTTTCAGAGTTGATTGTCTCTTG
>OLMO02000001.1:931792-951736 GCA_900291935.2 Cassiopea xamachana | reverse complement strand
TCTCTACAATGCTATGCATATCTACAGGATGTCTGCCTAATGTGAAAGACGCATTCTATAACGTCGGAAAACGCCCTTTTTGCCAGCAGGACAAAAATGAAATTCATCATTGACCTGGTACTCTATTGACCTTTCAACCACATACACTTCACAGAATAGATAATGACACAAGGATGAAAAATGATGAGGAAGTATGTTTCGCCATTCTTGGATGTCAAAGAAAAGTGTCAGATTTCCTTGACATTTCCCTGAAATTGCAAAAATGGAGCAAATTTCTCTAACAATTCCCCTGAGGGAATGGATTTTCCTGAAATTTCCCTGATTTTCCTGAAACGGCAGCCACCCTGACTAGAAATAGTATACAAAAATAATACCATATCCATGTTTTTTACAAGCAATAGGTTACAAACATGCCATGATTTCCACAGGATAAATTCTCTCATTCATTTTGAAAATGCACGTAATATTCCTCAGCAAAATATCAAAACTATATTTGGAAGATTAGAATATAATCGACATTGTGAAGCATACATGATTTGAGAAGTAAGTTTGAAGGAGATAATTGACTCTCCCATCAGTTCTTGAAATTTCACATCTGAATCGCTTCTGAAAAATTATGACGTCAGAATTTATTAGACAAGAAAAGAACACTACAATCACGCGTACAAGGCCTAAATTTATGTCCAATAAATGACAATGAAAACCTCAAAAAAAAAGGAAGACTAACAGATAACTATGACGCAAGAATGTACGATCTACGTCACAAGCAATATTGCAAACAATTTCAACGACTTCAAAAAATCTTCAAATGTCATTTGAAACTTGGAAGCTACGGTAGATCGATACCATCTCAAATACGCCACACATTGAGAGATGGTTTGGGAGGAGAAACGAAGAAAGGAGGAGAAAAATGTGTGGGACATTGTTGCATACTTCATATTTGGTAGAAAGTATTAGAAAAATTACTGCTAGTGCTTAAAATAGTCATGTCTATCACTCCCTAATTGTTGAGCTTTCATGCTATTTTTGTACAACAGCAGCAGCGAAAATTTTTCTGCAAAATACAATGTAACTAGCAATTGGTGTGATAAAACTGTCATTTATCCAGCTAAGAAGCAAGGACGTACTAAATTGCAAGTATATTTTCTGATAGCAACGAAAATAAGCTGAAAAAACAAAAAATTTGCAGAGATAATCAAAGGTTAGAAACTTACTCTATTGGGTAGTGAAAGCTTCTTTCACAAACTTCCCCAACGTAAGTACTAAAAGCAAAAGAAAAGCAAATATCAAAATATTAAAAAATCAAGATAACCTAAGATACACTGTTGCAAACCACATGACTGGTCAGATAACATCATTCACAAAGATGAAAGCACGAAAGCGGCAAGAGGGCTTAGCAAAAAGCGTATGTTTGCGTACAAGGTGGAGGGATACATGCTTAATTGCACCTACGCAGAGGTATTTCTAACATTATTGAGAAAAGAAAAAAGGCCACGATGAGAATCATCATCAATTCACGTTTTCTTTTTATCACATTCTTAAATTAGACACAACCCCTACAAATCTTCCCATTAGATGCTACCACTGAATTACTCTACAATTGAAAAATCCATTAGACAACTCCTTAAAACGTTTTAGGGCATACAGTCCCCCATCTTCAGTTAGATAGAAATGGAAAAGGGGGCTTTATATACCTATTCGAAAATAATAAACAATCAAAATAGTGTGTGTTTATGCATAAAAGGCAAAGAGCGTGTAAATGAATAAACAAAAATTTGACCAAATAGGAGACAACGTGGGTAAGGGAATGTAAACAGGCGGAAATAACCTTATATGGAAGCTAATACCTTATATGGAAACTACTACGAGAGATGATAGCGGGGTCAAAACTTTCGAAAATTACACATACGTACAATGAGAACGAGTCCCTCATGTCGAGAGACAATTAAAAATTATGTTTACTGTAGCGCAAGATAACATACCTTGGAAAGTGCCCAAGTGAAATGTAATTGCGGGAACCATATCCAGTTATAAACTGCAACATAAACCAGAAGATTTGCATATGAATATATGTATATATATAAATATATATATTATATATATATAAATATATATATATATATATATTATATGCATATGCATATATATATATACTATATATATATTTATATGTATATATACAATACATATAACTATAGTATATATATATACATATATATATATATATGTATACATATACATATATATATATAATATATATATATACATATATATATATATATATATATATATATATATATATATATATATATATATATATATATATATATATATATATATATATATATATATATATATATATAGTCAAAACAAAGATAAGAACATATGAATATGAAGTTAAGTCAATGATTTTGTAACTACTGTTTACATCCGCCATCTTGGACTTGCAACGATATTTAAAATATATTTGAGATGTTAGAGATAACGGGCAATGGAGCTACAGTATGCAAACTGTATTTGCTCTCTTAAGCCATTGATTGTGGCAGGGTCATATCAGCGGGATGTTTCAACATCTCTCATAGCTGAATAGCAAACGTCAGTATGTACTATAATCCACTTGCAGCATAGTGGCTTAAGTAATATCAAAGGTAGAAAATCAACTGTAACTAAACTGTGACATAATTGTAAGAAATACGTACATCAACTGAATCTTGTCTTCTTGAAAACGAGTTTTCTGCTTTCCTCTGAACACAAAAATAATCACAATGACATACAAAATTCGAACGTGATTAAAGACACCAATAAATGCTGGCTACGTCATAATTCTACTCTATATGAAGATATATATTATGCTTACGACATTATAAACAAACTTCTGAACTAATTTTGGAAAAAATTTACTAGGATCTAGTCAGGGCTGTAGAAATGGGGGACTCGAGGGGAGTTGGAGAGACTCAGCGCTCCTTCTACTCCTTGCCAGGGGGGTCAGTCCTTTTGTTTCTTCTGGGTAATTTCAAATTACAAGAATTAAATGTATTTAAGGTCTTCACATGCAAATCATAGACCAAATTTACGATATTCTCTCTAGCAAGGGTATACTTTTCTATCTAAAATGTGCATTTCCCAAAGAGTTAAAGGGCGTGGTTCTAGAAAAATACCTGAGCCCCCTTCTACTTTAAGGGAGTTGGGGAAAGTAAATACTTTGATAACTTGAGATGGTAGTACTTTAATCTGAGTGTACTTCAATGAATACGAAGAAGCTATTCGAACACAAATCAAGATATCTACCATCCATCCTTGTATAATTATATATCCAATCTCCTCTTTCGACTCAAGATTCCTACAAATAAAAATTTTTCTACCATTATGATTTCTAAAAAAAGGTCAAATCCCAAGAATCTAACTACTTTAGTAGTCCTTCCACCCCTAAATCATTTTGAGAAGAATTCGATTAACTAAAGGTGTGGGTGCTACTGATCACACTCGTAGACGGTGAGGAGCAGGTGAGTACTGTCAACGATAATTCACTACAGCTGCGCATAGAAGTGTTCCACAGTCTAATTGCGGCTCAATCTGCAATACACCTCAGGTATATGGAGTACAAAAATCCTGATTTTGCTAAGCGTCGGTACAATTTAATTTATCTTCAATCTGCAGACGAATTGTTCTAGAAATGTCTGTGTGCAGCTTCTTCACTTTGATTCGCTTGCCAGATGATGTAGATGATGATCTTAGTGGAAAGTAGGCCACTATTGCACAAGATCTCGAATGCACAGCAGAACGTTTCTAAGTATACAGCTTCAGAAAATTGCAAAAATTTCCACTGGTAAACTAAAGAGGTTGTAGTAATCTCTTTTCCTGTAGGGATGTTTTCTAAATGTTGTAGCAAATTTAACTGTAAAATTTTCTATTTTCAACCACTATAGTTATATAAAGAATATTTTGACGTGCAATGATTGGCCCATACGTGCAGAGCTACGGCATACAAAGATATCAGATTAACAACTGCTTATATGAACTGAAGTTTTTGATCTAGATATGTAGTCCAAATGAACACCTCATTGAATAAACCCTGGCATAGACAGTGTGGCAGCATAATGATAGCATTATTTCTACTAGACACTTTGTTGATCTCTAACTACAATAAAAGATGGCCAATGTAAGTAAAGCTACTACCTTAAATGCAACGGAAGGCGGCAGCCAGTAGCTTGTTTTACATCTTGAATAGAACAAATCGCTTGACCAAGTGATACAACCTGTTAAGACATGAACAGAAAATACCAAAGTCAAACGAGTCTTATAATGCAAGCAGGCATAGCGCTACAGGGAATTCTTGGGGGGCTGGACCCCTCAAATCTCATTCAACTCCCCGTCGGCACCTAAAATTTTGAAGATTTCTATGCTCTGTCAGCACTATCACGACCTGCTATTTTCTATTAAGCCAATTTGAATGGCGTGATCAGCTACAATCTTATAGATTTGCTCACTGTTGGCACTTTGGCAGTCTTTGCCCCCTCCCCAAAAAACTTCTTGCCTGGCACCACCCATGGGTGCAAGGAATGTGAGCCCAAAATTATTCCAGCATTTCAGTCATTACAAAATAAACATATAAGCAACGGTCCAAAACGCATCCAAAAGAATCCTTAACTCTTCTTTTCAAGTCAATGATTAGATATCGGTACTCTCTCGCAAGCAATAATTTTGAAATGAATGACTTTCTGAGAAAAACGATGTAAGAATCTAAATTCTAATAAACATCTCTTCAAAAATTATTCACACATACAAAAGTTTTGATTGTAAACTACTCACAAACAAAATGTCCCGAAATCCTGTGCACTACACATCAAAACTATATGCAAAAGCAGCTGTTTCAACAAGAAGCAAAAATGCCAGACAAGAAGCCGCGTGCTTATTTAAGCACGAAAAAAAGGCAGCTGCAACTGACCTCGCCCATATCTAATTCAATTATAGTTAGTTCTAATCAAAGAGCTAACAATGATTTGCATAAGATCAGTCAAAGCCAAAAAGTTTTAAAACGAAAAGGTGACGTACAAGGCTTTTAGATCTACTTCGGACATCGTAAAGGAGAAATTTCAGTTGCGTTGAAGATGGAAATTTTGAATCAAAAACAACTGTCCTCAAAAAAAATGGTTCTCTTGAATCCTAAAAGAATAAAACATAGCAATAAAATGTTTGTAAATAAAGTAAAAGTTGGCATGAAACTTCGCAAGAACAGCCAATATAGGATGAAATTTGACTAGAGAAAACAATAAACATTTGCAGCAGAAGAGGAATGGCGATTTGGGGAGAGAAATTTTTAGAAAGGGGAGAGGGGTAAATGGGTTCACCAATAGAAGTTGTGATGCGATTGAAAATGCAAACAATGTAAATGTTCCTAACTAGTGAGAAACAAGAGTAATCCAAAAATAGGGAAAAAATGTTTAAATGTGGAATGTGCTACTGCCATAATCTATGCTGCAAAGCAAAACATTCTTGTAGATACTGAATATAATAAGGAAATGACATGAAATGGCTGAAATACGAATAATTCCTCCCACTTCATGTTTTTATTTTGATAAATGCTTCAGTTCTACTTTGCGACATGAAATTTTTATTTCAGTACAACACCAGTAGTGATCTCGTATAAAATGTAGCATTGAAAAGATTGCCCCTTTAAGATAAATATTTCCATTGAGTCACACTCCTTCCTTAAAGTTTCTGCAATGTCATAGCAAGTATGAGTTGCACTCTTATAAACTAAAACAGTCTGCTATCAGAATAAATATATATTTCTGATGAAGCCAAAGCGAAACGTTCATTGAATTGCACTTTTTGATTATGTACAAAATTATTTAAATATTTAAGAGTTTGGGTGACTAGTTATATGTATATGCGGAATGAAAGCACAGTGAGTATAGATACATACGTTTAAAACCACTATATTATAACTATATAAACATATATATTCTCATTATTTCATTTCATTTCATTTTTCATCTCTCATCTCTCGGCCAACAGCAAACAACTACAACTTACACACACAAGATGCAGACGAAGCTACTAAAAATAATTACATACATTATCATACAGTACCATACATTAAAACAGTACAGAATTTTAAACATTGGCTGACTAAGGAGGACTATATACAGTCGGTATGGCAATACTGTGAACAGCAATACATAAACCTGTGATTGCTGTGACGTGACGCGATTGCTAAGTCGATAAGAATACTTTACCTCGCATAATTCTGATTCCCAATGCTTTAACCAAGACTGCTCTGATGATGGCATGACAAATACTCTAACCATAAGAACCGGTTTAGACTGCTCTTGCAAAGTGAAAAGATTCGAACATGCTAAGAAAGAAAGTACGACATGGAATACAATTAAATGAATAAAAGCAAAAGCAGTAGCTACATCAATAGACAAGCCAGTGAAATTATAAACTATTTTTGCAAAAGAAAAACAATTCAATGGCACGCTAATGTCTAAAATGACAATTTTGAGGTTCAGTTCATTTATGTCTCTACAAAAAAGGCCGGTAGACAGTCAAGCTAAATGAAAGGCAGAGGTACTAGATCAGGATGCCGTGTTGAATAAAAAGACAATCCCAAGCAACTCCAAATACACTTAAAGGCAACTATTAGGAAATAACAGCCCCCCACCCTTGTTCCCAGTGCTTATACACGTTCTTTTTCTATAAGAAGCCTAGCTCAAGGCCTAGTAGGAAAATGTTCTTAATTCTTACCTAAATTCTACCTTAAGGGTCCTCATTTTGGCGGGAAGTAATTTTGGCGGATGAAGCAATCCGCCAAATCGATCGCAAATTGGAGGAATTAGTTTTGTTCGATGAGGAAACAAGCTCAAATCTGGCGGGGGTTTATTGTAGCAGATGGCCAAATGAAATAGCTTCAATGAAAACACAGAAAAGACACCAGTGGATAGTAATATTGTACTAACTGATGATTAATATGAATCTGGATCCAGTTTCTTGTCTTTTACCGCGAAACCCTTATTATATCCACCTACTCTAATTTCTGAATTTCACTGTTTTTGAACAGAGACCTCAAGTAGTGAAAAATGAGATTTAGCAAGTGTTCATTTTGGAAAAATAAAATAAATTTGGCGGGAATTTATTTTGGTGGTTCAAGAAAAAAAATGTTTTAGTACAAAATGTCGCGTTCACATTGTTCTGGTTCAGCTTTACGTTGAACTAGGTAACAGCTTTACTGTGCAATCTAAAGTTTCTTACCTCCTTTCATGTAGTTCTAAAAGTTTCTTAAATTTTAAGCTGTCTAGCGGCTATTCAACAATTACGTAACGCCTGAGGAGTGAGAGGTAGGGTCATTTTTGTTACGAACTGTTTACAGAGATTTTTTTTAATGCATCTCTTCTTGCAATTACATCAAGGTTGAGCTTAAATCCAACACTGCTTGTGTCTTGTATATGTATGTGTCTTCCATTTGTCTGAGACATTGCTATGACCTTCGCAGACACTTTTAACATGCAAATTGAGTTCAATTGCGTCACTTCGGAATGTTTCTATAACTTCTGCCTTGTGATATCATTCTCTCACACTAGAACACTAGATTGAGTGATTGTTTGTTACATGAAAGCAATGGGTACTATGAAACATGAGCAGGTGATATCATTGATAGGGGGGGGGGGGCTCTTAAGACTCGAAATGTAATGTAAGATGGGGGATGGTACTAGATTTGTTACGGTGCGCTAAAAGTGGTGAGTGGGTGGTCAAAATGGGGAAATTTTTGTGCTACATGATTACTGAATGGCCCCTAGCACTAGGTTGCTTATGAATCGGTTTCCTGAAAAAAAAGAACGTGTAGACCTAGTAGACATCAATCACCAAGGCTGATTTTCATTTGTTTAGTTAGCTTTCTTACAAAAGACTTTGGGAAAAGTTTCAATAAAGTTACACTGTCTCAAGGCTTTTTTGCTTTTGCCATATCGTCTCATATGATGGCCTAGTAGTTGCACAATCATCTTTGGGTAAAGATTTCTGATTTCGGTTTGCTGAAGAGATGCACCTCAAAAGGATAATACCCAAAACCTCGAAAAGTTTCGGCTTTTCTTACCTATACACATCTCTGTCATTGGTTCTGAACTGTTGGATCTTGTTTTTGTTGATTGCAAAATCTCTGATATTGATTGCTGTTCGTCGCGAATCTAGGAGAAATAAATTCAAACGGTAAAGACAAGCGAACACCTAGAAAGGATTCTACATATTTGCTCCTACATTCACTGATTAAACAGCAAGCATAGTCTTGCAATCAAAAGATGTACTATGCATTATAGAAGATTTCTTAATATCCATTTCATATGCTAATCAAGAATTCACCATACGCCAGATTTTCTGATCTAATCAAGAGAATGGTAGGCCAGTCAAGCGAGTATTATCGCTAGACTGGGGTATGCTAGGACCTTCGGTCTTTGGTATCGATTCTATTGTTCTGGTAGGAGGTCGTTGCTACTGCATGTGGCATCTAGGGTTTTTTATGTTGTACGATTTTTGATGAAATTGAATATACTTAACAATGTTGTAGGGGCTTCCTCCTCAAGCCAAAATTTTTCCCATATCAGGTCATAGTAAATGACGCATGGAGTAGGGGTTCGATGGAGTAGAGGCTCGATGGGATAGAAGCTCGATGGAGTAGAGGCTCGATGGAGTAGCGGCTCGATGCATTAACGTGTTTATTATGCACAAAACGCGTATTTCTAATTCATATCTACGCCTGCTTTCTTTTGATAAAATCAAATCATATCATGAAGACGAAAAAGTTGCAAATATGCTCGGTTTAGTAAAATTGCTATTCAAAAAGCACCAACAAAAAGCAAAATAGTAGGAACCAAGTTTTTACCTTGTAGTTAATGTAATACAGTGGCATAAAACAGAAAATAATTGGCAAATTTATGATCTTGAAAATGCTTAATGAATAGAAGTGCATCAAGTTAGTAAAATCAACATCAAAAGTCACCATAAAATTGCAAGCAGGCAAGGTGAAACATTCAACATTTTCTGGGCTATGACATTTATATACAATCAAAGTACTCTAACATACTACTATGTACCCTATCTTTTGCTGAATAATTGAATCCAATACCTTTTGTTCTAGAGCTTGTGGCTGATAAAACACTATCCCAGCCTTGGTGAAATCACAGTTTCAATACAGTTTTGAAAATGCAGGCGGCAGGTTGTTCTATATGGCAGCTTGTTAATACAACAGCCACATATATACAAACTAGCTTTTCTTGTAGCAAAATGAATGGGACAACAAGTCTGGAGGTTATACTTGCTAAGATACAAAATCAAATCCTACGGAGCACCAATGGAAATAATTGTCCTACACAGCCAACAAAATAGCTTCAGAAATTCTAAAGGTACACAGTCTCTGTACTCAAAAGAATTGACATTGTGATCATTGTCGATGCAAGTCATGCTGATAGCATTTCAATGTTTGAATCACAGACAGAAAGGGACGCAACTTCATGAAAATGAGGCATCTATCAGTTAGGGTTGAATGACAATACAAGCTGAATATAATGGTAAACTCAAGCATTGAAAAATTCTATCAAAACAAACTATAAATATCAACAGTAGAATGCATTTTGACACAAATGTTTAGCACTAAATACATGAAAAAACTGGTCACTTCTGCTTTTCTGAAAAGTGGAGGGCATGTTCCATTGACAGCCACAATTCATATATCGTGGTTGAACAACAAAATCGGTTTACTTACTTGTTGATTATCTTTTGAAGGATAATTGATTAATGGATCCTAAAAGGAAATTAAAGCTGAAAGTGAATCACTTCATCAGTCAGTAATGGCTTCATCAGTCAGTAATTGCTTCATCAGTCAGTAATGGCTTCATCAGTCAGTAATCGCTTCATCAGTCAGTAATTGCTTCATCAGTCAGTAATCACTTCATCAGTCAGTAATTGCTTCATCAGCCAATAATCGCTTCATCAGTCAGCTAGTTGCGTAGTCAGTTAGCAATTTGATCATTTAGTGATTCAATAAGTACAGAATTCAGCTTATTAAGAAAGTTTGAATTTTAAAGAATTTAAGAAGTCATACCTTCTCTAAAGAGCAAAATTAATAGCAATGTAACTGCTAACAAATTATTTTAGGTTCAAGGTATAAAGAAAAAATGCATGCCCTAAAATACTGACAATGGTAAAAGTTTCTGTTGCTGAGCTGAAATCAAAAGTCAATCAATCACTCAATTAATCAATCAATCAAACANAATTAATCAATAAATAAATCAATCAGATAATCAGTGTCATAATGAAGCTTTTTCATAAAACATCAGCATACCTCACCACTTAACTTAGTGATATCACTTCGAAGCTGTAGTAACCTTCTTGATACTACTTCAGATCTGTGTGAAGTGGTGCAGAAAGTAAAATACAAAGGTAAGCAGGTAGTATAACACTGATCTATAGATGAACCATCTTCATTAATTTAAAAACTTCCCAATGTTTTATAGGGCATCATTAAAAGTAATATAGAAAACCTCTCTACTAGCTTTGGGATCCAAAACTTTATAAGCCAAAAATTGATATGTATCCATTCAGCTACACATAAACATTTTTATGCAAAACCTAAGGGGAAACAGTTAACCATAAAAATTACAAAAATGAAAAGTTTTGTTCATAATTGAATAAAGCCTTAAATGAATAATGAGATAAAAATGTCAACAAAAACCTTGCATTATCAATCTTAGCAATCCAGTCCTTGAGTTCTTCTTGTGATTCTGCTGCAAGTTCATATTTTAAATCATCACAGTGCTTTGAATCTAAAAGATTTGGCTTTCATAGTAAAGATAGAATGGAAATCATGGCATTATAATAAAGTTGTTTAGAGTTTATTACGATAAGTGACTAGTTTCCAAGGCTGAAGACAATAATCATCTTGCATATTTGCAATTTTCAAAGCTGGATGTAAAAATTAGATGGTGATATTTTTATTCTATGTATCACAAAAACCTACAAATAGACTGTACCTTTTATTCCAATGTTATTTTTGAAAATTACAGGTGCACCCTAACTGTAAACTACATCATTTCTTTGGAAAAATTTGAGTCCTCATTCATGCGAGGTTGTTTGCTACCATCATCAAGAATAAGACAACAATGACTACAACTGTATTTACCCATTCATGTATCAAGTAGCTTTATTTGCAAAGAAAAATGACAATAGTGCTGCAGGATGGCCATTCAATGTTGGTAAAAATGTACATGGTGATGGAGATGCCAAAACTGACTTTGAACTTGGTAATTGTGGTCAGGCTTAGCAACAATGAGTTTTGCCACACTTTTGTCTGTAAGCTGGTCTTTCCTTTGAAAGGGTCTAACCATCAGATTTACAAAATCAGTTCATGCTACAGAGCTAGATTACATTGAAAAACCTCAAAACATTTTCTCTGACTTTCTACATTTTGGGTACTATAAAGTTAAGGTGTAGCCAATATGCATGAGCAACCTATACACATGTTTCTACAGTAACTTGATATGTGCTTGCTTGGTGACATCATGTGCTTCTCTCTAGTAATATCAAACACTAGCTGGAGCAAAGGAATTAGGAACTTCTATCGTATGTACTTTGCAAAAAAATTGCATACCTATAGTAAATGAATATTTTCTGCATTTTGGAGTGGGTGTTACATTCAATTGGTCAAGGATGATAAGGCCAGCAACCTCTGATGACTGGAAAGACAAGAACAGAGAAGCTTTAATGCATGAAGAACAACTTTCATTGCATACTTCTAAGTAATATAACACATTTCATAACTATTTAATATTCAGTGTAATTCAGCAAATTCACATTGAACACATAAAGATCATGTCAACAAGAATAATTGAAAAAATATAGAAACTTCTTACTGAATCTTTAGTTTTGAAATAGAACAAAAGATTTCCTTTAAGTCTGAACAATCTGTCAGAAAACTCTGTAAATAAAGAAAAACAATAAATAAAAGTAGCAAAGAGACAATCTTCTATAACTTATTTTCCCTAAATATATTCTCATTCTGTACTAAAAATTCATTTCAAAGGTAAACATATAATAAAGCTGCCAAAGATTGATAAATATATGAGTTGATAAGTTTCAACATAAATCTTGAAATTCCATCTTCATGATTTCAAGAAACTGTTGAGCAGTTAGTACTGTACTAAAAATCTTTATTTTACATATCCACATGACTTAACATATACAAATGAGTGAAAAATGGGAAATGAATGAAAAATGAATAAAAAATGTTAAATGATGTTAATGCGATGAATGAAAAATGTCTATTAAAAACACAATTAAAGGGACTCACTGTCTGTCCTGCCAAAGATCTTGTCTTCTACCTCCCTTAGGGATAATATACCTTCCTTATCAAATTTATTCTTGTCATTTGATGCAATGGCAGCCAGCTCACGGTTGTTAAATCGGAATGGCATTGTAATAGACTTTATTATCTTCTCACATGACTGCAAATCAAATTTGATAGATAAAACAATATTCAGATCAATGATACAACAATGCGATTGAAGGAATAGGGGATAAAATATTTCAGAATTTCCAGGCTTTTCTGCCTGTGAGCATAGGAGGAATTTAAATTTAGGGGGGCTGTCAACTTTCTGCCTAAAAGATATGAGATCTGGCGAGAAGTCAGAAAAGTTGTCCAAATGTCATATTGTTCTTTCAAAAAAATTGTCTGAATGAAATAGATTTCTGCCAAACTGAAGGAGGCTGCAGTTCCCCTCTCTGCTTCCCCCTTTCCTATGATCCTCCTCTCTGCTACCCCCTTTCCTACGATCCCCATCTCTGCTACCCCCTTTCCTATGATCCCCATCTCTGCTTCCCCCTTTCCTATGCATGTGTTTCTGCCATAACTTCACTCACATCAGAAGACATTCAGTATATTTTCATTATCAGCAAAATCAGCACCACGTTCATAGTGCAATGTTTCAGTTAAGTACAAAAAATTGTATATTTAGATGGTAAGGATAAGCAGAATGGAAAAACATAACAAATGAACAGAATATTAGCAATTTAAAACAAAATCAATTTAAAATCTACAATTATCCTTGTTTCTTGACGCAGTTGAATACTTTTTATGATTGATATGAAATGAATAGATAATGGGTAATACCAAATAGATAATCCTAATGCAGCAGACATTACATAATGTACGTCTTCATTTAATTTAAAAAGTTAGAATTGCTCATTCAAAAGCTACACAAATGTTGCAAGGATCTTGGTTTATGCTTAGGAAAAATAAATACGAATGTAGTTTTATTGCTAACTATGACAAATAAATATTGGCTGGTGCATAGATTTATCTAATAAAAAAAATTAAAGCACAGCTTTGATCCCAATACAAAAGGGATGGACTTTGCCATCGACAGCTGACTTGCACCACAGGAAAAACTGTCCATTCAATAAAAGATAACTAAAGGTATGCATATGACTAGCTACTGTAAAGAATACAAACATTTACCGTCAATCGGTAGTGAATACTGCTTAAAACAAATACAACTGTTGTCCTTATTTCTCTACTACCTCTTCTATTTCCTCTTATGTAGCCTCGTATTCGTGTTGGCTTGGCCTCACTTAATTGTATTCTCAGTTTGTCGCTGCAGTTTGTTCAAGATTTCACTAACTCCTATTATCTTCGACTAGTCATCTCCTCATGCTTATTAGATTTCGTTTATTGTTGATAGCTACTACGGAAATATGTTGTTACACACCTACTCTCCTATAAGCTAATGTAAGCCCAGTTTTATCATTTGATTTAACTTCTTGTGAAACATTTGTTATATTTTGTTCCATATTCAATCTCAGAACTTTCATTTTGTTTTATTATCNCAACGCAAATACAAAAATGACTGGATGTCATCAATATCTTCTAGAAATAATGCATATTTCAGCCTTCCATTAATTTGCAAGAAAATTACATAAAAACGTATTGAAATCTGCTAACTTGCACTGAAGAACACCTGAACTTGAACAATCAAACCTATACTTTGATCGACGCACATGCAAAGATTTTTGCAACTTCATCATGTTTCAGACGTCACAGCAAATCTCTGCGCTTTAAATAAAAAGAGAGTTTCGATTCAAGCATGATTAAATAAACATTTTTTCTTTGCATGGCATTACACAAAGGCAATTAAATTCTACGGCTATGAAATAAAAACTCTTCTTTGCATCTGCCCAATGCAGCGTCATCGGTTTCCAGGCATGCCTATGACTGTAGACAGTTTCTTTACAATTAGCTAACAGGATGCNCAACGCAAATACAAAAATGACTGGATGTCATCAATATCTTCTAGAAATAATGCATATTTCAGCCTTCCATTAATTTGCAAGAAAATCACATAAAAACTTATTGAAATCTGCTAACTTGCATTGAAGAACACCTGAACTTGAACAATCAAACCTAAACTTTGATCGACGCACATGCAAAGATTTTTGCAACGTCATCATTTATCAGATGTCACGGCAAATCTCTGAGCTTTAAATAAAAAGAGAGTTTCGATTCAAGCATGATTAAATAAATATTTTTTCTTTGCATGGCATTACACAAAGGCAATTAAATTCTACGGCTATGAAATAAAAACTCTCCTTTGCATCTGCCCAATGCAGCGTCATCGGTTTCCAGGCATGCCTATGACTGTAGACAGTTTCTTTACAATTAGCTAACAGGATGCNCTACTGCAGGCTGTATTAACTTATTAAACGCGGTTATGAGTTTCGGGATGAAATTAAGAGCGAAAGTCAAACAATGAATAGGCATGGTTTTTCACCAGATTTGGAATTAGCCATAGGATGTTTGCTTCGGTGAAGGAAACGGCGTATCTCTTCCACATACAAATTGGCTATGTTGCGCAATCATGTGGTTTGGGCGAATAAGAAGGCTGAATTTTCAATCTAATCAGTAAACTATAAGGCGACAAACACTCAAATACACCTCATCTGTTGTGCAAATAAACTACATTTAAATACCACAGTACTTTCATGAACCACTTCATTCATGCTTTAGTGAAGTGGCATATAGAACTCGGTACTTCGTCATATAAAACTCGTTACTTCGTCGCATAGAATTCTGTACTTCGTTCCATCAAACAAGCTCTATAAAAGTAAGTGTTTTGTAAAATTTCTAGTTTATTGCTAATTACTACCTTAATCGTAACTCTTGAAAACACTCTCCTCTTTTCTACTATGAATTCGCCCCATAATTAGTTTCATTACTTGCGACTGGTGCTTCAATTCTATGCCTTTCTAATTATAACTTTCCCAACGCATTATCTAAAAATGTTACTTAAAGACCTGAAAGTCATGCCAGATACTGCACAATTACAAATTTTACCTGAGCTAAGTCTTTGGCTACATTGCAACAATGTTAAGGTTAGGAAAAGTAGTAATTTTGTTTTCTTATGTGAGTTTTTCCTCAAGCTGCTTTCTAATTTGAAAATTAGCTTTTAGAAGAAAATCAAAGAAGTGAATTACCGCAAGCATCACGAGGGACAAATATTCATTTCTAGAGTGATATTAGTGTCAGGATAAAATCATTTCAGAGGCACCCGAAAAGTTGAATAAACCATGAATAGGAAGAACCTTACTATTTTTATAAACTCAAATTTCCCATATCACAGGGAGAGCAGCCTCATTCTCGAGCTTCGTATAGCTGGTTACTATTTGCATAAATGATGATGTAACTTCATTGCCTTTTTCCATGATGAATGAATCCTTTGCAGCTTAAAGCAAGAAAATAACAATAATGAAAGTACCAAACATAGCAGTTGCTTGTGAAAATTTGATATAGTGTAAAGCAAAAGTATAACATTATTAATTGATGAAACTGACTGTTGTTTTTGTTGAAGAAATTAATGACTTGAAATAAGGCAGATGTATAGTACAAGCCAGCTTTTTGTCTTTCTAGCAAAATGGCAGCAAAATCGTCCTTATACCTCATACTACTAGTTACAATGTTGTTCGCAATCATGCATGCTAACGGTCGCTACATGGATGACTATACTGTTCAGGTCAAAAGCTTCAAGAGGTCAGCGTGCAGAATAGGATGCTGGGGTGCATTTGAATCTTGCATTAATGCAGATGGCACTTTATCTGGGCATCTCATTTGCATGGAGAGAAAAGACGGATGTTTAACAGAATGCTGAGCGCACGCCGGCCGCTGCGCAGTCAACTTGAGAACTTACATGGTATAGCGGACTATCTGAAAATGAATTAAGAAATTTGGGCCATTTTTGGCACTTTGCAAAGTAGACGATTGTGCTTACTAGATTTAATTGAAGATGAATTATGAAATATGAAAACGTTGAATTTTTGTGACTAACCTCCTCATGAAATATAAGCTTTGTATACATCCACGTGAAATGAAAATGCGGGATAATGAAAGTTTATCACGCTAACTGGCATGCGTATGTCTGAAATAAGCATAAGCTTCACCTACATGAATGCCAGTATATCTATGCTCCGCTTTCAGCATTTTACTTTTATGGCAAAATGAATGCTTTTTATAAAGTAGAATCCTCTATCAAGATTGCCAAAGCACTTTATAATCAAATGATGAAAAAGCTATACTCAGTAAGTTGCAACACGATGGCCACTAAAAGGACATTGAAGATGCAATAAAATATACAATATATATACTCCACTAATAATAATAATAATAATGTTAATAATCAAATATATNTGTTATATATCATCGATTTGATGCATATCAACTTACCAATTACATAAAGACATGACAAAGAGAAAACGAGAGTGAAATCAGAAATACATGCTTCACCAAGGAATTCGATCTAACTTTTATGCAGTGAGTCTTATACCAAAAAAGCTTGCACAATGCCTCTGAAGTAAGAAATTTGCCTACACTGGAAAATTCATAAGCAGACTACTCAAGAATATAACCAAAGTTTGGTAGTCTTGTACACTGCATTAAGGTTTCGTAAACCAATAGTGACAAACACACGGTAACAGCAACGTATGTTTCAAATAAACGCATCTAGCTATTGAGGTAGCTAGGTAACAGCTAATACTAATTCTGCGCAAACTCATATATGGTAACGTCGGCAACGAAGTCAATGAGCTTCGCTATCGCTTTCCACATAATGCGGAATTACAAAACGAAATAGAATAAAATTATAGAATAAAGTTGTTTGAAGTAGATGACACATAGTTGCTTTCAGAATATACTAAAATTCTTCGTTAACTGCGCTAGTTTTAACATTAAAGCAGAATGGTGCTCCTTTTTAGATGTTTTTGTATAGGTGCAAACAAAATATCACGCAGACTTTCAACGGGATTGCATTGCTAACAAATCTAATAATATGCGCACTTCAGCTTCATTAAGTCTGTCAAAATAAATACCTAAAATCATCTGAAGAAAATCTACTAAGTTTAGGAAATTATAAAGTTTATCGTGCTCGCATATTCAGCTGATCATTTTATGCTATCGAATCTACAACACTCATGATAACATACATAGTAGTTAACATACAGCCAAATGAAGGCAGTTCAAGTAAAAGTGTTTCCATAATTACACAGTAGAAATCTACTGGATACTGATGCGTCATACTTAAGAGTTTAACTCAAGAATTAAAGTTAAGAGTTAATCGACAATGCAGAACGAAAAATTTATTAAAGCATTATTACTGAAGTATAATTATGAGCGAAAATAGAATGTTTTTACACTAATGAAAACCCCAGGGCTGAAAGTGTGTTCCTCTATCATGAAACAACCATCTGAAAGGAAATCATCAACATCCAATCGGAGTTAAGCTGTTCGACCGTGTTGATTATGTACACCTGATTTGGGTCCAATAGAAAATTTGTTTTAATGATCAGTTCAAACCAGTCTGATGAGTGAAGCAGCCCATTTATAGTCTTAGAATAAACCACAATCTTTCAAATTATTCTTGATTATGACGTCAGTTACTGCATCAAACACGAATTGGATATTGCCAGTATCAGTTGCACACGTGAAATGCGTGTAGATTTCCTTTTCACCTTTACGACTGTTGAGGTTTTCAAATTGCATCTGAATGTAGGATCCAGCTTCATCGTATGTATTTGCACCTATGGGAAACAAAACAACCATTTGCTACGACGTATTTTACGCCAAAGTATGAAACGAGGCAGAGTCTCGAAATGGGTAAAAGAAAGCTGATACTCAAATATTGGACTAAAAATATCACATTCTACGCTCATGACATCATGGGATTGTACGAATTGACTATGGCATCTACTCCAATGACATCATGCGGTAGCCACGAACATGTCCTATTGAAAAACATGAACTCAAATGCATGATCAATACATGATCAAATAACCTATCCCGAAGCGATGACGTAAAGACATGAAAGAACATCTCTGCAAATCACATCTATACAACTCTGGGCACGTGCAACTGAACTGTTATAATATATGACTGTAATGCTACTTCAACAACCAACAGATAAATATACTTCAAACTCCAATCATGTATACAATGATAACAATTATACCTGTATACTCTGGAAAGCATATGGTGAGAGGGGATTTCTTGATTTTCTCTCCAAAAAGATCCTTCTTGTTCAAAAACAAAATTATGGATGTTTCAATAAACCACTTATTGTTACAAATTGAATCAAATAGTTTCATGCTTTCGTGCATTCGATTCTGAAATGTAAAAAGATATTGAATTATTGCTGCTGAAAGATGCGAATCAAGCAAACCCAACTTGCTAAATTTCAGTCTTAAGAGCTACAAAGAGATTGAATGTTTAATATCCACACGAGTGACGCACTATTTTAAGCCAAAGTGGTCAAGCAAAAGTTTTGAAAGGTTTTCTGATAGGAGCCGGAACATAAAGGTTAATAACAGATAGCCCCAGTTAAAATGCTTAATGACATTCATATTTCTCTAGAAGAAGAAATGAGCCAAGCAAGGAGATAACGGACGTAAAGTGAAAATACTATGCAGGATATTGTTGGAGAAACGAAACACCGACAGCATGATGTTACAGACATTTCCATTAATAATAACCTCCAACCCAAAGCTACAGGGCAAGTTTGCGCTTGTCTTTCTTGATAATACAATTAAAATCGCTGCTCTGAACCTTTCCTACGTCAAAGCCTTAGAAATGGCTCAACATAAGAATTGTGACGGACTATACGCAGAAAGTGCTCCCTTAGACACCTCAATAGAAGAATTTTTTAGAACAATGATCGAATGCAAATCTCGTGGGGATAAGAAACTATTCTTTTTACAATCTGATCAGATTCCAGTATGAGGTGCACTGATAAAAGTAAATTTCGCTGAGATTCTATTTGGTAGCATGATTTCAATTTTACTTGATTGACAGGCTAGTGCTTTTCATAAGAATACACAATTTGTTGTCTACAACTTGTTTATTTTTAATAAGAAGACCATCACTTTGCCTGAGCTTCAATTTTCTTAACTTTTCCTGAAATTTGCCTGAGATTTTCTTAAAATTTTCCCATCTTTTACTGAAGTAAACTGGCTAAAATGGGTTGCACTTTCTTTGTTTATCGTCTATACTCAAATTTGAATTCCATCTTTATCATTTTGAATGTAATAATGATGAAATATCGACTGTTGGCCAACAAAACACTTAATTTTGGAAATTGAGCCACGTGAATTTCTTAAGATTTTGGTAATTCTAGCCTCATTTTCTTATAAACCTTTTTCAGATAAAAAAACTGTGTATTTGTTATCAGCAAAAAGCTTAAGTCCAGAAGAACAACTTTCTAGAAGCACCACCAGTTTCTAAATAATGCCACCGTAAAAGCAAATGCAGGTGTTCATCTGAGCAAACATTGTATATGAAATCATTGCAAAATGAATCTGGAAAACAGAGGACACTATTAACTATTGCTTGGACTTCCTTTGCTAGTAAGTGACTTCCTT
>OLMO02000001.1:897802-916091 GCA_900291935.2 Cassiopea xamachana | reverse complement strand
TATTTCACATGACACAAACAGATGTCATTGTAACTGAGCAAAATTCACCCAGTATATATGGAACCAAATAGTTTCTTTTAACATAAACATGATAGACAGAGCTTATAAAATTAACATAACAGTTTAAAGAGTGACAAAAGTACTGACATTTTTGCAGAAGACTGTACCTTTGCAACTCTAAGGCCATATCATAGAAATCATATACCACAGGAGAGTGTGCTTTTGATAAATACCTTTACATGATGCCCTTGGTATCCCAGTTAGTCATAGGACTAGTTAAGAAAAATGTTTCACCCTTCCTGCCATCATTGATACTTTGTGCAACAATATAGACAGGAAGCTTTGAGTATGCTGAAGATAGCTGTTGAAGGAGGGGCCTTTTATATTTGTTGTGAGTATTAACTTCATCAAGCAACCAAGTGAGGGCACTCTATTGCTTCAGTGGCCATACATTTGATTGCAAACTGGTGGGTAAAAGTGGTGCTTCCAGCACGTAGATAGTGGGCCAACAATAGCGGTTACACCTTACCCACAATGGCTCTCAATATGATAGATCATACATAGTTAGCAAACATCATCTTGTGTGAAGGTAATTTAAACAATAAATTGAACATAATATAAAAGAGCTACAAGGAATTACCAACTTTTGTACCAAAAAAGGCTAGACTAGAAATTTCCACACTATTCTGAGTAAGAAGAAACCAAAATTAGGCCAGTTTTAGTGGAATTGCCAAGGATACAATTGCTAAGGGAAATTTGATAGGGTCTCGCCTACGCACAAATAGAATTGATAGAGTCATTTTTATTTGTCTTTAACGATAAAAAATTCTGCAAAGACATCAAAGCTAATGGTCCAAAGACCATGAATGTATAAAACTGCTCTTAATGCTATGCAGACTAGGAGTCTCTCTAGTCATGTGTCACGCTCAAAATATAAAATTCCAACTTTTTAGTCAGCCAAATGTGCAATCTTCATTTCTAATAAACATAGACTGATAGATGTTATCTCAAATGAAATAAGCGAAGGAAGTTACTGATAGGTCTATTCTAGGAGATGCGACTTAGTAAGTTTCATAACCTTGGCTATGGTGAGGTGCAACAGTGCACTAGCGCTCAAATCGCCTGCCACTGAACTAGAAATCATAAATCTAAAAACTGGTTTACATATCCCCAACCGTTTCTGATATCATTTCAAATCTCTCATCTTCTACACATCTTCAAAGACTAGTACTATGCTTTACTTGATGAATAATCATTTCAAATTTTGACAAAAAATAATGAGAATAACGTGGTAACACTGACCTAACAAAAGCAATTTGACTTCTCTGGCAGCCCGCTCGCCATCTGCCTTCAAGTTCTTGTCAATCATTTTGCTTCGTTCTGCCGCAACTTTATCCTCCTGACTGATCGTGCAGCCCATTTTCGATACTTTGGACTATAACACGTCTTCCAATCTCAGAAATCTGTGACTTGTAGCAATAAATATATCAAGTTTAGCTTAGCGTGAAGCTATATAAAAGATTTGATATTGAATATTGAACAACAAAGGTAGGCTAGTCTCAATTTTGTAGTCAGTGCGAATCCAGCGATGAATAATGAAAATAATAGCCACGTAAAATATCAAAACCACAATAACTTGTAATCGTTGATGTGAACTTTTTCCTTATAATTCTCGTTTTTTCTTATCTGTTCTTTGGTGTAATAATACAGATGAATTTGGTTCGATATCTACGTAAAACACCAAACTTCCGTTTACTTTAGCTCCACCTAAGCGGATTATGCGCAGGCCTGAAGTAGCTATTGTCATAAGTAGTTTCCAGGCTTCAAATACGTCATCGTCAGATTTACATCTTCAACTTCTTCTTACCACTGTAAAGTTCTTCGTAACTCACCTCTATGTCGTAACCAATGGTGTAGTGCTAAACTTTTAACAAGGATAACGTAAAACAAAATGTCGGAGACCACGCCCTTAAGACTGCTCTTTAGAATCGTGCAAAATAACTCCATTTCATTCCTTGATATTGCACTCAACACCCCCTTTGCACTAGGCTATAGCATTATTTTGCTGTGTGCAGGTCCGTTCCTTAGACTTTTCTAGGGGATATAGAGCTTACATTTTCGCCTGCCAAAATGTTGGGGTGGGGGTGAAATTGGATGGAGCTATAAAATGAAACATAACAGCCACACTTAGTTGTAAATAAGTATAGAACTGAGGAAGAAAGGGTACCTTGGGGCGATCCCAAAGAAAAATTTTCAAAATAACGTCCTTCACTTTTGGCTGTAAATGTGATCGATGCCCTCTTTAGCAATACAGTAGTACTAAAATGGAGATGAAAGCTTGGAGAATTTTATGAATTTCGTTGGGATTCACTTTGAGAGTTTACTATAGATGAATTATGTCAGCAAGAGAAAAGGAAATGCATGAAACTATTCATTCATATTCATATTATTGTTATTGGTTATTATACCTAAAATTGAAAATTTGGTCGATTTCCAGCCAGAATTTTTGTCTTGAAGGGTGTGACACTCCGTTGGGATAACAATATTTTTTCAAAAAATTTATTAAGGGGCTGCGCCCTCCAGCACTTCACCCCGTTTGTAACTACCATAGGAGTATTTATTTTGGTTGGAACTAATTTTGGTGGATTTTTGGCAGATGAGGACAAAATAACATCTATTTATTTTGGAATTTTTTGACGGAGTTTTAGTCAAAGCATTGTTGGGGGAATTTTTTCAGCGGATAGCCAAATGAAAAAATGAAAACGCTGTAAGGAAAGCCGGTCTCAAAGTTTAATAACACAATGCTCTTTGTACATAGGTCGTGCATAGCCAGAGATCACAGTAATAGTACGCAGAACGTCTACACCACTCTAGTTCAGCGTCAGTTATCAAGTCCAAACCATTCCTTTTAACATCTTCGGACCAATCCTCCCATTCAGAATCTGTATCGCTATTTTTGTCATCTTCGTATAAAAATAAAATAAATTTGGTTGGAAATGCGTCTGGCGATTCACAAAAGAAGTTATTTTTGGCAGGAACAAATTTTGGCGGATGTTGGGAGATTTTTTACAAATCCGCCAAATCCAGGGCCGCATTTAAGTCGGTTGGGGCCCTGGGTCCAGACTTGATTTGGGCCACTTTAAATACATCTAAAAAAATTTTTCACGTGTATAGTACCCAGCAACCTGTTAGCATGAATTTTTATGGACATGGTCGCAAGGTAAGTTTATAAGGGGACTTGTAATTCACTGGTTTTTCGAAATTTTGCTCGGGGCCCCCTAAATCTAAGAATTTTAAGGGGCCCCTGGGCCCATGGGTAAATGCGTCTCTGGCCAAATCCACCAAAGTTAGTTCCAGTTCCTACCACCAAAATTAATTCCCTTGAGGTGCAAACATCCACATAATCTTTGAGCACCGCCAAAAAGTAGAGCAGAAACAATGACTAACATCATTCTCATGAAAATCATCCCCTTCATAGTAAGCAGTAATTTTGGGACTGAAGCCTGATACAGTTGAACCTCGATAAGTCAAACTACCAGGGGAAGCAACAGTTTGTTAATTTCATTTATTTAATTCCAATTTTAATTCTTTAGACACTCAGATGCAAAAATCTGTTTCCAGGGGACCATGGTGTTATAATTGTTCAATGTGTTATTGTTCAAATGTGCTGTTGCTGTTCAATTGATATTTGATGTATGCTTTGTGGGAATTCAGTTGAGATCTAGCGAACTACAGATAGTGTGCTCTTTCGTCTCTCTCTAACTAAGAACTCTAGGCTCCAGTATTAACAATGGCCAAACTAATAAAATAAGAATGCAATTTTAAAAAACAAGCAAACANAATTCAGCTCGAAAATGTCTTACCGCTGCAGGTATTGACGATCAAGGTATCAAGGCAAGCTATTTGTCCTATAACAAACAAAATGCATCAGTTAAGAGTTAAATTCTAATGCAATGTCACATCCACATTGTTTTGGTACAGCTTTACATTGAACCAGGAAACGATTAAAATGTGCTATTTGTCTGAGTCTAAAGTTCATAGCTCTTTCCTTGTAGTTTTAAAGTTTTCTTGAATTCTAGAATATCTTATTACTAGGTTGCTTATAAAGTGGTTTCTTATAAAAAAAATGCGAGTATACCAGAAACCTATATCAAACGGCTCACATCTCAAAGGTTGCACCTCTATACAAATAAGTTCTAAATTATGAAATAGCAAATCACTACGTACAGTATATCTAATACCTTCTTTTGTATACATGGCTACTGCACCTCTATGTCTGTTGCAGTCACTTCTTCTTAGTGTTTACCAATAGCTTATAATTAATTAATTTTCAATGTTGCTGTCTAATGTAGATTCATTAATTGCCAGGATATGTATATCTTTTTGAACAGAAAGTAACTGAACTCAAGAATTCTAATCCATTCACATTAGGTGAAGAGACAAACACCCCTATTTGGTCTAGGGTGGCTTAATCTCTGCTGTTAATGTGAATGGATTGCTTGGAAATCTTGAGTTAAGTTACTTCCTGTGGAAAAGATATCTAGGTTTCGACTTATCGAGGTTTACGTCACTGGAGATTGAATTTTGCTTTCAAATGTCTCTAGAGTTGCCAAATGTCCCCGTTTGGGGCCATTCACATATTACTTCACACAAAGGGGTGGGAGTCTTTTGGTTTTTGTGACAAAGTGTGACAGGGAATAGGTGGGTTTTTTTGGAGTTTGATGTCACAATTTTCTGAGCAACTCGATATTTAGAGGATCTGGCCTCAAAATAGCACGTCTGACCTATTTTGGAAAAAATTTGGTTCCACGTCTAAAAATGATATGGTGGTCCTGTTTTGATGTCATTTTGGCCATTTCCACTGTCACAGTCACAGTACATGAACATGGCAACTTCCATGACAACATGGCTGCCTCCATGAACCGTCCATATAAAAGACACAATAAACACAATATCACAAAAGCAGAAAATATCCTTTCGAAGCTCATAATGCGACGTCATACATTTAGTTTTGAATTTGTTATTGAGTGTAGCAAGGGGTGGTTGGGTATCTAAAAGTGACAAAATTAGTGTGACGTCATATGTGAATGGTTCCTTGGCTGTTTGAAAATTGGTAGCAATAGAAAACTTGAAAACAATTTTAGTTTTTGCAAATTTTCCACTGGCACCGTTTTTTATAAGAAACCCAGCTATAGGCCTAGCAGTTAAAGTTTATTCTTGTATGGTCACATTCTAGTTCTAAGAGGTTTTAAAAAGTTTCTTAATGTGATTAAGAAAATTGCAGTGAAAACTTTAAGAAAACGTTGACGTAGCAAACTAATTGTAGTGACGTAGCAACCTAATTGTAGTGACGTAGCAAACTAATAGTATTACGACAGAAAATGCGTCAGTGCGCGCTAAAATCTAAAGCAATGTCATGTGACCAATGTCACTCAGTGACAGCGCCATGTGGGTAAAAGGAGGCGTGGGACATGCCCATCCAGTTCTCTTCTAATTCTTCCACATTCAAGGGTACCAAAAGTGATGGACTGATTAATTGACAGACGTAATGTTTTGTATATTGGTAAAATGCCCTTTTGCAGCTTATGGGGTTTCCTGTTTGCCTCTGAATACATGTACTCAAACTTTTTAAATGCCTCTTTTGTCCCTAAAGCTCTACAAGCAGTAGACAGTTTACAAATGACTAGCTAGTTTATAAGATATAACATTGAAACCCCATGCTTTTATGCTTTAATCATTCCGTTTAATAATAATCTTTTAATCATAATCTTTAAATCATCTGCAGAAGATGGTCATATCGTCTATTAAGTAAAATAAGAAACTCAATACTCTATCAAAGGATGCATGCAAGTGATGTGGGGATGCGCGCGGCTGACAGCAAAATTGCTGAAATAACTATTTGCATCTATTTGATACCATGAAGTGCTTTGAAAGGGTATACATATTTCATATAACAAACTTCATAGTATAGCATCACATACTGGCAATTTTTATACGAAGGTACTTTATTAGAAAGTAAAGCTATATTGCTCAAAAAGTACTTGGTGTTTGAGACCTAAAAAAGTTCATATGTATTTCGAACTTTCATGATCTATGTACAAATGTCATGCATGTGATTTTGGCTGCTCTCCGACAGTTTGACTTCTGTTGTTTACTAAGATTTATCATCACTTCAAGTATACATGGAGCCTTTTCACTTTCTATTACAACTTAAAGAATTTTTGCTAAGAAAGTCTTTCAGAAGTGATGATGCTGGAATCGTGAACAGTTAAGGAGGTTTCAGTTCTGCGGCCGAAACTCTCTTATAAAAAAGTCCATTTATTCACGAAAGTTTGTAAGTAAAAATAAGTGAAAAAGTCACACCATTCAGAGTAGTTGTCAACAAAGAAGGGAATCTCAATCCAATCCCCTCAAACGGAACTTAAACAATGACTTCAGAAATGCTTCAGAGTGTTTTAATGCATCTGTTGTATTATAAGTTACTACCTTTATCTCTACAGCAAGGGAAGGTCCTTTTCAATGGTAAAGCTGGCTTTGATCACCAATAAGCTCAATATTGTCAATAAGGTCTACAAGAAATACAACTGTTAGCAGTACAAAGCAAGCACCGCGCCACTTTTTGCCACCTAGCGATGTCGAAAAGACAAATGTTTTAAAGGAAACAATTCTTTTAACTACCCAAGCCTTACTTTTCATCCAGCCCCGACTTTTAATTTGGTGGCGCTGTTCCTGCAAAAGGAATCCATCTGCTTTTGGAAGTCATCGTTGTTTTTTTCCATGCCTGTGCTTCTACATTCGGATTAAATATGAAAAGGAAAAACATAATTAACTTTTTGCAACGAAGTACATTCTCCTTGGAGCTAAAAAGCCAGTGTCTCTTCATTTAACCAGTATTTTGGCAGAAAAAACTATCCACATTAGCAGCAAGAAGAAAATGAACAGGAACTGTATTTAGTTGCAGGAATCAAATGGCTTTCAGTTTTCGTATGATAAGTAAATTAATAGGCCTTAATTTTATTTTCCAATATAAATAATATTTAATGAAAATTGACTGACTATTATGTATCATAAAGGATCTTCAACGCAACTACTACAATCCAAAAAGAAAAATTTCCTTTTTTACGGGAATTAAAATTGCTTTTTGATCCTTATAATGGAATTGTTGGATTATATATTGGGTTGAAATTTGTGGGTGGCCAAGCAGAAGGATTGGGGGGGCTGTAACTACTACTTTTATGTAGTATAGTCCTACATTTGGATGAGGAATAACTCTCGCTTTTGCTTGGAAAAGATGCTACCCCCTAACAAAAATTGCGATTCTCTGACTGAGAAATCAATGCCTTTGCGTTTTGCCTCAAGGGATCGAACTTTCGATTTATGCATGGTTTTGAAGTCTGAAAGTAGTTGCCACCCGTAAACATGGGCGTCTCCATGGATCTGCACCTGGTATTCCAAGCTTAAAAGACAACCCTGAAGGAAAAAATTACTGCATATTTGAAGTAATGAATTGCCATTTTCCAATGTATTGCAAATCTAGTAATATATAAATAAACTTCCTAAGAGCTTTATGTTGAAGAAGTCAATATCTCTCCTTTTTACACCCAATTTTATAGGTTCGCATCAGCAATAGCTTTCACTTGCTTTAAGCATGGGTGGGATTAATCCTAATTGCAGGTTTCCATCATAAAATATATACTATATTTCCTATATTTTCCGCCGCCCTCTTAACGCCGCACTCTCTTGAAGCCGCATATAGGGAGGGAAGAATTGGCCACTAATATATGAAATTTCTGTTGCAAAAAATCCTAACTTTCTAAATACACAAGAAATGCTTCTCTATTGCAAGCACCGTACTTCAACAGATGTCATGCTTACATCCTCAGAAATGGAACTTACATTGAAATCAGAGGAAGAAATATGGTATGTCCTTCGGACTATGAAACACTCATCTGGTCCAGAATATATGGGGTGGCAATAAATGAGGGAGGGGTTGAAATTCTCAATATAAGTATACTGCAACTTTCTGTATCATGCAAATAACATCTTTTAATGGCTTTATTTCCTATGTGCGTTCGCACTTACTCATGTACATGATAGCAAAAAATCTCCTCGTAGAAAGTTTAGAAGAGATATAATAAGTAAAGGCATGTAAGACTAGCATTCAAAACAACTATACTCAAGCCAATCGATAAAATAAGACTTGATGTAATATTGTATTCCGCATTACACATGTCCCCATTACAACCATGGGCGCCTGCACGTGCCTTGGGGTAGGAGGCAAAGTTTTTGATTCAATAGTAGCGCAATCCTGGAAGTTTTTCTGAATATTCGATCTATGCTAAGCCTCTCTAAGGAGAGGCCAGCAGAAATCTGGTACAGTCTTTGGCGTCTGCATTGTATTTCTGTTCAAAAGACTATCAAATGTAGCAATAATTGTCATTCTCCAAATAATTATTGTAAACAAACTATGTTCTCATATATTGTATGAAATGGTGTAAAAGAGCTTGGTCCTAAGGCTACATCTTGCTGATACCCGCAAGGAAGAGGGTAGAAGACCAGCTGCCCCAGTTCCTTCAACTTAGACGCCCCTGATTGCAGCATCGCCCATTCCAACTCATATCCATTACAAATGTTCACAGAGGGAATGAAAATACGTCATTGCTATACTGTTGAAGTGCATTATCAGCTGGTGCTTTCCAAACACGTTATGCATCAGAAACTGATCCTTCCACTCACACATATTCCTGTCTTTTAGTGGCTTTCCAAAAAAAATGAAAGGTAGAAACCTGTTGTCATTCTTCGGGACGATTCCTAAAGCGTTAGTTAACATTCCCATGTATGCGTCTTCATTTATTATTTGTTTAATTCTCTTTCCCATTTCTGTAATGTTTTTAAGTATTAATCCTCTTAATATGTAGCCACCTCCAGCACAATAAGGCTTGTAATAGTCCATTTTGTGCTCCTCCCTTGATACAAAATTCCGATGTTTGGGGTCCCTAATAACAGGCATTTCTGTATTAACTTTACCTATATACAAATAACTTTGTGGTAATCCATTTAGCCATGGCAAAACTTGGAAAATGTTAACAAAACAATCATCATCGGTCTTTAAAATAAATTTTGCCTTGCAATTATTTGCAATCCATTCTAGACTATTCATGGTTTTATTTGGTAAATTTTTGTAAGAATCTTTGTACGGCAAACGAAGAATGTCATCATATTTTGAACTTTCCAGAGAAACCAAGTGTCCAATGCTTTGAGATGTAGCTAACCCCACAGAAAAGATGCTTTTCCACTTTAGGTTTTCATGTTCTTGACGGAGCTGTTTGTTCACGAAAGAATCCATTCGACCCCACGACAAGCGTATGGCAGCACGATTAGCAAAGCTACCTGGCCTCGTTGTTACCAAAATTATTAAAGTATACTCCATGCTACAACTTGGTTGTATTGATTTCTGTTCTCTGGTTTCCACTTCAAATTCGCTCTTTGCTCTGAGGTAAGTAGCGATATTCCTCTTTGCATTAGTGAGACATTTCAAAGCCTTCTTGAAATGCGCAGAAGCTTCCATTCTGGTATAGCCAAGCGTCGCGCCATGTTTCTCTTTCCTTTCTTCAATACCATCGTTGTTTGAAATTTCAACTTTCCTCTTTCGATCAGCAAGTCTTTTCGTAAGAAACGAAGNGGCATTGAGGCATGAAAATTTGCGGCTTTGTACAAGTAAAGTCCAAGCAAGAATGCCCCAAATAGAATGAGACAAATTTTCTTATTCCTAGCTAACATTTGCTATTTTCAATGCTGTAGCAATCAACTGGCAATTAATGATGCTCCACACCTTAATGAATGCACAGATAATATCAATTAGCAGATGTATATTGTATATTTGCGAGCTAGCTCATGACACTTATGGAAGTCCTCGGTATCGTGTAACAAAGCAACTTGAAACAGACCTCCACTTGAAACCAAAAGTCAATTGAGTACATCTGCCTGTTGATGACTTATGATTGAATGGGAATCCATCTTCCTCATATGTGTTGTAATCAAAGGCAATCTAAAGTGTACAACATGAAATAAAAAAGAAATCTGTATTCAGTGCTCATAAGATCTCTTGTAATTAATGTACATCTATCTATGTATTGGTTTCAAAGCCATCTTCTGTGCGGTTTCTGATGAAAGGGGGTAGAAGATAAGTATTTTGCTAATCCAATGGGAGAAAGAACCGCAAGGCATGGATATTTTTTATTTTGAAAAATCCACTTATTGATAGCGTGAATCTACGACATTTAAGCAAGCGACTGTAATCGTTGCGAATCTATCCTTCCCAAATATAGAATCATTATCTGCATTTCATTGTGATCAATATAAACTCAATTTTCAACAAAGATAATAACTAGCGCGGTAAGATCTTGTTGGATAAATAAATCCTTCTGCTTTGGAATTCTATTTTCATTCCCGGCTGTTAAATATCATCCTCTCCTTGAAACCAACAGTTAAAAAGAGATCAGAAACTTCAAAACACATTCACCAAATAGCATCGCACATGATCCTCGTGTAAATAAACCAGTTTTGAAAAACAACGCGTCTATAGCTACCAATCTCACCTCACTTCTTTAACAAAAAGAACCTTTTGAAGCTTTTGCAAGCATTTTGTTACGTAGAATTGCAATCAGAGTTATTTGAACTGTTCCAATTGGCTTAAAACGCTGAAGAATGATGTAGTGTATCTTTACCAAAAGTACAGCTTGGCAATGAGACATTAGCTGTTCAATGTCATTTCAGAACACCACCAATGCCACGTGCTTCGTTATGGCTAAATCGAACACCAGTTAATGCCTCACTAAAAGGACAATGCCTCGCAGGTACGTGGATCAATGATCAGGTGAAATTGTGGTATTTACGATTTTATTGTTGTTCCATTTCATTTATTCGTCCACCTAAGTGAAAAACGAAAGTACGCATTAAGAACTTCACAAAGCGAAAACTCATTGATTATGCAGTATAAGAGGGACTATTTCTAAGTAAATAGTTTCAATGGAAATTTGATTGTATTTTGCTGATAGCAAAGTATTGGTATTGCTAAAGCTTTTGCAATGATTGAATTAATGAATATTTGTGACTTTATGGAGAAATTCCTGGAATGAAATTTCAGCAAGATATCTTTGGCTTGCAAACTCCAGAACTTCGCAAGAGGAAAAGTAACACTAAAATACTAAAATTCTAGCACCCCATGCAACTTTAAGCAAAGTTTCCTATCTCAGACTTAAAAATCAGAATTGAATAAGTAAGTTGTATATAAGATATGCAAACTGTGAGGAAAATTGTACGTAAACAGCTGCAACGTGTGCAAACTCCAATTAAGGAAATTTACCTACTACATGCAAACAATTCAATCATTTGCTTGCAATCAAAAGCATATTCTTCCCTACAAATATGACTTAATAGACTGAAATAATTCTTGCTACAATCACTACTTGCATACTGTTTTTAACATACAGACTGAGGTATTATTACATTTGACTCCATGAAAGCAGTCGCGTGGCCATGGAGTATGGGGGCAAGTGCCCTCCCCCACTTTTTTGCCAATATGTTGCTCTGTAAAATCGATGAGAAAATAGGTGGGAGGGGGGTTTCAGTAAGTCATAAAATAAGATGATTAATCACCATCAATATGAGTAAGTTCTATGAGTCCTTAAAATAAAAAAATTGATAAAAATGAGCCATATATGTATAGCTACTTGAAATTTAATATCCAGCATTCTATCATAAATCCACTCAATCTTGTTGGAATGTATTTGGATTATAGTATTGTGAATATTAATGAACACTTGCAGATATCGGTTGAAGATTTTTTAACTCAGGCTCAACTTCATCAACATTCGTTTCTGGACAATTTGACGGAGGGATGGTGCTGTTTCATAGAAAATTTTCCAGGTTTGTTTACCAAAAAATTCATCTGCACTACGACCCTGCAATAATACTGTAAAACAATTCGCGGTTTTACAGGTATAAGCAAAATCAATAATGAATATCAAAAATAACAATTAAGAACAACACACAGTTATAACAAACAATTCCAACTCGAAAAGTGCAATCAGTCCAATGACAGCTTTAACAGCAACGGTAAGTGACAATGGTAACAATAACTTTCACGTCTTCAAACAATAACTGTAGCGGCGACTTTTATCCTACGATAACTGCAAACGACGTCAACTTATTGACTTCATCACATCAACGTGCACGATTGTACTCTAACTTACGGCGACTACACTACTCGGCAACTTGAACACGACTGACTCAACAAACAAGTACAGATACTGATATCACACAAACAACACACTCACAATAGAATTACCTCAACCAGATAGGTGATGCAAACAACGTGGTGATTGAACAACATGAACTATGGATGACTATAAAGAACAGGAATCAACCACAAATGATGAACACAATACACATCATTACGTAATTAGGAAACAAAAGACAACTAGTGCTCTAACAATACATACAGAAAAACATTACGGTTTTTATATTAGCTATGACATTGTCAGATGTAATCTAATGGAAAGCAGAGGACGTGGCTAGCAAAATTCTCATTTATGCCCTCCATTTCTAAGGCCCTGGCCATACCCTGCATGCAAGACAAGTTAAAAAGCTTAATGTGTGTTTCAAGAAGACAGGAAATTGAACAAGAGATCCTCTTGTTTTTCTGACTTCATTCAACATATCATCAAGCTATGCTCTGTCTCAGCTTTTCGCAGGAGGTATCTTCTTCTGATGGTAACACTTTTTCATCTAAACAACCCCTAATTATATATAATTATTCATACATTTATACTACACCTTGAAAATTCTAGAACAAAGGGCCACAAATCTATATTGCAGGGTATTTTAAAAGTCGTATCCTAGATAAGACATATTTTCAATTTTTCTATTTCTCCTTAGATTTACCAGTTGTGCTCTAGCTCAGCAGAAGCGTTATTATCTGCTTTTTCAAACGATCTTTGTAGCTCACGAATTCCGTCAGAAGTATTATTCCAATGCTTTGATTGCACAAACGTGTGACTGGGAATTTTCGAGGGCAGAGGTCCAATCCACGAAAAAGGGCATACTAAAACATTTTGTAGAAGATATGGCCTTTCAATACTGTTTCATCAGAGTCATAAACGGAGGAAGTACTGTGATTGTTTTTGTCATTATGTTATAGAAAGGAAAATGAGGGGTCGAGGGCGAAACACTCGGGATATTTTTGCGATCATGCCTTTTCAATGTTAGGGATAGGCCCTTTGTGAATAGAAAGGTCAATAAAAAAGGGGGTACTATCGTTCTTTTGCTGAAAAAGGCAACGGTCTGTACCTCCAGGACCCCTCCTACTGCAGTATAATTAAATCCTTACTTTGCAAATTCTGTCCTCTATTGATTTATCACAGTAGTTTTCAATCTTTTACTGGAGCGGAGGCCTAAGGAAACGGCCCAGTGGCTCGAGGAACTTCTGTTCACACTTCTGCAAAGGAGAATTGAAAATTACTGTCGGAGCCCATGGACTATGCTGACGGAGTACTAGGGCTCCACATAACCATTGCTTTATCATATAGTTTGAGTGGCAAAACTTCGGTTTGTACATGTGCCAAATGTTCCTTGGGTTTAGTCTGTTCAGTATCGGATACGTTCATGGTGAAGAAGATATTCTACATTTAATAAGTAAGCTGACCAGTAATGCTTATTCTTCTACAATGATAAAAAACGCAAAAAATAAAGATTACGGCTGTCCTACAACCAGTGGAGGTTTTAGGGATCGCGGGGCCTAGGGCCAAACGGGGGCCTAGGGCCGAACGGGGGCCTTGTGTGAAGTATTTACATATGTTCCTGTGATTTCTTTTCAATATTTTCTCAGACGCGGGGCCCCTTCTAGGTTATCAAAGGCGTGGGCTTGGGGTCATTCCCCCCCCGGCTCCCCTAAAAGTGCCATTGCCTACATCGTCTAAAGTTTAGGCGTCATAGAGCAGCCAGTCTTGGTTTTGAAATACTTCACCACACTTCATTGCCAAATTGAAAGTGACTCGCAGTCTACGTACAGGCACAGCTGTGATTGTGAAATGCATCAGCTTTTTCTAAAACTGTTGGCCGGGGTAGATGCTATGCCTTGAATAATATTAAAGCAAATATAAAAAGAAGGGGGTGTAGAAAGTAACCCCGAGGGGCTTCGCAACTTATCTCTTTGGGAATTTGTCTCTGATTCCACAAGTATGTAATTATATTTTGTATATTTTGTAATCAAGAAAAATGGTTAGATAGAGGCTGGTCATTATTTGTAGATGGGTTGGCANACCAATGATAAATTATTTCTTGTTCAAAACATTATTTTAACCAGCCTTAACATTACAATGCATTTGCACAGCCGAAGGTAGCGTCCACAATAATGATATGAAAACGCATAAATTTAGATGCATCTGAATGTATGTAAATGCATCTAAAGTGCAGAAACGCATCTAATTGTATGCGTTTTCATACGAAAACATATTAGTGTGGACGCTACGTAATTCTATCAGAAAATTCTTTAACCCAATCAATTTCTCTTCGATGCCAACCTCTCCATATGTAATGACTAGTCTCTATGATTGATATAACTGCAATCTGTTGTCGTCTGTGGTGCATGTGAGCGATGTTGCAGTGGAGTATAATTTTCGATAAAGTGTTCGGTTGTATGAATTGATATTGTTCTTATTTGAGAAACTCAAAGTTTATAAAGAGGTCCTCCTCTTATAGGTGGGCTTTTAATACAGTTTGGTAAACAATGATTCGAATTATAATCAAATACGTAGGAATGTTGATAAGGCGGTCTAAAAAGAAATAATTTAAGGGCCTTGATTGAGATCTAAGCATCAAAAAGTTTCTGTTCAAGAAATTAATGACCTAGTAAATAAAATGACTTATAATAAGTCAGATTGTTAAGGAAAAGTGGAAGCTTTGTGAAAAAGAAATAGCCATTTATTAGGTTTTAGAAGCAAGACGCAAATTCCCGTGTACGCATTCAGCTGAGCCATCAAGAATTACGAAATAAAATCAATCAACATTGATAACAATAACAGCCAAGCTGAAAGGTTGAAAAACGAACTGAATCAACTATCAATCGTAATTAAAAGTCGCAGTGAAAGATATATAAATCATAAATACCAACCTAAGAACTGAACTAACATTCAAAACATCAGATCAACAATAATCGTGTTAAAAGTCCAACTTCAGTAAAATACGGAGCCTAAACAATAAGCGTTCTGTTTCAACAAAAGAGGAGTCACAATGAGTTCANACTCCACAGAAAGGAAAAAGAAAACCAAGTCAAGCAGAACGAATGCAAAAAAGAATTTCAAATCCGAATATAATGACAACATATAATTCCATAGGAAAACACTCTGGAGGGAAAAAGAGAATCACGCCAGTATTACCAAAGTCATTAGTCAGTTTCCGATTCACTACGTAGTCTCGGTACGGCTATGTTTGGAGACCTAAGCACTAGCGCGGTCATCAAAGTCTAAATGTAAACAAAATTGGTACGGCTCCTTTTGAAAATCCGTTCTCACTGCGTATTTCTTGAAGTTTCATGGGAGCTGTCATTTTCAATACTGGGTACAGGGGCGGAAGAATTTTCAAGACAAATGTTAAACCTTGCTTACCCCATTCACAATATTCAATGATATTTGAAGCCCCTTTTTGAATTGCTGAAAAAATTTCATACCCCAGAATCAGGGGGTGTCTGTGGTTGCCCTGTAAAAATGGTTTGTCTGTGACCTCTTTTATAGTAGCAGTAGTTCACCAATGGTCCTGGGTCCACTGAGTTGCCCTGTGGAACAGTAGATTGAATTACCGTTTCTGCCCTGCGAAACGGCAAATTTTCAAGGTTGGGGGTGACTCACCCCCCATACCCCTTACGTTTCGCCCCCTCCCACAATGGTTGTCAATTTTGTCATTCAATTTGGATCTAAGGATTGAGAGATTGCTAAAAACTGGATATGAAGGAAGGGAAGTAGGATCATTCCCCGTTATGAAACACTAATTTCTCTGATTCCCAGACCCTCCCCTTCCTCTGTAGCGCTCCGTAGCACAAGACTCGACCCCCCATCTTTCCGTTACGTAGCAAAATCATGTCCCCCTTCCCACTTTTAGTGTTGTTTCCATTGTCAATCACATGAATAGGAACAAGGGGGGAATGTAAAACGAAAACCAGGCATGGTAGGTTGCGGCGGGCAACGAATGTACACGACAGTTGTGCAGAGCAAATATTGTGAAAATGTACAAGGTTTGCTGCTTGTTGATATTCTTAACATCTCCGTGGATTTTCTACATATTATCTTCATTTCTGTATGAACTTGTTTTTTGGTCCACTCATGGTAGGCATAATAGAGCTCAAACTCTTTGCTAGCTGTGTCAATTCGTGCTCAAATTCGTCACTAGCTGTGGGGAAAATAGGCCTAAATGTTCCATTCATAAAAACTAAAATATCATGAACAGGCAATACTATTCCCCACAATGGGCACCAAGCAAGTGAAGAATGTCATGTTGTCTTTAAGATTTCGAAGTACAACGAAATAAATACCTTCGGCCAAATTGAAAGTATTTCATTCCTCTAAGCAATAGGGTCTGTTGCATTACAATTATAAGAAAGAAGAATGATTCTCCTCTCTAAAGTTCAGTGTTTCGACAGAAATTCGAAAAAAATTACCAAATAACCGTACGATAAAGAAATATAATTTTCATAACAAATAAACTTCAAGTTAATACTCACTTCATATATAGCTGCTAAATTCATATCGGGCAATAATCCGCAGATAGCTCCACTATGTCAACATCTTGACCATATCATGAAATATGTCTCCCGAAAGTTTGGTCGAGAGAGCAGGACCAGTTTTCTTTAAAAATGAAAACGAGGAAAGATTTGCAAGCAGCAGTATAGCATTAGCTGTTGATATAAAGAAAAGGGTACCGAAGGGTCCAGTATCGGGAATTGTTTTCAGAGCTGATTGGCAGATGCAACACAAGATAAGAAGAAAACTACTTACAGTAGTTGAGGTTGGGGTAAATAAGTATGACATTGACTTCATACCACAAGATATCATCGAAGTTGGGCATTTAGACAAGTGGTGGCTGCACTTTAATTTCTATGGCACAAATGTTTTAGCAGGTAATTATGTAAACATCGTTACATCTAATTGACTGAGCAGCATATCTAGACTTTATAGCATATCTTCAAGTAATTTGACGTCGCATACGCCCATGACGAATATTTCCTTGGTCCTGGAATCAGGGCCAATAAGTGTAGACCCAGAATTATGGAAATCAACAAAACAGGCCTTAGAAATAAGTACAGGAAATATGGTCAACCTTAAGGAATTGAAAGGAACTGAAACATTAATGTGTTTACTACCAATAGATCATTTATTGTCTTCAGATACTTATTTACAACCTTGTGTGTGAAGAACTTGGGTCGCAGGATTATAGGTTATCTAAATATAAATTCTATTAGAAATAAATTTGACGTATTAAATGTAATAATTTCACATAATCTTGATATTTTAATGGTTTTGTAAGCAAAAATTGAAGATTCCTTTCCAAAGAAGCAATTCCATGTCAAAGGCTATGCAGAACCACTGCAGCTTGATAGAGATGGTGAAGGTGGAGGCTTGTTGGTCTACATGACAAAAAGGTATAGCAATGAGACAGCTGAAGTCTTTCCTCTTTAAAACTCACATGGAATGCATTTGCTTTGAAATTAGTTTAAAAGGACAAAAGTGGGTTCTTTTCAGTATTTACCGACCACCGTCGCAATCACTAGATCATTTTCTAGATAGTCTTGGCAAGGCAGTTGATCATTGCAATGAAAAATATGAATTTTTTTCGCTACTAGGGGACTTTAATGCAGTGGATACAGATCAGCAGATTCATACTTTTGTGAATAGCTACCACCTTAGTAACTTAGTAAAGGAACTGACTTGTTTTAAATCTGATAATCTACGGTGTATTGATTTACTCTTAACAAATAGACGTTGAAGTTTCCAACATACTGCTGCTACTGAGACAGGTCTTTCTAACTTCGACCAGATGATTGTTACAGCATTGAAAATAACATACCAGAAAATAGGACCAACTGTTATTGACTATAGAGATTGTAAGAACTTTTCGGAACTGAAATTCATGCGAGAGCTTAAGGAAGAGATGGATGGATTTACAACCTCAGATATAGACTACAGTTCGTTGCAAAATATTTTTGGAGAAGTACGTGATAAACATGCACCGGTAAAAA